>JAENPR010001709.1:0-121039 GCA_018135685.1 Themeda triandra
TCCCAAGAAATTTCTTCTTGGCCAATGAGATAGATGGTACTGCATCGCCAACTTCTGCATTTAGAGAACTTGATTGCTGAAGTTCATTCTCTGTGATCTCCCTATTGAATGCAAGATATGAGATGTGAGCATCTAACAGATAATTCTGGATTGGCTGTGAAATGTTGGTAACATGGGACCACTCAGTCATACATTGGCCAAGTTGATGGTGTGCCATCAAGTGTAGCTTGATCATATAAATTATGTAAAGTATGAAGTTTTTTCTCAAACACACGGTGATAATTAGGCAGATATATAGACACTTGTCATCTACAAAGAAGAAGATTATGGGTCTGCTTGGTTCCTGGCCGTGGGTCGCCATGCCGCAGCAATGGCGATGCCAAATTTTGGCAGCCACAGTTTTGACAGGAACCAAGCAGCAGCTGCAGAACCGGTGGCCACCGCAGTCTGTGGCGTGGCTTGCATCGGCGGAGAACCAAACATCCCCTATATTAACCCCATAGACATATCCTGTATGTCATTAATAACAACACAATTTGAAGAAGTGCTGAAAGCGGTGAGCGAATGGATGAAGTCTTTTCAGCCCAGGTCATTCTGATGTCTGATGTCGTGGAGATTTAGTATCTTGATTAGGAGCTGCAAGTTTATCTTACTTCTGTTCAGGACAATTTTTCGCGCTGTTTGTGTAGCTGGTATCCCCAGCAAAACTTATGTTTTGTGTGTGTTGCTGGAGTTCCAGCAGACTCTGTAAACGTTTTGTGTTGCTTTATAAAGCAGAGATATTCTCCTTAAAAAAAATAATAACAACACAAAAATTACTTTAGTTGTTTTTCTTTATTTTTATTCATGGTTGCACTTTGGAATCCCTGGGCCTGGTTAATGTAGGTGTTGCAAGTGTGTTTTTCCGTGGTAGTGTGTTTGTGTGATGCCTTTTCAATTTCCTTTGTTAATGCAATGATACACTGCATATTTTGAAATACAACCAAAATTGTCTTTCAAAATATCAAATATATGGATCTAAGTTACCAAATGAATGAACTAAGCTGATGGAAGGAAATATTAAAGAAATAGTTGTGTAGGCTTCATAACCATAGCTTCATTAGACATGAAGTTCAAATAACCTCACCTATAGGTTATATCTGCAGAAGTAGGCTTGAAGGAAAGCAGTTTCTGATCATATCCTTCAAGTTCAGACAGAGTGGTGTGGTCAAAACAGGTCGCAAACAGTACCTTCATTAGGAAAAAGCTGGTATGTCAACATCAATCCAAGAAAAACATCCGAGAAATCTTGCAACATAACTGTGAAAATAAACCTTGCAATTCCTTGCTCGCACTGACACATGGGACAGAACATCTGGCATATCAGGTGTAATTACACCAACTACTCCATCTGGTATTTCTTCCTCTCCCTTGACACTCTTTGCCACAAGGATAGTTGGTTTATCATAAGATTTGTTCTGGACAGCAAGCAACTCATCAACCACAATCACATAACCTGATACTTCAATCGGGCTTATAACCTGCCAACTGTTATCAGGAGCCAGATGTCAGGTGCAGAGTAATAGAATTTATCAGATTTAATTTCTGTGGATTTACATAAAGTTGTGGAGAGGGTCACTAGTACCACTTTTAAATTATGTGTTCATTTACCAGGAGACAATGTAAAATAAGTTTAACAGCAGTCATAGATTTTACATTTTTACTCCCAAGGTTAGCAACATTCCTTAGAACAGGATCAAATCGGTTCAGAAGAGCAGACAGAGTAGCAGCTGATCCACCACGTATAATTTCTTCTGTGAAGATATTGACCTGAAAAAAGTGGATATTTATTATTTATTATTAATTTCTTGATGAACAAATGGAACATTAGGTTCGATTTTCATGAAGTACTCACTGCCCATTGGTCTATGTTGAGTAACGAGCCAAGATATTCAGCTGAGGGCTGCATCATATTATGGTACTGTTCTCCCTTGCTCGCAAAGGCAAGTCTGATTCTGTCAAGAAATGCTTTAGCGTAGAGAGCCCATTGGTCGTCTTTTTGCTTAGCCATTTCCAAGGCTTGGTTCCATCCCTTCAGGAAAAAAAAAAAAACATTTAGACAACATCACCATTGTGCATTGTTAAGCATCACAAAATAGAATCACAAATAAGTTCAAACAAACATTTTTTTTCCAGAAAGCGCAAATGCCATCATAAAACAAGTGTCACTTCTGTATCCATGTGATTCAAACAGTTGAAAAAATGACCATCCATGTGTTTAACGTGCTGAATAACAACAAAATGCTAAAGGCACACAAAAAATGCAATGTAAGTTCATACTACTACAAAATTAATAGCTGTCACTAAAATGTATTATCAAAATATATAGGACAGAGTTCATACACTAGTTGCTAATGACCATGCTGCTTACTTGTAGTGATCAAATTAAGAATTTCAACACTAGTGTGGTGTTACTTAATAGTTCTCTGTCAGCGTGTTTCTGTTAGCGAATTTTGGCATGATACTTATTTAGAAGTATATCAAAATATGAACACTTTTCTAGAGATTTTGGAGAAATCATTTTAAGAAAGGCACATGGTAAAGAAACAGAAAATAGAAAACAAGAAAAATTAAATTTGTAGAGTCTGTTTGATCTACATAAACAACTAGATTAGGACATGCATACCAATTAGATTATTAATTCACAAAAAATAATGTAAACTCCACTATAAAAATCTTTGTATTTCTGGATAATAGAGAGTCAAAGTGTACCTTTAAGCAATACAGGATGTCTTCATTATGCGTCAACTGAAAATGCAAGATTTTCAAGGACAAGACTGATGAAGTACATTATTTTCTGGATTGAGAAAAATGGGCATCATGAGATAATGCATTTCGATAAGATAGAAGCAACATGCGATATGGGAAAAGGTGCATTTAATAATGTCTTCTATAGCAAATATTTGTGGTGACCAACCTCTGGGGCTGCATCATTGAGCTCTTCATATGACCTTTCAATTGCTGTCCTGAAGGTGGAATCAGAGCAATGTCCAAAAATATAAGATCTTTCATGCGTTCAGGCGAATCAAGAAGTAAAGGGCGCAGTTCAACTCGAGCTTCCAGTAGCCCCTATAAGTTAACAATTTGTTATCAATAACTGATCCACAAAGCAACCACAAAAATGGGTGGACTAAAGAATTCAGTCAGTTATGGAGATCTAGTTGTTTGAATTGGGATAATGAATCCGCATCTGCTCTTTGTTTTATTAGAAATCATTAACTTGGATCTATTATCACTGACCTCAAGAAGTGGTTCCGCTGATTTATCCTCAACATGGTCAAGCACAAATTGAGCAACTCCTATACAGGCAGTAAATGTTACAAATGTAAGAAACTATGAAAGTACATGTTTTGAAAAGAGAAGTTGAGGGATTTTACAGGAAATCCAGATGGCAAACCCTTCACTGGATTGATCTGAACACCAACCATGAAAACCTTCACCCTGCATCCAGAACGTTAGATCATTAGACATGAGCACAGGTATACAAAGCATGTAGCAGAACAAACAGGGATGAGGATGATACCTCTGATTTGTATCCCATACAAGTTGCTATAGCAGATTCAAGATCAGCACCAGAATGCACAGCCTAACAGAATGATAAAAAACAGAATAGTATTAATCAAAATTATGTCAGGAAAGAATATTCAATCACAGAAAAGAAGAGTAAATGCGTATCTTCTTTGTTGTCACAAAAGTTACAAAGTGACCAGTATTATCTACTAGACAATGACCACTTCATGACTAGTGATTAATCTTAACTAATCAGAATCTAAGTTCTAACTGCACATCCATACTTCCTAGACGCCAGACTTGGTCTCAATTAGGATATAAATGTCATACAGACAATCCAGACACTCCACTAGGAAAACAGTGATTTTTTTCTCTCTAACGCGCAGAAGAACTGCGCGCATCTTTAATATTATAGAGAGGGGAAAAAACTGCCCAACAAAAGAAACACACACCACCCTTAACCCCAAAAAGAAGTCAGGTATATACCAACCACCCCTTGACCCAACAGGATGTCAAAGGCAGGTTGAAACAAAAGAACGGAAGACAAATCGCCTATTACTAGGGAAGACCGACCAACTCGGAGCTTTCATGCTCCAGCCATACTCCACATCCTCATCTCTTCCTCAAAATATTATTGAGCATCTCTGAGAGGAGTGGCACCATCAAAAACACATTTGTTACTCTGAATCCAAAGTGTCCAACTTGTCCAAGCACCCAAAATCACAACACTGTTAACCCCCTTTTTCCTTTTCTTTTCTATCTTCTGGCTTGTCTTCCTCCAATCCACAAATCTCAATTCATTGTATCGGCGTGCAACTCTTTCAAGACCATGAGAAAATATTCATCATCTTCTTTGGGCTGCGTATTCTCAAGAGATTTCTGGTTCTCCCTCCTGTCACATTTTGAGTTGCATCACTTGCTCCACAACCTTTTGACCAATCCTTTGATGAATGGTGGAGAAAAGTTTTGATTTGGATGCAAGCGTAGATTTAAGGGAAGGAGCTGAATTCTCTGGTCATTTTGGGAGCCTGGAGCATTTGGCGGCATAGAAATGATTGTGTGTTTAATGGTGCAGCCCCAAATGTTACTACAGCCCCAGCTTTCGCAAGAGATGAGGCTCATTGTTGGAGCTTGCCATGAGCTAAAGGGATTTCCCTTCTTGCTGCCAGAGGGCTAACAGACTGCTGTAGCTGTTGGGTCGTCGTCGTTTCCTTTTTAACCGTGATTTAATCTCCATGTAGTGAGTGAGTAGGTGTGTGTGGGTTTGGGTCTATGTACGACTCTTTCTTCTTCTATTAGTACAATGATCGCAGCTCTCCTGCGTGTTCGAGAAAAAAAACCTCTTTCAAGACCAACGCGTTCTATCAGTTTGTACCAGAACTCTCGAGCAAATACACAAGTGGAGAGGATGTGCTGGACTGACTCTTCATCTTGGTCACATAGCACACACTTGTCCTGGATGAGGGAGGCCTATTTGTGCTGATCTATCTGCTGTCCAGCATTTAATTCGAAATGGAAAACCATAAGAAAATCATGCATTAGCATAATTGGGACAGCATCATATATATCCTCACTAGCTTAGCTGTCTTAAGTGAATTAGAGCTTAGGCCATAGGTATGGTCGACCAGAGGGTGTGGCCCTAGAGGGCCAAGACCACATCAGCATGGCTTCATTTTTAAAAAAACAGCATGGCTGCAACAGGTAGAAATCGACGAAGGAAAAGGATTTGATTTAATTCTGCTTGCTTTATTCAAGAAAAGCAAATCCTCTTTTATAGAAGGGTAGCACTAACTAATATCGTAATAAACCAAACTGAAACAAAACCCTAACAATCCTTATCTGATCCCTTCACTAATTTAATCATCAAGCAAAATTTAGTCATCAAGCAAAATAGCCAGCAGCTAACTGGTTGACCTAGTCGGCGTGACTAGCTGAGGTAGGCTTGTTTTTGCACTGGCTGTAGAAGCAAGATCACAATGACATAAATGAAATCAAGAAGTAAACATCACATGTCTATGTTAACTTGGCCAGCTATGCAATCAAATAAGTATGCCTCAGCAAAGAACACAAAAATTTAGTCCCTGAAATCTTTAGATATAATGACATATGAGATGGGATTTTTTCCCCAACAATAGCAAGAAGAAGAGATATCTAAAAGTGAGGGAACTATATAGTTTTTTAAGAATGAATAATGTATTTATGACTTATCTTTCACCAAAGAAAAGGTAGAAATAATTTGATCTACTGCAATTGGGACTAGGTGCTAGATTGGACACAATGCGATGATTACCAACTAAATATATGATTCTAGCACCATACATCAAACTGTTAGATTATTTTGAAGTTCTTACCTGATTTTATAAATGTGTTTGTTTCACTCTTTTCTCATAAGAAAATGTATAAAGGCAAAGATAAGGAAGGTCTTCTACATTCAAATTGGTTAAAATGAGGAGACTCAAGGACAAGTTCATACAGTAATGGGCAGCAGGGTTTTTGCACACTGTCAAAGCTAGAAATATTACTATTGAAAGCATATACTGGACAAAATAGCATATACCATTAGCAGAAAAAGGCAACACTAGTATACAACTTGTTTGTATGTTTTTTGATCATTTTTCCTGAATTGATAGCACAATATGTGTTTTCATATGCTGTCTTTGAAAAACTATATTCCATTTCAAACGAAAGGCACATTTTTTCTCCTACCTTTTATTATTCATATTAGCTGTGTCACATACCTTTAGGCTTCTCATGTAATTTCCCAGGTCACGGAGTAAACCCTCCTTCTGTCCACTTCTGAAATTTGGTTCTGAATGAATAGCACGATCATAGCTCAAGAGACGCTCTTTGGTTATGCCATTTTTGTTCAGGGTGTCCCAGTAAACGCTTATATCAAAATCACTCTTGATATAATCAATTAATGCCTGCCCAAGGAGAGACAAAACCATCAAAACCTCAAAGCTTAAATGTTTGCAGTATTAAGAATTCTAAGCATCCAATACCTGGCAAATCACTACATCATCTGGGCTTGTATTGTTGTGCAATTTCTGGTGCCATTCTTCCATCATTCCACCTTTGCAGTCATTATTTCTCTGTAACACACCAAGCATTTTATTGGTGACAATGTCTATGTTTTGGATGAGCACTACCAACTGCTTAATTCAGCAAAGCAATGAATAAATGTATATTCACCAAGGACCATCAGTTTTACCTGTATTACTAATATCTCATCACGAATGCGTTGACCAACATCACCTTCACCTCCACGACCAACGGCAGCCATTATCATTCTCAGAATCTCTATACTGAGGATAAGTTTTGTACATATTCTCAAGATCATCTGTAAACCTATCTTGTGCTTTGCTTATCTCACTGCATGGTTATTGAACACTATGAGATGCCGTACAATATGCAAATAAGTTATGTTTTTGTTTGTGTCCATACAATATTCTACTATTAATAATTGTATTCTGTTTTGTTAATTTATGATGACCAACAGTGTTAGGTTTGCATGTCAAAAGAAAAGGGCAATTTCTGATTCCTTTTAAACAGAGTAAAAGGTTACTGAAGTAATAAATAATAAAAATATGTATATACCGTGGCTTCACATTATAGTTCTTATTCCATGTTAGTTGCCTGGTAGCCATGAATCTAATCCAAACAAAGAGTCCAACAATACCCAACAGTCCAGCATCTCTGGCTTGGTCAGCTAGATCTGCTGCAATATTGAATCTGTCAAAGAAAGAAGTAGTTTAGGAGAACTTTCCATGCAAAAGCCAGTCATATTGTTATGGATATTTTAGTGCCTGACCTGTGCATAAGAGATCGCTGGGCATCTTCCTCCAGATCCGCTATTCTCTCCAGCAACGCTCTTAGCAGTGCCCTTTACCAGCATCACCATTATCCTTTAACTAAGAACAAATTAGAGAGTATTACAAGTAAGAGACTGTAAAACAGTCAAAGCAGAAGACGCAGTATGAAGTTTGCAAGGTAAAGTGTGTTAGGTTTCATGCACCAACCAAGTGAACCCAAAAGCTTAAGCGGCCGGGAAGAGGCCGCAATCCACTAATACTTCACAACACTCCCACTCACGTGCAGCCTAGAACAAGGCGCAAATGTGGAAATAAAGAAGGGAGCGGAGGACTTAAAAGATGCCTCTACCAGGACTCAAACTCAAGGCCTTTTGATACCATGTTAGGTTTCATGCACCAACCAAGTGAACCCAAAAGTTTTTTTTTTTAGTATCAGTGAACCCAAAAGCTTAAGCAACAGGAAGAGGTGGGCAATTCACTAATACTTCACAACAAAGTGGACAGAAGCAATTACCTTAATATTTCTGGCATCACGGGTGCTGAAATCTAGGAAAAATCAGAGCCGTTATTTTTTATCCATGTTTCACCAGACCGAAGAACAAATGGCATTCCTTTGTATCCTTCATCATCAAGCTCTATCTCAACAACCTGGACAATAAGAACCTTGAGATGGCAAGATGGCTAATATAAAGAGGAATTATAACAAGTTGATGGTGTAAATTCCACCTGGTAATGCAAACCATCCAATTCAGATTTAGTAAATTCAGTTTCACACGCCATGTCTAGCAATTTGGAACCAGATGGCAATATATTTGAAGGAGGTGCCTGCACAGTTAAATAACACCGCATTGGCACTGATAACAGTGTTTAATACAGCTGCTTGCAGCTTTAAAAAAGGGAAAGATTTTGGAGTTTTACCTTCCATTCTCCAGCCTTTTTGCCAAAGACCAGTGAAGAATAAGTGGCTCCGTATGGTTTGTTGCCAAGTGAACTTCTGTTTTATTTTGAACTTTGGTGGAAATTGCCTTAAGAAGAGAGAATCTTAATTAGCCTGGTGGAAGCAAGGGCGGGAAATGCAAAGAATCTGTCAAGGATCCTAACCAGTATCTCTTTATCACCGAACTTGAAGAGCTTTCTGCTTAGAACTTCGCAGCCATCCTTCTCTTGTAAAGACTTGGCGAAGAGATCAAGAACAGTTGGTTGTTTTAGTGCAACCTCTACTTTCTCTTCCGTAACTGTATGCTTATGTTTACTGAGAAATTGCGTGATATCCCTCTTTTTGCGCTGAATCCTTTCTACAGAGAAGTACTTCTTGTTCTTCAGCTGCTTGGAAACTTTACTCGATGTTTCCTTTCAAAATTTTCTGCCTCAACTGATCAATAGAGATTCCTTGTCCAGCTCAGCCTGGAGTTCCTTCCTTGCTTCCTCAAATTCTACCTGGAAAATTGTGAAATAAGAACCTCCATGAAGCATTAAGCCAACAAGCTACTTTACGCTGTTGAATCAATGTATTACCAGTTGCTTCTCAGGAGAGTAATTTGGCTTGCCCGCTTTCTCCCACCTTATATAAGCCTGCACCTGTACAAGGTCCTCCGGGAGTTTATCAACGGGCGCCGAGATGCAAGAGATTTACTTTCATTTGACTCAGGTGCTTCAGGTGCTTTTGTCAATTTAGCTCGAAGCTTCTCTAGGGAAACACTCTATTTACTTCCTCTATTAACTCAGCTCGTGCAGCTTCATACTCCACCTGGAGAAAAATGCAATAGGTACCTATTTTTAGTTAACTAATAACTTGGTGCATCAAGTTCCTTCCAGATGGACGGTGGAATGTTTAGTACAAAAGCTTGCCTTTCTTGCTCTGGTGTGTATGACTGCTTTCCCTTTCTTTCCCACCGAAGGTAAGCTTGGATCTGCACAAGATCCTCTGGCACCAAGGTAGAAGTACCAGAAGAGGAGGCACCAGATGCACCATTACCCTGCTGGCGGCTCGACTGGAGCTGAATCTGAAAATTCTGGCCATTGTTTTTAAACCTGTCCAAAGTAGAGTTCAGATGGTTGATATCATGTGCATTCAAATAAACAGCAGTAATCCAACCAGCAGCATTACCATTTGTTCTGTGTCTCGTCAAAGATGAGGAACTCAATAGCTTGCACCGCAGGATCATCTATCTCAATTCTCAGCGTAGAGTTATCACCTGACTGCGCAGTTATGGACATTAGTAATTACCGTTCGTGGTAGCACAAAGATCCTTGATGCAAGACGACTGACCTTCACAAAAAGGCGTCCTAAGAGCCCTGTTCTTGTACACTGTTGTTCCATCAGGTTGTCTGGACGGGAGGATCCAATCTCTGCAGCCAAGTAGCTCAATTATATCAAATTCGATCTAAAAGAAAGTGCAGCAAATGGCATAAGAGCGTGTGTGACTCATAATATATTCTGTCATCAAAAGTGGCAACAGAGGCAGTGCCTCTGACCTCTTGTCCGGACGAAGGACTCCCCAATGCAGAATCAGGGAACCGCTAGTCTTGGTCACCTCCAGGTCGATCACTGACACCAAACCCTGCGGCGCTGGGTTCACCGCAACCTGTTCCCACACAATGCACCAACAATGTTATGTTACACATAGAGATAAGATTCGTAGCAAATGGTGAATGAAGCTGGGATCCCGCGGTCGCACCTGGAGCTCGGAGTTGGAATCCAGCGTGAACTTTCCGACAAGCTGCCATGAAAGAACGGAAAATGAAATGAAAAAGGCAAATTGCCAAACAGTGGGAGCTGATGCTGGCCCAATGCAACGGCGAAAGATAGAGGTGCCTGCTTACGTCGGGGGACGCGCGGTCGGCGGACGTGGCGACGGCGCGGGGCACGACGACGGGGCCGTGGCGGGAGGCGACGAGCGCGGTGGGGCGGCGCTGCTGCTGGCCCCCGCCGCGTCGGAGGGACGCCGACTGCTGCTGCCGCGAGGAGGCCGCGGGCCGTGGGCGGATCGCGAGCGCGCACCGCTCCGCCGCCGCTGCTGCGGAGGCCGCGGCACTGAATCCGGTCATGGCACGAATCTCAACCGCTCGATGTCGACGCTGCAGCCAATCTCAGCCGCTCTTGCTCACTCGCTTCGCTTCCTACACATACATACGAGAAGGCAGATATTATCATCACGAGGAAGGAAATGAACGAGTGGAATGCAGCCAAGAACAAGAACCGCCAAGATCAAGCCAGCGCACGCACGCACGCAACGCACCAAGAAGCCACGAACGCAACCAGCAAGATGGCGCACTCACCGATGCTATTTATGCTGTATTAACGCTTAGCATGACGGATGCATGGCTCCGAGAGAGCGAGAAGAGAAAAGAAGAGGACGGAAGGAGACGAGAGGCGACGCGGGGGATGCGGCGGAGGAAGATGGTGGTGGGAGGAGGAATGGGCGCGGGCGGGGCGGGCGTCAGCGCAGCGTCTCGTTGCTCGCAGCTTCTCTCCTCTGTAGCTCTGTCCGGTTCCCGAAGAGTGCGCACAGAGCGGCGTGGGTGGACGCGACGCCACGCGACGTGATTATCTTCTCGCTTCGATTGGAGGAGAAGCAAATTAATGTCAATTTCGCATCCTCTCCCTTCCTGTTTTTTTACCAAAAGTGGCACCGTCAACGTCAATTGAAAGACCTGCCAATCAGATATTTTTCCGATGCTCTTAATTTTATCTCGGTTTCGGACAAGCATGTGGCAACAAAATCAAACAAATCTTTCAGCATACGCACATGCAAATCCGCTGCCCACTGCAAGGACTACAGTTATCCATTTTAGCTTCCAGAATAGCAATCGATAGTTGCACATTTTTTAAGTCCTTATTAAATCTACCAAGCCTAGGCTTTGACACCTCAAAGTTTTGCTTCGCCCTTGGTCATTGTAGTTTTAGCTTATCTAGGACTTCGCTTGCATATACAATTGTAGCATTGCAAGATTTATACTCCCTATATGTGGCTCCGCCCCAAGATAAAGCCTGTTCTGGCCGTTGGCTAATTTTTATTATTATTGAGCTATAGTTATGAATTTCAGCTTCTCAACACACACACACACACACACAAAAAAGAAAAAAACTCTCAATGTGCTTTTCAAGATTTAACTCATTCTTAAAAGTCAATGTTCTACGAGCTGATCATCGATTAGTTGGTTGAGTTTCTTGTAAAAAAACCTGCCCATCAGCGTTCAAAGTCCTCGACTTGGTACTGGTGTTCGCTTTTTTTCTAGATTTATTTCAGGATTTACTGGCGCTATGCTTTCAGTGGTAAACGACGGTCCTTCGAAAGTGCTCATAGGGGTAAGGTTTGCATACGTGTATTCATAGAAGTGAGTGTGCGTGTGTGTTCGGCGTCTACGTTGTACCTTGTAACTCTAAAAGGAAGTCAAATGTTGTGGCATTACAAAAGTCAACTCTTGGTTAAATTTGTTTGTTTCAACTCTTAGCTTTTGATAGGCACGAAGTCAGATAGAAGCGGAAATAAACATGCCCTAACTAAATCAACTTCTGGAGTTATCTTACATTAAACATTCTAACTGAATTTATAAAAACAATCCACCTAATTAACATTGATGCATAATGAAATATATATTTACAATGTGTTTACTTAGTGTCATAAATAATACTTCATCTATATAACTTTTTTAAATTTAGTCAATCCGGACTTAAAGACAATTTAAAAGTTAATTTAATTAGGACAAAGAGAGTATGTAATAACTAGTAACTGAAGTATAGCAAGGAAACTGAACAGAACGATGCATAGAGATGGAGAACGAAAGACTGATGTCACGTGGATAGATAGATCCTGACGCGGAGGGAACAAATGCACACTCGGCCTTGTTTAGATTGCAAATCTGGAAGGTCAAGCGAATTTCGTTTAAAGACTTTCGTTTGATTAATTATTGCTCAATTATGAAATAAATAGGCTTAAAAGATTCGCCTCGGCCATTTATAACTAAACTGTGTAATTAATTATTTCTTTTACCTAAATTTAATACGCGGTGCGAGCGTTGAAGTGATGCAAAAAAATGGAGAGAGAGTGAAAAAACTTGGAATTTCAAAGGGCAATCTAAACAAGGCCTCATGAGGGGTTTTTTTTTTTTTTTTTTTTTTTGTGAATATTCACACTCATGAGGGTGCGAGTGATACCCTGGGTTGTGTGCTCGACTCCCACAGACAACAGGCCCAAGAAGGCGGACAAGAAAAATCCAATGACTAAGGCGGAGAAGAAAAATCCAATGACTATTGGGAAAGCAAAAGCGACACGAGATCCAACAGGTTGGGGATCCGGCGGACGAACACCATATGTCCACGTGTACCGCAACCCCACGTGGCTGATATCTGGGCCAGGCGGCAAGGCAAAATGGCTCGCGTGGCGCTCATGCAAGTACACGTGCCGGGCCGGGACAGGTCGGATAGCGCGGTTGGTGTGGACGTGTGCGGTGGAAGGCAGTGCAGCAGCTGCTCGGCACTAGCAAGCGGCGAGCCAGAACCTCTACAAAAAGTGATGCGTGTGTCATGTGCGCCACGGAAGGCCAATTAAACATTGCAAAGGGAATGTAGTATCATCATAAAATTAAAATGCGTGTTTCGCAAAAAATAAAATTAAAATGCGTAATTATAACATGATAATGAAACTCAGTTCCTTCGATCCTAAATAAAGAGAGTCTTTGCTAAAAAAGATTGTCTACTAATAAATCAATTTCTATGAGGTTAAATGGTCCAACATTCATTCATTTTTCTTGAAGTCTCCTTGCATATTGTTTACTAGTATACCTCTCCCACCTCCAAATCCAGTGTTGAGTTTCAGCTATTGGATTGTAGTAAATGCTTTTCATTAGTGTGCTATTGGAACAATCACTGATCACTATACAAACCACTCCGGTTGATTAAGATGAAGGACTGTGGTCTTTTATTTATCATACTAATCTATTCTAAATATGCTAAGAATTTATTTATTCAGTGACAAAGGGAGTTTACGCGACACTGCAATCTGAATTCTAGAGAAGTGCTCTGGTGATCAAATAAGAAACCACTCCATTTGTTCCAAATAAATCCACATCTCATTTCTTATTAATACAAAACTGTACCAATATTTATGATGTGTAATAATTAGTATAATTAGATTAAGAATGGAATATACTCAAAGTTTTTAAAAAATATCTCCTCAAGAAACTACATGTGTATTTATTTAGAGATTTAGGGAATAAGAACATCTGCGGCAGTGGCGTTGCCTTTTTCCGAGAGGAAATACTTAGCAACCTTTCATTTTGCTACATGAAGACAATATACAGTAGCGGATCTAAAATTTTATAGTAGTGGTTTCACAAAATCCTTTGTCTAAGCTTGCTCATCATCATCATCATCATCATTCTATAGAGGTACGTGTTCCACACGTAAGCAATGGCTTAGGATGGCGTAACTGATCGATGGAGTTGTAGATGCCCTGTTCTAGTCTACTCTCTTCGTCTCATTAGAAGTGACGTTTTGACTTTTATGTACCGCGTTTGACCATTTATTTTAAATATTTTTATTTTGTAAATTATAAAAAAATAAATAAATTAGTACTAAAGTACCTCTAATAATAAAATAAGTCATAACAAAGTAGATAGTAATAAAACTAATGGTCAAATAAGATGGCACGAGTCCAAAATATCAATTTTAATAATGGTATATAGTTAGTACCATGAGAAAGATCTTTAAATAATTTTTTAATAAATTTATTTAGAGATATAAATATTGTACATATTTTCTACAAATTAAGTCATATTCATAGCATGTACATCAACAATAATAATTATCTATATCTTCTATAAAGATATACCCCACTACATAATTCTCTAACACCTCTTTGCACCACCTCATCTAGAGGTCCCACCACCAAACTAATGACACGAAGAGGTAGTGCTGACAAGAAGAGACAGTAGTGCTATGTGAAATAGATTTTTCCACCAATTAAGGGATGAAGGGAAGTTTAAATTATGATGAGGCAAGCGCACTCAAAACTATTTTCAACGGGTGACGATTTCTCCGTAGCAATCGGAGAGGAAAGGCACTTTGGCACAGAGACACGGAAGAACCAATGGAGAGCCCGCTGACTTAGATGCGTAGCGCGAACGAACGTGCTTACGTGCATAACCCTTCCCTTTGGACCTGGACCAAGTTAAAGGCAACCGAAAGCACAAGCACACCAACACATGCACAGATAAACCGTGACACGGCAAGGTTTTTCTTTTTTTTTCCTCTCCCTTTTCTTATGGATCGGCAGCGCTCTGCTTGGATGTTTCCGACGTTACATCTGCTTGCTTTCACTGATGTTGCATCACTTGCTTTTATACGGACGGCTGAGGTTTTCTCCGCGCAAACGGACGAAACAGGGGCTACAGCGCGCGTGGGGCCTGATGTCTTGCCCTGCTCCCAATCATGCCAAAAGCTACACCTGTGACTGTGAGGGCGCAGAATGCAAACAACGTGCCTTTTGCCCTACAGCCACGAACAAAAACTGGAATATCTCGACGCAAGCATCTCACATCGCTGAGCAGTTAGACCGACTGTAAATATCTGTCATAATTCAACACTTCAGCTCGCCTTTCAGGCTTTCGAGTAAGTGGGTGGTGTTGTTTACAAGCGAGAGAGTCTAAGGAGCTCTTAGAGCTATTTAGCTATGCCAGCGAAACATGGTTCTTGGGTCATATACTACCAGGTCTACAGTCACCAAAAGATAAACACGTGAGGGGCTTATGCCATTTCTAACTTGATTATGAATCCAACGCTGGAGTTGCTTCTCTTAGCTCATATGAACCCAATGGTGGAGTTGCTGCAATGGCGACTGCGACGCAACCCTTCAAGGCCATCAAACAATCGCAATTCGCGATTTAGCTCCTGGTGCACCCGCCGCCACACGTCCAGTTCATTCCTCAATTTACCTGCCTGTTATGTGACAAGCAAGCGAAACAGCTGTCAGGAAACAAGATGAAAACTTTGTTTTGATAGAGAGATGGTGTTTTGTGACCGTAAATAGTTCCTAAAGGAATTGAACTCATTTAGCACAGAACTGCAGCACAAGTTTCCTTTCTTCACAAACATGTTAAATCTCTTTTCCCAGTTATGGGGAGCGGTCATTATGTGTTCATAAGGCCTGAACTAAATAAAACAAATTTATGAACTTGGCGTTAGTATGAGCTCATTACCTTAGAGGTCAGCTGCTTTCCTGCTTCCTCAAGTTCAGAACACCTTCAGAAGTAAGCACAGTGGTTATTAAGGTAACATGACTAAACAAGTTTCTTTTGAAAAAAGAAAAACAGGTCTACAATGAAATATTGCTTTTTCTGAATCACGAATGCTGGGATAGTATGACATCATTACTAACTATTAGTACAGTTACATATCTACAAAAAAGCACACCTACATCCCACCCACTAGGGCACAAACCAAACAGTGAGCCCCTGAAATTCTTATTTGCTTTATTTCTTGCTTTGAGCCTTGTAAGACCATCGCTGAAACAAAAGAGAATAAACTACAGAGTGCGAGAAATGAATCTACAAAGCAGAAATTATAGGTTGTAATCAATCTTTTCAAGCATTTATGGGTATAAGCTTATAGGTGATTCTCAGACAAGTTTGGGCATTAACTCAGAGAATTAACCAGATGCATTATGGAACAACAGATTGGCGTTAATTAATAATTTTGTATGGTTTCCCTTTCAGATTTGTAATCTTTAAATCCATTGTGCTTATCTTTGTGCTTGCTATGTTTTGCTTAATGGTAATAAAAAAGAAAACTGCCAAGAGTTTATTCATTTTTGTAATGAAACTGTCATGTGTTATCTGAGCTCATCTTTCTCATCTGCAGTCTCTTCTCTCATCCCAAACAGCCAACTAAACTGATACATCCTCTCGTTGGTGTTTACTCAGTGGTGGTCCAAAGGATCATTAAAATCCTCTTAAGCCATTTTCAGTGGAGAGTTTCACAATGTTGTTTCCAAAAATGTAGAATGCAATGAAACATGGATGAAACCATCACTCTCAATGCATAGTTTCATTATATTGTTTCATATACATTTAGTTCTATGACTCATTTTGAGTTGATAAGCGTGGGAGATGAAATTCGCTTTTTCTCTCTTCTCAAAAACATTACCATGTCATAAAAACGCTTATGTGGCAGCTTATTAAATGCAAATGAAACTTCTACTGAGACTGTATGGTACAAAGTCATTTCCTTACTTCGTCGTTTCAGAATTTTATGACAGCTTTACAAACAATGAATATGCAGAATGAAATTAGTAAATAAAGTGGTTATCAGGTAAGAAAAAGGATTTGCTTTACTCACTCAGCCTTTAGCATGGTGTTCGAATCAAGTACAACTCTGAACTCTGCCATCTAGAAGTATGTGAATGATTGTAAGAAAAAAAAAAGATATTGATATACTTAAAAAAACAGCTCAATTAAGTAATCAGCACATTTCCAACCTCTGTGCCATTAGTGCTTCCAGGTTTATCAGAGTAAACATCGGTATTCCGCCTTTTTGAGATCTCCAGTGAATCTCTGCAGGCTTTCTTCGTTTGCATAGTTCTGCATACAGAACATTAATCAGAAAATATCAAGGGTAATCAAAGGAGATGAAATATAGGTGAAACCAACCAGTTTGAGATTGTTGGGGTGCATATCTTAGTGAATGTAATGTTGTCCCCACATTTATGGTCGTTGAAGGACATGCATCGTAGTTCATTTGATCCATCAAGACACCAACATCAGCATGCATAGAATCTTGTGCGGTATGAACATTGGAACAAGGCTGCAATGCTACAGATATCCTGGCTCTTGAACTGTAACCATTAGTCTTTGAGGTAGACTGAGTTGCTAAGTTATCATCAGTGTTTTCAGCAGTAGTTGATACATAATGTGCTGGAGGAGGCTTTCTCATGATCCGAGTGTAACCAACCAGATGGCAATGGTAAATCCTGCCATACATGGATTGTGCAGTTTGTCAACTACTTATATGTCCATCATAAAAATACGTGCATATCCAAATACAAAAACAAGTATATGTACAATAAATAACATGATTAGATAAATTCGAAGATATAACACTCACGGCAAACATTCTTTCATGTTCTATAAAGGCTTTCCCTTGCACATATCTTGGCCTCTCACTCTCTATTGGAAAACCAACTAAAGAGGTGCTGCTACCTTTATTTGATAAGGTGGCAGATTATCTCCCTAGATGGAAGGCCTCTCTTATGAACAGGGCTGGATGATTAGTCATGGTTAAGGTTGTGCTGACTGCTGTCCCAATATATCATTTAATTGCCTTGGACCTTCCAAAATGGGTGATTAAGGCCATTGATAAAAAGCGGGGGGGTTTTTTGGGAAGGGTCACCAGCAGGCCAATGGTGGCAATTGCCTGGTAGCTTGGGAAAAGGTACAGAGACCACTTGAATACGGAGGCCTTGGGATTCATAATCTTGAACTTCTTGGTTGCGCACTTAAGATTCGGTGGCTGTGGGCACAAAAGACAGATGATGAAAGGTCTTGGGCTGGCCTTCTTATTACTGTTCCTCATAAGGCTCGGGCTCTCTTCCATGTTGCAGTTGATGCCATAGTCGGAAATGGAGAAAAAATATTGTTCTGGACAGATAGATGGTTGGATGGACATACCATGGCTGAAATAGCGCCTAATTTGTTCAAGGCAGTTCCAAAACGAACAGCCAAGAGAAGGTCTGTGGCTCAGGCTCTGCATAATAGAAGTTGGGCTCAAGATATTAAGGGAGATCGTACAGTTGAGGTCATGCTTGAGTACTTCCAGATTTGGGATATTGTGGATGGTTTCATTTTGCATCCAGAGACTCCAGACCAGTATAGATGGAAATTAACACAGGATGGTTCCTACAGCAGTAAATAGGCCTATGCAGCCTTCTTTGAGGGATCCATCAAGTTTGGCTCATAGAGAAGGATTTGGAAAACCTGGGCTCCTCTGCGCTGTAAGTTTTTCATCTGGTTGGTATTTCACAACCGGGTTTGGACAGCTGATCGTTTAGCAAAGAGGAACCTACCCCATCCCGAGGCATGTCCACTATGTGATCAAGAGGATGAAACAATAAATCATTTGCTAGTGGACTGCGTATTTGCTCGACAAGTTTGGTCCCTGGTTTTGCAACAGTTAGGGCTGCTGCAGTTGGCACCACAGCCTACAGTGACTCGTTTCTCAGGGTGGTGGAAGAGATCAACTGCTGCTGTCCCCAAAGAAGCGCGTAAAGGCCTCAATTCCTTGATAGTTTTGGTGGCTTGGGAGATTTGGAAGCATCGTAATACTTGTGTCTTTGATAATAAGAGGCCAAGTGTTCAGGAAGTCCTTAGGGCTATTAGCTAAGAAAGAGGGCTCTGGTGCTTTGCGGGGGCCTCCAAACTCCAGGAACTTGTATTTAGGATGGAGGCTTTTGGTCGATTTCTGTTCATTGTGTGGTGATTCTGTAACGTCCAGTGTGTGGGGTGTGTGTGTTGGGTCCCTTGACCCGTGTATCTTTTCTACCTTAATGAAATGGCGCGCAGTTCTCCTGCGCTGTTCGGGAGGAAAAAAGGTACATGAACAGCTTATGTAAATAGAGACACATCTGATTTGACTCAAATTTATATATGAATGTGCAAACCATAGGTGGGAGTGCTCCAATATGAAAAGCAGTAAATAAACCAAAGTAAAAGTGAACTGACCGATACTCTGATGCCATGTCTTTCAATCGTGTCTCAAGTCTCTGGAAAAGTCCTGTCCTCTCAAAATCTTGCTTATCATGTGTAGGTCTTATGAAGTTTGCCTCCAAAACCCCTAGCAAATGGCGAAATTAGCATAATATGAATATCCTTTGAATTTATTCTAGTCAAATAATCAATACAAAAACTATTAGGAATAAGAATAGGCAAAAGAGTAAAAAAATATAGTGGGAGTTCTTACCAGAAATGCCTCTTCTAAGTTGACTACATGAACCAGCTTGCCAATAAGGCTGAGGAAGAAAAAAAAATGTGAAATGAGGAATGAATGAAAATGGCCTGGCATTTGATGATAAGTATATAAAGGGTGGATTTGAATGGTGGCATGTTATGAACTAGATGGACCCGAACCCGAGCATTATCATGAAGGTGATAACAGTAGGGTGAGAGATACACTGGCAAACTTCTATACATCCATTGTTTGGTTCAATATGATAAGAACCCATCCTTACTAGATATAAAGTTATAAACTATAGAATGAAACCCGGAAGATTATAGAATAAAAATAACTAAGAACTCTAATCCCTAAATTTTGTAGGTGCTGTCATGCCAATGCTATAGTGCTGTACTGTCATGAACAGTAACCTAAGTCGGCACACGACATCTTAAAATAAGGTGAACTGTGACATTTTATCTCAAACCTGCAGCAGAGCTGCGTATCTACCATTATATTAATAACAGAACAATACGGGGAAAGATCCTTACAAAAGAACCACACAAACCCACACCAAGCCTAGATATTAAAACCAACAAACATGCCCAATAACAGACTGACCACAACCAAAAATTTCAAAAGTTTGAATTCCTGAGTTATCTTGACGATTTTCCCCCCATCATGATAGAATCATACACTCGTTAATTTAAGTTTTATAGGTTGACCAAATCTCTGAAAAAATCAGCGCATGATCCTGTGAAATTTTCTTTCCTAACTAACAAAAGTACATGGAAGATTACACTACAGAGCAACATAGTGAATTTAAAAAGCAGTAGGCCATGCAGTATAATTAAAAAGTTACCAGTATAAGACGGTTCTTATGGTAGACACAAAATCCATAGATATCAAGTCGTGGAGCACCTTTTAAGTAGCCAATTGTAGTAATGACATCAACCTGGCTAAGAATAAGCAAACAAACAGTTGTTAGTGCAGTTGCATACTTTCTAGTAATCTAAACAATCTTCAACTTTAGAGAAGTGGAAACACAATTAATCATAGTTTCAACACAAAAAGATATAGCACAAAGCCAGAGACAGAATGATGTTTGCAAAAAAAAAAGGTGTGTGTGGGTGTTACAACATGCAAACTAGTACGAGTCGTCCAGTGTACAATCATTTCAAATAGGAAAACTTGGAGTAATAGGTCCACATCTCAGTAGCACTAAATCGAGTTGCGTAGAACAAACCTCTGTGGTTACTTCAACTTGTGGTCGATATATGATACATTCATGGTATATGAGATCATTGACGACATAATGTGGTTTAACAGCTCGTCCACACAAGATGATTTGAAAGTTTTCAGGTACATGTAGGTATAGTATAGATGCATAAACCTGCCAATGTAATGGTCTGTAAGGCATTCCAAATAAAACTTGCAAAACCATATTAATATAAAACTTACCCGGAGCGAGTATCGGAAACGAGTTGCTACATGCATCTGCTTCAAGCTTTCACCTGTATTCCGCCCTGCTTGTATCTCTGGTGCTCCTGAGATCAAAATATCCTACAACACCACATGAAGTTATTTTTGCAAAAATTTGTGCATGCTGCATATAACATGAGAAGGGATAAACTGAGCAGCAATGAACATTAGAAATATGGCCCATCCTCATTATGTATAAGAACATGATTCGGGACCTAGTAGTGTAATTTATAGAAATCGCAAACGTGTACAACAGTACAAAATGAACTAATTATAAACCTTGAAAGCTAAGTAAGATGAATAAAGAAAAATGAAGCATATTTTAGTGCATTTACAAAGTACAAGCTACTCAAAAGAGAGAATCAAATCTGGACCTCTTTATCAGTTATAAAGTCAAGCTCCATTTCCAATGCATCATTCAACCACAAGTTGAATACAATGATTCTTGTGCCATGGCACTCCATATTGTTGAACTGCCAAGGACACACACTGAAGTAAGTAGCAAACTAAGTTAAACAACAGAGCAATCTTTAGAGGTATCTAAGCAGCATGGACATTTTAAGATATTCCTCAAGTGGCTAGGAATTTATCCCAAAGTTTTAAGTTATGCAAAAAACAGTATCAGACATACATGTTGGATGTTCAGTGCACTGATTGTCACCTCTATTTCACAAATATCTGAATCTCTCATTTTTACAACTGCCCAGGCTCTTATAAGTACGCCAACATCAGGAATACATCCTAATTATCTTTTATGACATATTTGGAAAACATATAGTAATACAATTCATTTAACCACATACTTGTCAAACTAAACTGCTTTATTTCCTTATTTCATATGGTACAGAAGAAAATCGCACTTCACATGTTGCAATTTCACAACACCAGAACTACTCCTCTGACCAACAGTTAACCTTTGATGTTCTAGGCAACAAGGACCACTCCTTGTCCCTAAATGCTAGTAAGGTAAAACCTCCTTGGCGCACTAACATAACAATTAAAAAAAATGCATTTGGGAATGGGAAGCAGCTACTAAATCCATATAATTGTTCTAAATATACTGCTCTGCAATTGATTAATTTTAAAATCAACAAATATGTAGAAGTGGAAGTCAGGAAGAGATAGCGTAAAAATGGTTATACTAATACATATATGATATACAGCTTACTTGATTCAATAATTCATCTTCTGTTGAAAATGGAGACCACTTCAAAAGAGTGGACAGATTAGCTAAAAAATGTTTTTCACCGCAGTTCATTTTCCTCTTGAAAGTTGAAGATGAGGCATCCAATTCGTAGTCAACCTATGAAGGGGAAAGCCAATAAGTGAGATTTTTTTTATAGGAAATAGTAAGGTACCATGGGGTTGGCACAAATAAACTTATAATACTAAACTAATAGTTGCATTGGTGAAGAAAGAATTTGTGTTCTTCACAGAAAAGCTATTACAATGGAATGAATTGAAGCGAAGCTACTTAAGTCTTAACAACAATGTTCTGAAACAAACATGCTCAATCTTGCACATGGAGAAATCAGAAGTGCACAGTACTAATTTGTTACTTTGTGTACATAGACAAGTTTAGTGACATGTGCTACAATTACTAGCGATATATGATTTCCTCTATGAAATAATGATCAGTCGAGTTTAATGAACTTACCGCTGGTACAAATATGTCATTGCAGTTACTTCTCATAAGGAATGTGTAAGAAAGCAACCCGATACTTCGTGTCAATCTCCTATCAAGTCAAAACATTACAGATAGTTGTGTTACAGTAAATAACCGCAAACTGTACTGAATGTAGGTTGGGTTCAAATCTAGAAACACAAAAGGCTTATGTTATCTTTTCATATTTAGAAGCAGAACACTTGATGTTAGAAACATTTCTATAAGTGTTCTTTTGCTATTAAGATGTCTTTTGATAACATATATTAGTTTGCTAATCTCTGGGCACACTAATCAAGAATCCCATCTTTAGAGCTAAAAACTGAAAATTTTACTTGAGAGTAAGTTGGTAACCAAAGGTTAGAAATGTGAGCCTAGAGCCTGGTCAAAGAAGTAACCAGATGGAATATTTACAGCCTAGAATGGTGGAGGCAAAATTAGAACAAACTAAATAGAGGAAATGCTTTGGATCTACATTGTTTCTCTGGGCATTTTCTCACTTCCTTCTGGTAAACCATCGCAAACCTTTTTTGGGCTTGTTGTAAAAAAACACTTTTTTTTTGGCCAAGCATAAAAACCATCGTTTTGTCTTCATTTCATGAAACTAAACTTTCACTAGAAAAAATTTTCACAGAACCATACTCCCATTGGGTTTAGGGTTTAGGGTTTAGCAGCCTAGGCTCACATGGCATACTCATGGGCTGAGCCAGAGAGAGAATTGCAAAAAAAAAATGTAGACCACAAAACCAAGGAAAGAAGAGTTATCAATTTTATATGTCACAAAAAAAATATGTGTTTTTTTGTGAAATAGAAACAATAAAGTGTAGTTCATTTTATATAGTTGATTGAAACAAGTAAACTTATCATATTTACTCTTTTTTAGCCTTCGTTGCATTATTTGAAGGCAGGGTGATGAGTATCCCAATACTGTTGCCATCAAGTAATATGTATTTGCTGATGCCACAAAATGAATATATAAATGAGACAATGTTAAAGTAAGACTAACCTATCATCTTTCATGCATGTGAATACAATAGCATCTGCCCCAAGCCTCATCGTGCTAGTTTTAAAGCCATTTCCATCTATTACATGTGACTATTCAAGTCAGTGAGTGTAATATATAGCAATGGAACAAGCAGCACAAAGCAATTTCAAGAATCATTACATTGCCCAATGGATGAAGTTGTGCATTTCTGCGAAAATCCAAAGCTCATACAGTGTCGAAGAGACTCCGGACTCATGCCGCCTCCATTATCTTGAATAGAGAACAGTAAGAGTGTAAGTAAAAAACAATATAAAGAGGCAAGATGGTAAATAACTATATACTATCTTCGTTTTTCATATACTTGCCACAAGCCAGTGCACAAGTAACTAAGCAATCATTTTAAAGTAGAAGTTCCCAAATCATCCATCCTCCAATAACATCCCATGCTGTCATGAATGCAAAATGAGATGACAAAAGGAAGAAAGGACAAGTTTTCCAGAGGAATATGGAAAACACGGATTAGGACTGTGAAAGTGCTTAGAAACAAACTGCCAAGTACATGTGAAACAAAGGGATTAAGACAGTATTACCTTCTATTACCAATGAATAATCCCCATCGGGAGAATGCTTCATCTTATCTATTTTTACAAATGTTGCCCCACTGCTGACCTAATCCATTAGCTCGAGTAAAATACAAGGATAATATAGATAAGAAGGAAAAAAAGAATGAAAACTAGTACAGCTGCATTTCAATGCAAAATTTTAATCAATACCTCATCAATAGCGTTGTCGAGCAGCTCTGCAATAGCTGTATAACAGAAATTAATCAGTTCCATCACTAGCTTTTCTAGATGTCCACAATTAATAGCACACAAGTGCTCAAGCAAAATCTGGAGAAGAGTGTCATCTTTCAGTTTTGGCAGTATGACTTACCACCAAATGGCCATTTATGTGAAGTAGCATTAGAATGAAGAAACTTGGGGTGAATCTGTAAGCGGTTGTGGCCATCTACAAAATGTAAAATTCATGCATCAGAAAAATAAGGTTAGCGGGGGGACGAGGGGTGTAAATGACAACAGGGTTATCAGAACCATGCCCACTGCTGGGAAAACTACAACCTGACTTAACCAGTTGGGTTTTCCTCCCATTATATTGGCATGGCAAGATGACTGCAATTCTACCATTTATATTATATTAAAATACAGAAGATACTTTGATCTAGTGCATTTTCCCTTTTAAAAGAAAACAATCAAGGCTTTATATAACTCCCATTCTATATTCCATGTATACATAATTCATATGTTCCTTTTATGAATTCATGATTTGGTTGACGTGAGGGTCTCACAAAGTGTCGAGATCAGCAATATATGGAATTGCAAAGGGCAATGTGGGCTTTAAATAGGGCTGATATATTTGCTTGATTTTTATTGGTTCAGTGATAAATAGACCAATGGGCTTGAAAAGGAAGGCTCAGAAAATACTGTTGAGAGCAGCTTGAGAAGCTAATCCATAATCTCCAGCTTTCTCTCCAGCTTTCCAAAATTGCCGGGGAAATGGTGTTGCAGTTGACGCATTGAATAATCCAGTTATCATGTGTCTCCCTTGTTGTGTACTTGTCAAGGATGTGGTAGCTTCGGCTGAATTCCTCAACAGCGCAGCCTCTTGCATGCTATCACCTGCTGATAGAAACTCCTGCCTTAGTAATGTTGTTGTGCACTGCAGTGCTGTTGTGCAGTGAGTAAAATCACCTTGTGTGTCATCTGCAATAAATTCCTGACTCTGTCGTGTTGTTGCGCACTGGACAGTGTCACCTTGTTCATTGTCTGCAGTGTGTTCTTGCCTCTGTAATGTTGGTGTGAACCAGGCAGCATCACCTTGTCCATCATGTTTTTGTGTCTGTAATGTTGCTCTAGGTTCTTGCCTCTGTAATGTAATGCACTGGGCAGTATCACCTTGTCCATCATCAGCAGAAAGTTCTTGCATCTGTAATGTTGTTACGCACTGGGCAGCATCACCTTGTACATCATCTGCTCTAAGTTCTTGCATATGTAGACTTGCTGTGCACTGGGCAGCATCACATTGTCCACCATCTGTTCTAAGTTCTTGCATCAGTAGTGTTGCTGTGGCATGGACAGCATCACTTTGACCTTCATCTGCTCTAAGTTTTTGCACCTGTAATGTCCCTGTGCACTGAGAAGCATCACCTTGTCCATCATCTGCTCCAAGATTTTGTTTCTGTAATGTTACCGTGCACTGGGCAGCATCACCTTGTACATCATCTGCTCTAAGTTCTTGCATATGTAGACTTGCTGTGCACTGGGAAGTATCATGTCGTCCGCCATCTGTTCTAATTTCTTGCATCGGTAGTGCTGCTGTGGCATGGACAGCATCACTTTGACCTTCATCTGGTCTAAGTTTTTGCACCTGTAATGTCCCTGTGCACTGAGAAGCATCGCCTTGTCCATCATCTGCTCCAACATTTTGCATCTGTAATGTTACCATGCACTGGGCAGCTTCAGCTTGTCCATCATCTGCAGTGAACTCTTGTTTAAGAAATGATGTGCCCTGAGCAGACCCTCCTTGTTCATAAGCCATATGCCCCTCTTCAATAATGTCATTGTCATGACCTTTTCCACGGACATTGGGTTCTTCCGTGACATCCTCCTCATCATCACTGGACAGAACAACAATGTCGACTATCATTGCTTAACCTGAAACAGCAAAAAGATGTGAGCAATGGAGCACAGCAAAGGGAAAATGCAGAACAATCACAAGGCCAATTAATTACAAGTTTCTAGAAAAAGTGTTTAGAAAAAAAACAATTAGAAGACTAAATCCAGACAATATTTCAATTCCTATATTACACTGCTATTAAGATTTAAGAGCGGGATACTGTGCTTCCAACTAAGCTATCTATCAGTATCATCATATCATCCCTCTGCCCCTCAACTCAGTGATATGCATGCATGTGGCCCTTCGGATACGTACATACATTATATATTTATTAGATTCCTCTCCCTCTGGACCTTTATCCACTTATTATCTATTGACATTTGCATGCAAACAACGCACACATCCCTCCCTCCAATCTATGCCAAGTTCAATTTGGGAACACCTTCATTTAGGACCGATGGACTAGCAGATGGATTTTGTGGCACAGATTGAATTTTTCTTCATCTGTTGTAAATATTACAGCAGAAGTAGTAATAACAAAGTAGAAACCACTGACAGGAAGTTCGGAGCTCCATGAAAAAGCCTGATGCCTGGCCTCGCAGTAACTGATGCGATGATAAAATGCAAGTATTATCTCAAAATTAATCAATCCATCAAGGAATTCGCCTGAAAGACACGCCTTTTTGTTTCTTTTATTCTGGATCGGGATTGAAAGAGAGGCATTTGCACAGTTTAGGTGGCCGTAGGAGAAGGCAAACGGGGAGCACAAGGAACGCGTGACTGATTGCGCAAGATTATCGCACCCAAGAACACAGACAAAACCCTGATGATCCGGAGAGAGAAATCGTACGCGCGCAACACAGTAGCGCAACATTCGGGGGAATCCGAGACCTAAATCCCCCAACAATCGGAGAAGCCACACCCGTATCAAAAAACGAAACCAATAATCACCAAAAGAGTGAACCGCCTCCGAACCCTTGCACACACATTACAGAATGGCTGGAGGCACAGAACCAGGCCGGAGGGGCAGGAGAGATGAAGGTACCTGGGAATGGGGATGCTCCGCGGACAATGGGAGACTGATGAGAGCCAGTGTGGGAAGAACAGAACGGGGGTTTTCTGCTGCAGTAGCGGAGGAGGCGGCGGTGACGGTGGGGAGTGGGGTGGGGACTCTGGTTCTGGTTTGCCAAGAAAGTTGGTTTGTTGTCTACTGCCCCTTTGTTTGTGGTGGGAAAGCGATATGAGTGCCGGGTGTACGTCTGCTGCTCTACAGCTGTAGTACACTTTCACCTGCTAGTACTGTATTTCCTCTGTTGTAGACTGTATCCCTCGGCCCCTTTTTATTTATTTTATTTTTATATATGATTAGCGATAAGTCTTATACCAAGGCCTTGTTTAGATAGGAGTTAGAATTCAAAAAGTTAGAATTCGACTCCAGAAGACTTTCGTTTGTATTTGATAAATATTGTCCAATCGACCAACCAGCCAAAAGATTCATCTCGTGATTTCGACTAAACTGTGTAATTAGTTATTTTTTTTACCTATATTTAATGCCTCCATGTATGTGGGTAAAAATTGATGTGATGGAGAGAGAGTGAAAAAACTTGAAACTTGGATGAATCTAAACAAGGCCCAACACTAAATATCCATTTCCATTGTCGTGCTTTCTAAAATAGCATATGTTAAGTTTCAATCGATATTTGCGGAGCGAATCATCACTCTAGAAAACGAAGATTTGAAGCTGTCCATAGTTTACTTAGTACTCGGTATAACTCACGAGTTCATGTACAAATAAGTGAGGGCAAAATAACAATATCTCCGATAATCAGTCCATTTCCATCGGCCGATCGGTGGGAGCTTGAAGTAGGTCAAACCTTTTAAGCTTAACTATATTTATAGAATTATTAGAAACATTTAGGTCTATAAATGAATTTATTATAAAAATATATTATCTCCGATGATCAATCGATTTTCATCATCGGGCCTGCGGGAACGAGAAGTACGGTCAAGCTTTTTAGCTTAACTATATTTATAGAATTATTAGTATCATTTAGGTCTTTAAATAAATTTATTATAAAAATAGATTTGATCATGTACCTAATGATACTACTCTAAGTCTTTGAAGAACAGATTTATAGACTGAAAGTTTATCACAAAATAATTAACTTCTAGACCCTCATCATTTATTATGGGTCAAGGTACACATTTAGGTTGCTAGCCGCTCGCCAGGCCTCGCGAGCAATGAAAGTTTGTTTGTGGTGGAAAGCGATATATATTTATGTATTCCTATATATATTTGATATTTGATATGACCCGCACGTATATATATTTGATTTGATATGACCCGCACGATGGATGGCGGACAAGGCGGTGTAAAAGTAAAACCAGAGCGCCGGGTGTATGTCTGCTCTAGTAAAGCTATAGTCCTGCTATTTCCTCCACTGTAGACTGTAGATTACTCCGGTGAAGAATCATTCAGCCTGTAGTGCGAGCGACCGACGCGTGGTTGCTACCGTGTACTGCCTCAGACTCTTTTTTATTTTATTTTATTTTATACTCCTCCATCTCAAATCATAAGTCACTCCATGAATATTAAAGAGTTAAAACTTTTTAAGTTTAATCAAATTTATATAATAAAATAATAATAATAATTAGGATACCAACTAAATATCAACAAATTATATATTAATTATGTTTTCATACTATATCTATTTGATGTTATAAATTTTATAATTTTTTTATAAATTTTATCAAACTTAAAATATTTTACTTTCCAAAATTCTTAGAATGATTTATAACTAGCAAATATGCTTCGTGCGTTGCAACGGGAGAGAAAAAACAACAGTATCTCTAGACTCATAGACTTCAACTCAAATGATAATATTTTAATTTAATGTTAATTCTAAAAGTTATCTGCAAGAACTAAATATCCATAGTGATTTTTTTCTATTTCCTTACTTTTATCTCTTTTTTATTTTCCCTTTTGTTAATTTTCTTTTGTTTCTATTCCCTCTCTACGTTATCTATATCTTTCCATGGCATGGAACCTCTCCACTTGAGTCTACGTCTTCAAATTTCTCTCTTCCTCACCATACGTGCTCACCGGCCACCACTCCCTCCCTGTGTCGGCTTCTGTGTCCCTGCCCTTCTAGCCTCGTGTCCCTAGTGCAAGGGCAACCATGCCCGGGCGACCACATGTCCCCGTGGCAATGGCATCCCCACAGCCACAGCGGCAACTGTATCCCACCGCCTTCGACAGTTCACGCTCTTGCAGCCACAGGTTTAATAGAATATTATTATTTATTCTCATAATACTTATGCTATGGATGTCACGCTTGAAACATAAGTAGATATTTCATTTAATCATTTTGTATAAATGTTCAATAGTTTTCTTCCTCTCGTTGTAAGGGCATATTTGCTAGGTAACTAAAACTAATAATAGGTGTAGTGGTTAACTAATAATAGGTTGAGAGACCCGGATAAGCACACAATGGAAGCATGTGGCGTTCTTAACACATGTCTGCTATTTATTTGCCCAAACCAACAGGCCATGTTTCTTTTTCTTTTCTTATTGGGACACGGCATACTTTTTTTATTTTCTTATTTAGCTATGGCATGCAGACTTTTTTTCTTTCCTATTTGTTCACGCAATGCATGCAGGACACGGTCTCGGTCGACACGGTTTTGCGGACAGAAAGACGGACATAGTGGTCAGAAACAATTTGGCGGATAGAAAAAGAAGGTAGGAAATTTTGGTGATTAATTATTAGGTATAGATTTGAAACTGAGGGAGTATATGATTAGTGACGAGTCTTATACATTGATAAGGATATCACTCCTTCGGATACACCCATGGATCCTCCAACAAATATGCAATGTCAAATGACCCGAGCTCAAATGCGCCAACTTAATTTAGAGATGAGCTCGGTCTGCAGGGATACTTTTCATACTTTTGAGAATAGACTACTGCCTAATGATGTTACATTGCTTAATAATACTAGAGTGGACCACGAACAACTTGGAGGAAGAGATAGAAGCTCGTTGGTGTTGTCACCTATTCTTAGCTAATGAGGATGCACCACGGGTCGTGGCGAGGTCAACCACTTGGAGACATGGTTGATAATCCGAGGAGTTGTGGTGCTAATATAAGATTGTAGGGTTCGGATTGGTATATCACACTCCACCCAAAATAATAGTTATCAATCGCTTGACGGAAGATTAGGATACCCCGTTCGCATCAAACACTAACTACTCATTTCCATTGTCGTGCTTTCTAAAATGGCACACCGTACAAGGGTTAAGTTTCGATCGATATCTGCGGAGTGGATCATCGCTCTTGAAAACAAAGATTTGAAGTTGTCCATAATTCACCGAGTACTCGGTATAACTCACACATCTGTGTACAAATAAGTGAGAACAAAGTAACAACATTTTTTGATAGTCAGTCCATTTCCATCAGCCGGGTGGTGGGAGCGAGAAGCACGATCAAACTTTTTAAGTTTAGCTGTGTTTATTTATGAAATTATTAGTAACATTTAGCTCTTTAAATAAAGGGACAATTGGCTGTGGGACACGCAAAGTGCCACTCTTTGTTCGCCGGACACCGTCACTTTCATTTTTTTGGTGGACACTTCGGATCGGTGAACTAATGCCAGTAAACACCGCGGCTCGGTCCAAGGTCAACGGTGGAAAAAGACTTCCGGTGCCCCTGAGCCCGTTTGGTGCCCGTCGCGGGCCTGGTCTGGTTCGACAGGTTAAGACGGACCCGACCCGGCTGTTCGGTCTCCGTCTTCCCTTCCCCATCTCCTTTCTCCGTATGTCCCCAACCCGACAAAGTCCGGGAGTTGCCCACGGCCACGGCGAGGTGGAACCCATCCAGGGCGGCGGGCTGCGCTCCGTGCGGGGGACCACCGTCGCGAGGAGGGGAGGGCGCGGGAGAGGCATGCGCACCCGCCATCGGACCTCCACGCGCGCCCACGCCGCGTCGCGGGTGGGAGAGCGCCCATGCGCCACCGCCGGTCCGGGGAGTTGGGGCCGCGCGCCGCCACGGATAGGGGAAGGGATAGGCGCGGAGGACTCGTCGAGGGCGGCCGAGGAGCGGGGGCCGCGTGCTCCGGGACTCGGCGCGGAGGGCGGGAGGGCACGGAGGCGCGGCGGTGCCGTCGCCCTCGAGGGCCGCGCCGGGCGCTGCGGCTCCGGGCCGCGTCGCGCGGCTCCGGTCGCGACGCACCGCGCGTCAACGGTGGGGAAGGGCACGAGGACGCGGTGGGCCGGCGCCGGTTGGGGGTCGCGGCTAGGGCCTCGCCGCGCAACTCCGGGCGCGCGCCGTCGGCGGTGGTGGATGGGCGCCGCGTCGTGGGTCGGGGAGGGGAGGGGGTGGGTTGGGGACATACAGAGAAAGGAGATGGGGAGGGAAGACGGAGACCTAACGGACGGGGACGGGGGCCGTCTTAACCTGGTCCAACCGGACCAGCCGCAACGGGCGCGGACCCGCCCGGGGCACCGGAGGTCATTTTCCACCGCGTTGATCGCTTGGACCGAGCCGCGGTGTTCACCGGCATTAGTTCACCGATCCGGAGTGTCCACGGCAAAAATTGAAAGTGACGGTGTCCAGAGCCAAAGAGTGGCACTTTGCATGTCCCACGACCCAATTGTCCCTTAAATAAATTAGACCTTTAAATAAAATTATTATAAAAATAGATTTGATCATCCGCCTAGAGCATCTCCAAAGGTTATGCATTTTTAGTTTGCATTTGATGGAGTTTGCAAAGTCCCAAACGCAAATGGCAAGGCTAAAAAGGCGTGATCTCCAACGGTTTTGATTTTCACTTGGCATTTAAGAGAATTTTGGGCCCACACTTTTTTTCCGGCAGTTTTTCGTTTGACGCGCGATTTTCTTCGTCGGTAAATTCTTCGCGGCATCCAGGTCATTCCTATCGCGTCATTTGGGTCCTCCAGATCCTCGCGCCGTCGAGTTCGTCGCGTCGTCCACAGTTCGTCGCGTCGTCCACAGGTCCTCGTGCGCTGTCGAGGTCCTCGCGTCGTACGTCCACAGATCCTCGCGCCGACGACCCTCGCGACGTCCAAGGATCCTCGCGCCATCGAGGTCGTCGCACCGTCCACGTTCGTCGCGCCATCCACGTCTCGGGCTACTTCGCGCGCGAGGTGGAGGCGCGACTCGGTCTACTTCACGAGCGGGTGGAGGCGCGCGGGTGGGGGGAGGGGAGGAAGGCGGTATTTGCAAAGCCTGGGAGCCTTGGCATATATGCCAAGTCTAGACCTCCAAATACAAGTTATGCAAAATGCAAACTCCAAATGCAAATCACTCCCTTTGTAGGACCCGAATGGGCCTGGCCCGCTCAAATCCAACCCGTGTGTGTGTCTATCATCCAAAGCTAAACACATCTTACAGATCCACTTTCTTCACTAGCCACTCATTTTGTTTCCTCGCCGACGAACGTGCCTACGGGTGCGCGTCCATGTTGTCTTCCAGCGCGGGTACTTAATTCTGTGACAAGTGCACTGCTTCTCGGGTGCTAGCAGCCTCATGCCCTCATCGCGTTCCCTGGACCTCGAGTCCATGAAGCTGCGCGTGGTGCCTGCCCGCTCTAGTGCCGTCAAGGAGCGGACATTTCCTCGAGTCCATGGAATTGCATATGTCGTTGGTCAGTCAGGCAATGCTGGCAATCCACAACTCTGCTCTCTATTGTCATCAGGGGTTCCATCTCCATCTCCATCGTTGAGCACAGGTCCGCTGCTTGTCGGCTTGTCGCCGCACGAAGACACAAGGAAAAGAAACGCGTACAACTCGAACGAGCTAGAATGGGGACGGGATAGAGGTGATGTCGTTCAATTTGTTCCGGCCATCCGCCAAGGCATGGTCGACGTCTCCTCAACCATCGAGTAAATGGAGCGGTCGCTGGATACGGGCTGGGCTACTCGGAACGGGCCCGTCGAGGATCCAAGAGAAAGATAATTAATACCATTAATAAAATAAATATAATTAACCTAAATAAGCTGCTTTGAGATTTGTGCTATTTTTGAAAGAGGAGTTCGAGAGCAGTTCCCTTTAAAGTTAAGTATGTTTGACTCCTTAGAAAATGAGAACGATATTTAAAAAGGGGCATTGAGAGTAAGTAGGATTGAGAGAATGCAGAAACAAAGAGGGATACTTTTGGATGTCGTGTAAAAAATCCAAAGCCATTTTATGCCATATCAACATGTGGTCTTGATGATTCAGCCTTTTTTGACAATGGATTCAGCCTTGCCTTTGGCCATGAAGCAGCACACACAGCCATGCCAAACACGCCAAGAGAATTGAGCAATGACATCTCTCTCTCTCTCTGATGGTGGATACTATAATTTGAGATAGATTGTTGGAAGACACCAGACACATTTTTTTTTACAACAGACACCAGACACAATTATGCAGCATTTTAAATTCAATTTACGAAATTCTGCATTTTCTCGGCTATATAATATTCGCACTGACAGTTCAGCACTCACCACCACTGGACCGTCCGTGAATACCTCCTTCAGTCTGAAATAGTGCACATACACAATTATGAGCCCAGACTATGGTACCGTTTAAATCCGTGCTTGCATCTCAAATATCAGATTCAGAGCTAAACAGCATCTATTTCAGACTCGCGCCTCAGCCAAACCATAGAAAACAGATATAGGAAAAATGATTGATGGTTTTCTGATAAAGGAAGCTTTTCCGTGCTCATTGCCCAGAACTCTAGATTTAAATCCCAATGCTCAAATGAGGTTAACTCTAACAAAATGACACATGCACCATCCTAATCAGCCTTACGCCCATAAAACTTCCAGGAAGTTGCATTAATCCATTTATGTATGCAAGCCTGACCTCTTCATGGCGTTGAGTACTCATGAGACTATAAGAGTCATGAAAGAAAGATAACACAGAAAAGCTAACTCATTGAGCCTCTGCAAAACCAATATTCTCATTGTTAAGCAGTTAAAGTCCAAACCAGATGGGGCCTCTGCAAGACCAATATTCATGAGAACAGTAGAAGAGAACGAAAATTAGTTATGGATATGACGAGAGGCAAAAAAAGAAGAAGAAATGTCAAGTACTAGACATAATTACAAAAGTTCATGCAAAAAAAAAAATGAAAGTAACCATCTTTAACCCAAAATTTCACAAAAATTAACTGGATCTACGATCAGGAGAAACATAGTTCACAAACATTTTACAGTACATAAATCCAGCCCTCCTCTTCATGCCCCTTTCCCCTCCTCTTGAACATTCAGCCCACCTTGTGCAGCCTTGCAAGAGCATCAATTAACCTAAGCTGAAAAGGTATTGATATATGTATCAGAAAATTGAAATGATAAATAAATTCAGGCCAACTAACTGAAATCTGGCAGTGTGCTGAATCAAAGGAAATTCTACCAAAACCTGTTCCCGTTTTTCAAGAGGTTCAACATGCACAAAAGTGGGAAAATATCTTTCTACCTATGAAGTACTACAGTCAGAAACACAGCTTTATGAAAATATAGCAACAATTCACATAGGCACACTATGAGATATGTGCTCTCTTTTTTCCTTTTCTTTTTTTGGATGTTTGTTTTTTTTTAATTTTGGGTGTGTGTGTGGGTGGGTGGGTGGGTGGGTGGGGGGGGGGGGGTCAAAGATGGCAATTAAAATCAAGTCATCCTGAGCAAATTCATACATATATGATGACCATTTCTTCTTTACTCATATATATGTTGGCAGCCGCCTCCTGCATGCTTGAAGTAGGAACTCTTGGCCTAGGCGATTTGGATGGCAACAATAATATGCTGTGGCTTTCTTAACAGCCAAGTTTGCTACTCTATGTATCCCAGCCTGCCATGGTTTGTGGTAAGGCTAATAAAATCTGAATCTAGCCCCAAACCTGTGTGATCTGTTTCCAACAACCAAACAAGTAGCATGGGAAGTAATGCGTCCATGTGCCGAGTGGGTGCAGTCAGTCTCCATCCCCCTTCTCGTTACATCAGCATCAGTTGCCCCCAAAAAAGGCGTCGCCAATTATGAGGCGGCACATAACATGATTCTTGGTGAGCCAAACAACAAGGAAGGTGCACACGGAGGTGCTTCTACTGCCCTAGCTGTTTCAACCCCCGAACAGCCCTCATTGTTCTGCATGGGTCACACAGTGGAGATGGGCTTGTGGGTAGTGGCTGATATCATTACTGCAATGCCTGGGGCAGATGGAGCACCTCCGTGTATATGGTTTGGGAGTATGATCAGCACACCATCGCTACTCGTCTTGTATAATCATATTTGATATTTCAACTTATTTGATTGATAGGTGTGTACCCTTCATTGCTATGAAAAGAGGAGGCAGAGGTCATGTTGCCACTGTTGGGTGCAAATGGATGGTTGCGTTGGAGCCAGGAAGGGCTCAACCTGGCCAGAGGGAAAAAAATAGTCAATTCATATGGGTTGAGAGTGGAAATGATAATCAAAACACTAGAGAAGGTCAAAACAGCAAATTTGCAAGGGTGGCAATGTTTTGGGTGCTAAGCAAATCAAGAAATACATTTTGGGTGGCAAATGTTTTGACCATTTGGGCGTCAACAATCAATTTGGTTGTTCAAGGGCGTCGGGGTTCAAGGAGGCAGGACCTCGGCTACGAAGCTCATAGTCTCGATTGGTAACAGGATGAGGTTTTTCCCCTCGGCGCCCTATGTTGAAGGGAGATTAGGAGTGGAGATAATTGTTATTGCTCCAACCTGATGGAGTCTCATACAGTGTAAATAGGCCCTTGGCCACTAACAAACCAGAGACAGTAATCTCCTAAACTCAAGGTGTGGCTGATAGCCTGCCTAATCAAAATGCCTACATTGCATACGGCAAGCTCGGCATGCTCAGTGTGCTCCTGGACACGTCCCTGCAATGTACTGCTTGCCCCAACATGACGTTGGCCCATTAAGCAAGGCACACCGTGTTGCGGCCGTGCCTGAACTTCTTGTTGCGTTGTAACACAGCCTCAAGCGACAGCATTCCTCCATCTCAGACGGGAAGAGGCACTTCACCTGACGCCCTCCATGGCTCCACAGACATCGTGGCGCCAAGGAGGCACGGATGGTGGGGGCAGTGCCAGCTGTGTTGGAGGCGTGGGTGGCAGGAGAAGTCTTCTTGCAATGCTCACAAGGCTCAGAAGAGCTGCCCTTCACTGTGTTGGTCTCTTGAGAAGCAGCTAAAGCACTGTGAGGTACTGATGCAGAAGGTGACATGGAACTAAGGCCCTCCAGTGTTGTGACTGAGTGGTGCCTGAAGAGGAGAGAGAGCATTTAGGAGCTACTCCCCACGCTGTGGCATATGGTGCCCAATTCCTAGTGGTGCCTACAAAACTAGGAGCACTTGCTCCGGTTCAAAGTTTGTAAAAAAAAAAATATTTTGTTGCTCCTCCAGTCTCTCACCTGACCACACCGCTTCAAATGCGGATGGACGGGACGTTGGCTATTTTATTTGGTGTGGGTCCCAAAAGCTTCAGACGGCTGCAGCTGTCTGGGCTTCACTGCTTGTTTCTTGACGTGGAGGCCACGTTTTTAGCATCGCTCCACACTGTAGAGGGCCTAAGTCTTCAGCAATCAAGGCAAACAACACATCAGCAATGGATGGAGTAATAGGAGCATTTAACGACTGCTTATGAATGGGCCCAAAATCAGACCTGAATCCATGACAAAACTGATATATGGAGAATTCTCAATAAACTTGCCCCATCACACGATCAAAAGGCGGGTGTAATACTCCTCTACGGACATCTCATTCTGCTGAAGGTCATGAAGCTCTTGCATTAGTGTAAGCAGAAGAATGCCACTATTCTACACATATCACCCCTGCAAATAGTCCCCACATATGCTTAGCGGACTCATGGTACTCAAGACTCGTATCAAAAGAGGCTTCATACTGGTAACAAATGGCACTCATCACACGGCCATCATCATTAGCCCAAGCTGTTATCGCAGCAGCACCAGAACCATCCTTAGACTTATCAGCTGGAGAAGCATCTGTCAAGTGGGATGTAAGACCATGGCCCCTTAATATAGTTTTGACAGAAAATGCCCACTCTTGATAGCTAGACAGACCATCAAGCTTCATAGGGAAGACAATGAGACTGGGCTATGACATAATTATCTGGAGAAGGCAACACTCAACAACAGCAGACTCAACAGTAGTAGAGCAGAGCAGACCCACACACAACAGAACACCAAGCAATGGACCGCTGCAGAACAGAGCATGGACGGAACACACCGCTGCAGTCTTCAGCAGCAGAACAGAGCATGGACGCAACACACCACTGCAGTCCGCAGCAGCAGAACAGAGCACAGCAAAGCACACCACCAGTGGGAAGGCGAGCGGGCGGCTAAAGGCCAACCGGACGCTGGCATGCGGGACGATTCGCACAAGCGGATAAGTGAGTCACGACAACTTGCAGGCAGAGGAGCTAAGAGTCATGGCCACGGGGAAGCAGCAAACCACGACAACAGGCCACGTGGACAGACTGGGAAGTGCACACGGACAGGGAAGCATGGCGACAACACGATGACAGGCCGCAAAGATGAAGAGCCCAGGTAATGGGGACGACGTCGGGTTGCATGAGGCGAAGGAACACACAAATGGGCCGTGAAAACAACCGACACAGGTTAAGGGTGCGGACGACGCCTAGTCACGGGTGGAGCGCAGACGATCGACGGACAGGCCATGCAAGAGGCAACAATAGGCGGGTGGCGACGGGCCAGACCGAAAAAAAAGGATCGTGAGTGGACTAGATTAGATAAGTGGACTAACCTATGGCTTTGGTATCATGTTGCTGACCTCAGGATTTGAAAAGATGAGCACTCTAGTGGTGGAGATGACTATACATATATATATATAGAGCCACATGGGCCAAAATTAGATGGGTCTTCAGGCACTGAACATCTTTAAGACAATTGCAGCCACTGACCCTTAACCCCGACCCATGACCCGATCAACCCAAGTTTCTGGTGATTATGTATCATAGTTTTATATAATTTAGAAGCATATTTTTTGGAACGTTTTGTTTTTTAGCGGAAAATACAGCAGGAGGGACTGTTGTAAGCTTTATTTAACCAAAAATTAAAGAACAACACTCTGTACACAATTTGCAACTTTTTGTGGACTTTGATAAATATAATGTGCCCCAATTACAATTCAATTTATATGATATGATTACAACTGTATGGTTCATCCTTATTCCTTTTGTTTCAACGCCAATTCTTAGAATTATAACTACATCTACAACACTAAAGTAAAAAAAACTTGGAATCGAAGGAATTTAAATAAATTGGCATAAGATACAAATATTGTATATACTAAAATTTCCTAGCAACTCCTAGACTTTTGATACTAACAAGATCAACATGGATATCGAGCTAAATAGCATGCCTCTAGCAAATCTAATAACCCGACACTGTCCCCTGTTTCTAAAATCTAAATACATGACACTTAATAACAAGGAAAGAGGTTCATAGAAAACTCATGTGAACTAACAAATAAATATAATAGAACTCATGGAATAACCAAGTTGCTGAAACAACTGTTTGCATGTGAAACAAAACGTTTATTTCATTGTTATGGAATTAAACCAACATTCATGACAATGTATCTGTTATTCATCTCCATATCCAATAGAACAAGTAGGCATTCATTCTTATTCAACATACAAATCGCCATTTCTAACTCGTGGATTTATTGAATCCCTGCAACTATGGTAATCAAATATTACCTTCGGAGCACGCAAAACTGATTGCAATCTGTGAACAGAAGTAAATGACTTCCTTGCAATTTACTACATGCTTAAAATTGAACAGAAGTTAATCTTTGAAATTAGAGCGCTCTGAAACCAGAATTCCAATGCTTACCAGATTCATCTCAGCTCATAATTCCACTGAAGCCTCATCAGATTCTTCAATAATGTGAAGCTGTTGCAGCATGAAACCAGGAAAAACCAGCAACTACATAGCTGGAGAGCTGTTTTAAAAGTACTGCTGCTGTTGGTTCCGTATGGTCAGAAACAAAAGTTACTATATTCATTTTTTTTAGTTTCTGGATGCAGTGCCATCTCCTGTTGCCAACAATAACCTGTTGCACAATAGTAACTTTCATTGATATGACTGCCATAATTGTTAAAAGGAAAAAGAGTGAAGTACTATCTTCAGACAAATGTTTGCAAGTTTGACAATATGGTCTAATAATTTGCAGCAGTACAATGCTTACTACATTGAAAAATATAAATGTTCACACACAAAAATAAAAGGACAGCAAAAGATGCATCAATGACATTGCAAATAATGCATTGTTGTTAGTGTTTGAGAAGATTCATACAATTAAAACAATTCATTGCTCAGTCAATCAGGTTGGTGATCAGATTGTCACATCTCAAGAGGATAATCAGGGTGCTGTTCTTGGATTTCTATGATAGCTAGGTTCGACTGAAGACAGATTATACAATAGACCTTGCTGCCCTCCATATACAGCAACATGATCTTGCGTCCCATGATGAACCATTCTTGGAAGAGGAAGCATGGGCAACTACCAAAGCCATGCGCCCATGCCATTGGACTAATCCCCGGTCCAGATGGGGACGGGCCGTTTGTATAGGTCCTGTTGAGACATTATAAAAGTTGATGTGCTGTAGGCTCTTTCAGCTACTGAGTGTGGTCATGTTTTCAGATTTAAACTCCTCAACATAGCTTTCATAACTCTGTTGCCCAAAAAGGCGGATGCCATGCAAGTTAAAGACTATAGACCAATTAGCCTTGTATACAGCTTTGGTTGGTGACAAAAATCTTGGCAACCGATTAGCTCCATTGTTTACCAGTTTGATACTACAAATCAAAGTGCTTTTGTGTGAGGAAGGAATATTCACGATAACTAATCGTCTTCTCCCATGAACAGGGGTGGAAGATTAATCAAGGTAGATACCATGTTGACAGACACTATTATCCATTTCTTGTTGCTTTGGATTTGCCAATATGGGTGTTTAAAGCAATTGCCAATAACAAGAAGTGAAGTGGGGTTTCTTTGGAAAGGTCAGGAGCAGGCCAATGGTGGAAATTGTCTAGTTTCTTGGAAAAAGGATCATTGCCCTTTGCAGTATGGCAGGTTGGGTATACATAAGCTGCTCAAAACTTTGAGTGGGGCTCTGCGTATCAAGTGGCTGTGGGCTAAGAAAACAGACAATTCACAACTTTGGGCAGATTACCTATCCAGGTTCAGCAGAATGGTCGAACTCTTTTTGGCGTCGCTGCTGTCTGTGTATTGGGCCTTGGAGAATCTATAAAATTCTGGAAAGATCGTTGGCTACAAGGAAATACTATGGCTGAGCTTGCCCCCAACCTGTACAGTTCGATTCATAAAAGGATCATAAAGACTAGGACAGTTGCTCAGGCCATCAACAATTGTTGATGGGTGGAGGACATTAGAGGTGCTCTACCTGTCTAGGTCTTGATCAAATATTTGCAGGTCTGGGATTTGGTCGATGCGGTATTTTTGAAGCAATATACACCTGACCAATTTCATTGGAAGTTGACACAATCCGGCACCTACTGTAGCAAGTCAGCCTAAGCTGTTTTTTCCTAGGAACCATCATATTTTCTCCTTGGAGAAAGATTTGGATTCTTCATCTGGCTAGCCATCAACAACTGTTGCTGCACGGCTGATCGACTGGCCAAACACAGGTTGCCCCACCCATCGGCCTGCCCTTATGTCATGTCATTTGACCAGGTCCACCACTTGTGTAGCATGATGTTGATGAACTAATCCACCTATCACAAAATTTGTTTATTCATGTAGTCATCAGCATGGAACTATTATATTCATGTTGTAAATCCCTTGCCTTTGACTGCATTGCCTCCGCATTTTAAGCAACCATTGGCTATCTTGGCACCACCAGTGATCTATCAGTGTCTCTACCTTTAGCCACTTCTTAATGCTTGCGAACCAACAGAAGGAAGTAATGTCCCATTTCATCTAGATCACAAAGGGAAAGAGAAGCTATATCTATTGTCCCTGCAAATTAGGTGGTGGTGTGATCAATGGGCAAGAATACTCCCTTCGTTTCAAAATATTTGTTAGGCCACGAGAGAAACTGATCCACAGTATTTGCTCCTTGAGGATATCCAGAACATAATTATAGTAGTATTTCCACTCCCCACCCCTAACTAAATACACTAATGTAAGAGAATTGAATGTATTTTAAAATATAACATATAATAAGGGTAGGGATATGGATGGTCATCATATATTGATTTTCCTTTTGGAACCATAGTATATGTCTCTAGACTAGATCCATACACAAATATTAGAACAGAGGGACTAAGTTGCAAGGTTGTTGACAAATTGCAAGACTAGGCGTGAGTTAGTAAAAGGCTAAAAGTGCTCCCTTAGTATACTGTAGCGGCAAAAATAGCAAAGAAAGCTGGTACGGTGACCTGAGGAAAGAACTATAGGTGGCCTAAGTGACAATGTGACATTTCCCAACGGCATTTTGCATCTTCAACATCATTGCAATGGCATATAACTAGCATTTACTTGGGCAACATGAAGTTGCACTGGATGTTGCCCTTACATAGCAGAATGACATAAAAGGCATTTTTTGTTAAAAGAAATTAGTACCTCAGAATGGCACAAGTAGTCTATTTCGTAGGACCCACCCCATTACCACCATGATCAGCATCTATGTCCATCCCATCACACATGTTCTGGTTCACAACATATTCATCTTTTGCCAACTTGCTTGAGCTCCTTTTACTATACTTCTTCTTATAGGGATCAATCAAACCATCCTGCCGTGTAATCACATGAGGACCTTTTCTTTTAGCTTTCATGCTCTCCTCAGCGTGTTTACCTTTCGCACATTCCAGCGCAAGAACCACTGTGACAAAGGAATCAGAACTCCTAAGGCACTTTGAAACACTGTTGCAATCTGGTTCTTCTTCATCAAGCTCAGCCATCATATTGGTTATGCAAATCTCCTGATTTATGCTGCAAATCCTACCACCAACCCCGTCATTCTTCCCCTTGACTGGCTCGGCAGATCCACCACCAGATGAATTACCCGAACGTGAAATCCTCTGTGATCCATTCATTGCCAGGTGCAGCTGCAAAGCTAACTCTTCGTCCAGCAGAACTGGAACACCACTGTTCCTCCCCGCCAACCCACTGCTGCCAACAGCGTTGTTCCGCCGCTTGGAAGCCAACTTCACCTCCGCAGCCTCCCTCAGAGTGTTCTCCCCAGCAACGGAGGTACAATCCCAGAAGCAAGCCTCCAGATTCAGCCCCAAATTGACGCCTCCGCTCTTCGGTCTCACGGTGGGGCAGCAATCGACGCAGAGGAAATCATCCACATCGACCGGCTGGATCACGGTGGTGCGGTGTTGAGCGGGGATACAGGATCGGTGGACACCGCGCTTGCAGCGGCGGCAGACGACGGCGGAATCCTCGGGCGGCAGGTTGTCGAGGGAGAGGCAGTAGGAGCATACAGCGGCGGAGCGGACGAGGGAGAAGCATTCGGCGCAGAGGAGGACGACGCGCCATAGGGAGCGGAGTGGACGGACCGGGCGGCGGTGGGGCCTGGCCCCCGGCTGGGGCCGGAAGCGGACGCCGCAGCAGTGGCACAAGCTGAGATCGGGCAGGCCACGCGCAGGCGCTGGCGGCGCTGGCGGTGGCAGGGGCGGGCGAGGGGCCGCGGCGCGGCGGCGTGGGCGGTGCTTAGAGAGGAGGCGTGACGGCGGGGCGGGGTGATCGGCGTCGGAGGCAAGTGCGTTGGGTGCGTCTTGCACCATGGGCGACACCTTGACAGGGTGAGGTTAGGGTTTGAGAGCGGCGTGGTCCGGAATGGGCTTTCGGGGAGCAGTGGGTTTGATTTGGGGGTCTTTCTAACGTGCCACTAAAAATGCGGTAATGCTCTTAAAAAAAAAAAAGTTGCTTCGGACCCTCCAGTTCTTGGACCGGACACCAGCCCAAATTACTCCCAACGCAACAACAGATTTAGCACAACAAAGGTGACAATGGGGCAATGGGCAAGACACCCCTCCCAAACGGGCACGTGATGGGGTGTCAGGCACGGGCACTATAGGTGACGGGCCAGGCCGTGCCTGGGCCGGACCAGCGGGCCTGGCCTGTTTGGAAAACTTTACTCCCACACACCCTCTCATCTCACGCATAACGGTGACGGACGCGTTCGGTTGCCTTATTATATCAAATTCAGTGGCAATCCTTTCAATTAGGAGAAATCCCCGCGCGTTGCCACGGGAAATCAGTGATCGTTCTCATATTATTGTTCTTGGGCATTGAGTATGTTGATTTTTTATGTATAATGTAAGCACCATGGAGGGCTCAACTGTGATAGGTACTCTACTTTTCTTTTTGTGACGATAGCTATTTCTGGGGGCGTGACGCCGTGGCATATGGATGAGTTGTTGCACGAAGATAAAAGAGGTATATATGAACCATATTAAGGAAAATGAATAGACACAATCTCTCCTATTCTTGGCAAGAATTATACACGCGCTAGGCTTCCAATCATCGGTGGTGAGAGAGGAAGAGCAGTTGAAAATGAAGAGACACTATCCTATTCTTGGCATGCTCATCATCGGATTTATTGGGCACCACAAGAGGCAACTTCTCCTGTTCTTGGCATGCTCATTATAGGATTTATTGGACACCACAAGAGGCAAAACTTGGACACGATGAGACACAACGTGCATGCAGCGTGAGTGGATCAACAAAATTGCGGTGATTGCTCAAAAAAAAATTGCAGTGATATGGATGGTGGTTTAATTACTTGATGACGTGGCTTAAGGAGGTTCAAGAGAATTAGGCTAGTAGGGTTTGTTTATATAAGAGGTATACATATCTACATCTAAACAGAGCTTAAGTCTTTAATATCGCTCTATGATCTTCATGTTACCTGTGTCCAAACCATCTTTGCATCCAATAGAGTAAATATCTTGTATACTTACAAACATCATTACTTTATTTGATCATGTTGTCAATCAACTACCAAAATCACATATGGCCCCTACTAGGTGTCATTTTCCTTACCACGAGGAAAGAGATCATTTTGAGCTGAAGGAGGAGGAAAAAGAGGTCAATAAAAGGTGAACAACTAGCTCACCGTGGAAAATATGGGTTTTAGCGGAGGACCGTTAGGGAGCTTCTATGGATTATATTCTTATTAAAGAAAACTATATGATTTCTTAAATTCATTTTCAAACAAAACAGATAGAAAAAAGAGATGATTATCAGGATAAATTCAAAACACACCTTAGTGTAACCTATGATTCATTTTCATTTAGAAAATAGTACATTCCTTGATAATTTTTTAAAGATATATACAAATGTTGGCAAAAATAAGAAAAACTAAAAAAAGTATTGCTTTATTGTATCAACTATTTACATCGCAAAATCCAAAAAATTAGAGTGTGTTATGATTTATGAAATAGCGCGCTCTGCACAGAGGCCGTGTCTCATGTTGAGCTAGGTATACGCACACGGTTAGCAATTCAGAATCCAACGGCGAAACCCATGCGATGCCTAGCGTCTGTCAATATGTGGACTTTTGTAGGGAAACTGAGGGAAAGATGCGCTGGAACTGAAGATGTCCAACCAACAAATGTCATCATCATTTGTTTAAATGCCTACTTGAAAGATACAGACAGTGCGAAAGTTCTGATAGATTTGTTTTCTCATATAGAATAAAAAAAGCACTTAACTTGTTGGAGTTAAAATCGATGAAGACGGGATAGTAACCAAATTAATAAAAAAAGATAAAGGTAAAGAGAAAAAGGATCGTTGTGTTGTACTCGTATCCTATCTTGTACAAGTCAAAAGAATCAATAGAGCTGCCGTGGCCGCCCTTGCGTGCTCTCTTGGTTCTTTTCGCTTTCTTGCGAATGATCAAGAATGAACAACCCCCGGCCTGCCAAAGCGTGAGATTGAAACAGCGATGATGCGAAATCAACCAAGCAGATAAATATTTCCATCGTTGGATGCTGCTAAGAAGATGATGCGAAACGAAGCGAAGCCGGCTCTGAGGACCACGGCCCGGCCGTCGTCGTCGCCGTGGAAGCAGAGTGGCTATGCTGGGTGTTGTTTCGGCCCTTGGAGTTGCACCCCTAAGGGACCAGATCAGGAGATACTAGAAACACAAAGCTACAAACGGAACGAACAACACTTATATTCCGTGCTCCGACTAAAACGCACGAGAAAAGTCCTTACAACGTCCCCTCGGGGGTCTACTTATAGGAAGGCGTGTTGCATTTTGTACAAGAATGCCCCCGGCAACCCTAATTTCAACGTACGGGAGCTTGGCCGACACAGGGCACACAAGTAAATGGCCCAAGGGCCCACATTTGCCGGCTAACCACCGACCAGGACACATCCGGGCTCTTCTTTCTGCCTGGCCGCCAAATGCGTCCAGACTCGTGCCGAATGCGCCCCTTCTCGCGCTATCGGGGTTTCCTCCCTGGCGCTCGTCGACACCGAATGCGCATCTTCCCGCGTTGTCGGGGCTTTCCGTCCCGGGCGATGTCAACGCCGACGCGCGCCTTCGCGCTTATCGGGGTTTCGCCTGGCGCCGTCGGTGCCGAACGCGCGTCCCGACGCCTATCGGGCTTTCCGTCCCGGGCTCGATGTCGACGCCGATGCGCCGCTCGCGGCTTCTCGGGGTTTCCGCCCGGGCACCGTCGACGCCGAATGCGTCCACCCGCGCTTATCGGGGTTTCGCCGGCGTTGACGCCGGATGCGCGTCTTCCCGCGCTATCGCCCGTACTCGCGCACATCAAACACATGAGGCGCACACAATCGGGGGACGGGGTGGCCAATTCCACTCCTGCCCCCAACAGTAGCCCTCCGGCCTTGTCCGGAAGGGCATTCCCTTGCGGGCAAGGCCGACAATGTTTCGGTATGCCGAATGTGTCCGCGCCGAATGTGCCAGCGCCGCCCCCCAGGATGAGGAGACACACACACACACACACACACACACAGATATATATATATATATATATATATATATATATATATATATATATATATATATATATATATATATATATATATATATATATATATATATATATATATATATATAATAATATTTTTTGGCGAAGCGACGCTCGATTCGCGTGGAAACGACGCGTCGTCTCCCCACGGCCGCCCCCGCCTATAAAAGGCAAAAGCGAGGGGGAGCGGGCACTTAGCCCTCCTTCACTGCCGCTACCGCGTCCGGGAACTCCCCTTTCGGTCTCCGCATCGGCAATTCTCCTCATTCGGTAAGGTGTGACCTTGCACTTTCGTTTTAATTTTCGTTAGTTAAGCTTTCGGGGTGAAGGGTGCGCGCTTTGGGGTCGTAAGGGCTGATCGCTTCCGGTGTATTGAACACGCTTTCGTTTCTTGTTTTAGCTCGGAAGCCCGGATCCCCCTTGACGCGAGCACCTAGCATGTCCGAAACCTTATCGGCTGGAAACTCAACCGGAACCGCCAACGGATCTGCACCCCGCTCTAATAGCAGTTCCGGTGCCTCAGCTTTTTGCGCTGAACTGGCAGCCCAACTCGCCCAATCCGGATCGGCAACCATGTCGCAGAGTTCTGAGGCCAGCCTGGGTGCCCCCGAATATGTTGAACCTATTCGCGCTTTCGCTCCCGCGATAGTTGAGCCTGTCGAGGACATAATTGCTGATGCCACTGTGAGCGGCCAAGGGAGCGTCGGAATTGCGCGTGACGAGTACGCCGAATCGCCCGATTACGAGGAAGCCGAAGGGAGCTCGGCGGCCACAACAACGGAAGGAGGGGATGGAGCCGAATCGGCCCGACCCGCGAAGCCGCCGGGTTAAAATCGAGGGACACATCGGCATTATTTGCCGTTCCAAAATCGACGAGGACCGGCTGAACTATTATCGGCGTTAGCGGGATTCTCGACACATGAGCGCGAACGGCCCCGCGCTCCGGGGATGAAACCACCCCGAACCCGCGACCATATGAGGCGGTGGTTTTTCGGGACTTTTTCATTGGCCCTGCGGTTTCCCTTGGTCCCATTTTTCGGTGCTGTTCTTGAGCGATATCGCTGCAGATTCACCACGACCCCGAATGCCATTGCACGGCTCAAGATATACGCGATGGCCACGAAGATGATGGGTCATGAGCCTAGTGCGTCCCATTTCGCGAACCGCAAAGACCCACTTCCACTCCAAGGTTGGGAAGGTTGATGGTCGGCCGAACATTCGCGCCCGAATATGGCTCTTACAACTTTGTGCCGCCTGGGCGGGAGCAGAATTGCTTGGTGCCCACCTTCAAGGAGAAATGGGAAGATTGGAATAAGTATTGGTTCTATATCCGGGTTGCCACGGATGCGAGAGGTGGAGGCAACTAGCCGAGTAAGACGCCGTCGGGCAAATCCCTTGGTGTCAATGATGACCATCATGATCGGAGAAAAGCATGCAGCTCAAACCGCTTTCGTGCCTTCCGATATCTTCCCGCCGAAGCCTATGCCTTGACCGCGCCCGGCGACCAGCCGGGACTTGGCCGAGGAGACGATCGCGATAGATGAATGGCCGCGTGTGAAACGGTCAAATTCGAGCCCGTAAGGGACGTCAATGGCTATCGTGGCCTCGGGCTTCTCCAGCGCACGACCACTTCAATTCGGATGCCGAATATGTCGTTGCGTCGGAGAAGATGGCCACCCGGTTGTGTGGGCCCTATGGTGACCGGGAGCACAAGAAGAAACGGCGCCAACTTGGAAACTCCCCGAAAGAACCGCGTGCTAGATTGCATGGGCATTGCATATTCGGAGAGGCCGGCTCCGGTTCAAGGGCGACGAAAGCTAAGAACGATGCGGTAACCCCGAGACGGGTGCCGATGTTCCGGTGGCTCCGGGTGGGGCTCGCCGGCCGCTTTTGTTCCGCGCCGCTCCTTCCGCGCCCATTCGGGCGCAAGACTGTTGCCGCCGAGAAACGGAAGCGCGCCCGGCAATGTCGGGAGCGACTGAGCCGGAACCCGCGATGTTCGGGTATGCCGCGAAATGGCCGGCCGGTTATGGACCAAACCTACGAGCGCAAAGCACTAAGTTCTCCTTGGACTTCTTGGGGTCCCAGAACCCTCGCATGCCGCAATGGTAGAGCGGGATGCGCATTAGGGCATAGGTGAATTTACTTCTTGGATGACGAGACCGGCGTGACAATTTTCGGCCTTTGCTTTTGTAGGACGTTATCGGCGGTTCGGCTCGATGGCCGGAACGCGCAAGAAGATTTCGGACCCGTGCCGCCTTCCTCCGAAAGCGCAAACTCGACGCCGAGCTCTCTAGGCGTCGGCTTGAAGAGGCCGGCGACGCTTCCGGAGGTGTTTTTGAGATGACGAAAAGGCACAAGGCGGCGGGTGCGCTGCGGCCGCTATAGGCCTGCCTTCCGAGCCGCCGCCGCTACGGCCGAAAGCAGCCCGCGCTCAATTGGACCGTAACCCTAATCCGGCCGTAAAGACCGGTAAGTCCCGATTTCACCTTGGTAGCCGAGTCGCATGACCCTCGAAACCGTGCGTGTGTTCTGTTTGGCCATGGCAAGCTCTCCTTAGAGCGAGCCCCGGCACGAGTGCGAACACATGCGCGTGTATTCGGGGTGCTCATCTCCCGAAGAGACGAGCCCGGACCGTGAAAGGACTTACCAACTTGCTCGTGCTCTAGGGGCGGCTTCGGACGCCCGCTTAATCGCGGGGGTGGGACGCCGCGCAAGCGGCTTGCCGTCGCGCGGCGGCAGTGTCGCATTCGCGGATCAATGTAGCACCTCCTTTTCCACCACCACTACCGAGAGGGACTTAGCCCAGGTGGATCGGCTGGAGCTGCTTTCGGCCATCAACTTCCACGCGATTTCTGTAAGTCAACTACGTTACGTATTCGGTCTTGCCTCCCTTTCGGGCTCTTGAAACCTCATTCGCCGTCACTTTTGCAATGTCATAAGCGCCGCACTTGCCAAGCAAGACTGCGCCGCGGTTGCTTTCGTTGAGTCTAAGCTCACCGAAAGTGAGGCGAGGTGCGCGGCCGAGGGACGAATTGATTCAAGTTCGCGCCGATCTCGATCGGGAGAAAGCGGCGCGTGAGAATGCCGAAGCCGACGCCCGCACCGCGGGACCGAAAGGAATACACAGAACTGGCCCGCAAGTCCGCCCGGCGCCGGCCCTCGATGAACTCAACCAAAGCCGCCGCGATATTGCGCGCTCGGTAGCCGGAGTCGGCGACGAAGTGGTGGTGCCCGCCATCGGGGAGGATACGTCCGTATTCGACTTCGCCCGATTCCTCAAGACTGGGCTTGCAGCGTTGGAGGGCCAGATGGAGCTTGGGCGCCGCTGGGCAGCCTCGAGACCCTTCGCGCCATGTGCAAGGCGCGAAGGACGCCCGGCCGTCCCCATTCGGGGGCGCGCGGCTCCCCGATGACATTGACCGCTCGGGTTCCGGATGGGGACGCGCACGAGACCGCGGTGAAGTTTTCAGCGGCCACGGAGCTGCGGCGCCGCAACTTGAGTCCGCGCGCGGCGCGAGTGTGGCGAGGTGAGTGCATGAAAACCTCCGAATGTGTTTGCTTTTGGCAGGCCCGGTTAGGGCGTCTTGTGATTGACTTGACCACTTTCGTGCCTCTTTGCTTTAGGGGGACGAAGGAAGAGGCCGTTATCCGTGACCGGGTTATGGCCTATATCGAGCCAGGGACGAGCGCGAAACGGCCGCAGCCGCTAGCACTCCGTCCTCCAATGTCCGCGGTCCCCGAGAGATGACACACTGCGCCCGAAAGTGCTACACAGGCCAATCGTGCCGGCGCCGTCAACTCATCCGCGCGGCCGACCACCGAAGCGGGCGTGCCCGGGCATTTCGTCGCGCGAAGCGGCGGCCGATGCTTGAACTACTCGGTCTTAATTTTCAAGAACTTGTCTAACGTGTTTGGCCCCGCGTGGCCGTGTTTGCGGCCTGCGTGGCCGGTTCGTGGAACCCTTGAACGGTTTAACGACTTTTTGTGGCGTCTTTGCCATAAGCGGCCGTTGCTTATCTATTCGGTTGGTTTTCCACATATTCGCGTTCCCAATTTTACTCCCCGCATTTGATCGGCCAAAGTCGCATTCGACCCAAGAGGTTTCAATGAGCGCCGCCCCCGCCGAATTTGATCGGTGGAGGGCGCGTTTTGGAGAGAATTTTTTTGTTAAGCCCTCCGGCGCATGGAGACTTAGAGAGCCGCCCGAATTTGAGCGTGGAGGGCGCGTTCGGGAAAATTTCTTGCTAAGCCCTCGGCGTTGTGGAGACTTAGAGCGCCCCCCCCCGAATTTGAGCGTGGAGGCGCATTCGGGAAAATTTCTCGCTAAGCCCTCCAACGTTGTGTGGAGACTTAGAGCGCCGCCCCGAATTTGAGCGTGAAGGGCGCATTCGGGAAAATTTCTTGCTAAGCCCTCCGGCGTTGTGTGGAGACTTAGAGCGCCGCCCCGAATTTGAGCGTGGAGGGCGCATTCGGGAAAATTTCTCGCTAAGCCCTCCGGCGTTGTGTGGAGACTTAGAGCGCCGCCCCGAATTTGAGCGTGGAGGGCGCATTCGGGAAAATTTCTTGCTAAGCCCTCCGGCGTTGTGTGGAGACTTAGAGCGCCGCCCCCGAATTTGAGCGGTGGAGGCGCATTCGCGGATTTTTTGAACTAAGCCCTCCAACGTTTGTTTTCACATAGAGTTTGTCATGGTTGTTACAAAGTGCATATGCGCCCGCAGCCCTTTGAATGGAACTCGTATGGCCCTATTGGCTGAAACTGGATGAGTCCTATCTCGAAGTGGTAAGACTCGGCTTCCAACAACCGAAATGGCGCGCCTGCGCCCTTTCTCGTTTATGGGCGGGTAGAGCACCAAACCCCATCTGTTGACTAGATCCCAGGCTTTATGTTTGCCCCACGCTTGCTGTGGCTTGGATTCCCGAATATGGACTAGTCGTCGTGCAGGAGCTGGAACTTCCAGTCATTCTTGGGAATAGGGAGGCGCGCGATTCTGCGCATCTCTGCTATTGCGCGCTTGCTGCTTTTGCTTAGGCAGTCGATTTGACCCTGGCTGCGCCTAATTGCTCCACGCTCACAACTAAAACGGGAGGACTAGTACTGACTCCCCTACTGACTCCTCCCGAGTTGAACCTGGCTGTGCCTATTTGCTCAGCGCTCACAACTGAAACGGAAGGACGAGTGCTGGCTCCTTTCCTGACTCCTCTCATTCCTACTAACCTTAGTTTTGGAGCGGGATGAGTTTGTTTTGACCGACATGGCTTTGTATTATGGGGGATGTTATGCATATATAATACTGCTTGGGTCATAGTGCCGTGAAACCCCTTTTTATGCCATAACGCCGTCGTACATTTGTTAGGTGAGTCATAAATTTAACCCGTCTTAGAGGCTGAGTGGCTAGATTATATAATCTGGTCCAAGCCTACCCTGTTTTTATCATGGCTGCAAAGACCTTGATTTTTGTTTTACCAACTACTTACCCTGTTTGCGTCGTGCTGGAATGGGAGGATTTGGGATGTGCGGTGTCATCAGACCAAATGCCCCATTCGCTACCCAGTCCTCACTAACCTCATTGGGTGTAGGCTTTAGGCCCTTTTGCCTGCTGTGTATGCCATATTCGGGTGGAGCACGCTCGATAATGGTGCAGTACAGCGCTCCTTTCGAGAGTCCGAGGGACCCTAGTCGCGCACATTCTCGAGGCATTGCTCGATATAGAGGGTGTGTTGTTCTTGATTGTGATATTAAACACCCCAAGCACCTCCGGTGTAATTATACGGCCAGAATATGATGAATAAGAAGTTTGACCTTGCGGATAAAAATTGCTTGTTAACTTTGAGTTATCGTAACCTTCGGGTCTTTTTCTCCGAGGCTCGTTTGCACGCATTCGGCTTCTTGCCGATTTCGCGATAATTCAGCGTTTTGCCGAGTTCGCCGCAGCGTTTTGTTTCGCGCATTTGGGTTGTTTGGTGCATTCGTGATGCTTTCGGCTTTTTTCTTGAGTTTACTAGCCACTTTTGGCTTTTGGTTGCTTGCAACTGACAAAGACCTCTCCGAATAGGTCGTGACACATATGGCACTGCCTTTTCGGATCGGAGAAAGCGTCACGCACCCACACTTTAGGGGAAACGTGAATTGAAAAGTATTAAACGGGGTACATAGGGACGCCTCATTAAAAAACCTCACACCTCCGAAAAGGCTTCCCCGTGAGGAAAAAGAGCGCCCGAATTGTGTTCTGTGAATTAAGAAAAGAAAATTACAACCCCGTGGGGCAATTTCATGGGTAAAACGGCGTAGGTTGTCGGCGTTCAGTGTGGCGGACTCTGCGCCGTCCTCCTTCACCGGCGTGTAGACTCCTTCTTTTACCATTCTCGCGACGATGTACGGCCCGTACCACGGCGATTGCGGTTGCCTTGCTTGTCGGGTTGCCGAATAAGGACCATATCTCCTGGGTTGATGACCCGCCTCGGCACTCTTTTTTATCTCTCCAAGTCTTTGTTTCCTGATGGTATCTGTCGAGGTTTTCCGCCGCCTGTAACCTTAGCGAGTCAGCCGTTTCGAGCTGAGTGTGTCGTTGTTCTGGGGTAGTGGCCATGATCTCAGTTCGAAAGGATCCCAGCCGAACCTCTTCTGGGGTAATGGCTTCTTCCCCGAAGAGAAGTCTAAAAGGCGTGAAACCGGTTGCGCGCGACTTGGATATATTGTGCCCCCAGACCGTAGCTGTTAACTCCTGCGCCCATCTACCTTTCTTCTCATTGTTTTCGAGGGTCTTTGAGATGGCAGTGAATATGTCACCGTTGACCCGTTCCACCGCACCATTCGATTCACGGGTGATTTGCGAAGCAAATGTCGGCTTGATCCCGGGTCTTCACGTAAAGCTCGAACTTGGTCTTTGTCAACCGCTTCCCGTTGTCCATGTTATGTAGGATGGAACCCCGAATCTGCGAGATGATTCTCTGCCACACAAAGTTAACTAAGGTACCGAGATGATATTGTCGCCAACGCCTTAGCTTCCACCCATTTGGTGAAGTATTCCAAAGTGCCCCTGCGGTGAATTTCAGATTTCCGAGCGCCGGGAGCGGTCCGACTATGTCGATGCCCCATCTCCGTAGCGGCCAAGTTGGACATATCGGGGAGGTTAGATTTCTTGGGGCCCTCGGTATTTTGCAAACTTCGGCAGCCCCGGCACGATTTCACCGGTCGCTTGGCGTCCTCGATAGCGGTTGGCCAATAAAAGCCTTGCCTCATTGCTCGTGAGCGATTTCGTGCGGACCTCTGTGGGCCCCGCAAGTTCCGAATGTATATCGTGCAAAAGCCGGACCCCTCGTTCCGGGCCGATGCACTTCGTAGTGGTGCTACAACTCCTCCTTGTACAAATTCTCTCCGATTATGGAGTATTGCTTGGTTCTGGACTCCATCCTTTGTTGTTGCTTCTTGTCTCCGGGCTCATAAGTTCCGAAATGAATGCCCATATCGGTGCTCTCCGGTCGTCACTCGCGATAGCGTGAATTCTGCCGGTCGCTCCTCCTCCAGCTGCCAGCCAGCATAATCAAGACTTGGTAGAAAACATCGGCGGGCAAGGGAGTGTTACGGGCCGGCTTTTGCCGGTGCGTCGCCTCTGTGTTGTCCGCCCTTGGAATATATTGCAAAGTGAAACCAAGGAAATATTTCTCCATTCGCCGAACGGCTTCCGGATACCCGGCGAGCCGGTTCCTTTCTTGTGTATTCCTTCCGGATGTGCCCCACAATTACCAACGAATCGAGACTTGATGACACATCTGCGGATCCCTAGCGCTCGGAGTTTCGAGACCCAGCGGAACCGCCTCGTATTCGGGTTGTGTTGTTGGTGGTGCGATCTTGTAACCTTGCGGCGTATCGCGGCTTTGGGCCGGTTGGAGGTGTCAATACCGCGGATATGCTCGCTCGTGAGCACCACGCTCCATCCGTGTGCACTCGTCCATTCGGTTCCTCGAGAAAGGCGAGAGTAGTGTTATCCCACAAGGGGTCCAATCTGCGATGAAGTCCGCTATGACCTGCGATTTGATGGCCGATCTGTGCTCGAAGTCAATGACATATTCATTCAACTCAGCCGCCCACTTGCCTATCCGCCCTACCGCCTCTGCGTTTCTGAACAGGGCATCTAGGGGCGAGCGGACAAGACCCGAATGTGGTGAGCACTGAAAATAGTGCTTGAGCTTCCGCGACGCCATGACCACCGCATATGCGATTTTCTCCACTCGGAATAGTTTGCCTTTCCGATGTCAACGCTTCGATACAAAGTAGATTGAGGCGTAACTTCCCTCGTTCTCTTTTTCCTCCACCGGGACCGCGCTCACCGCGGCGTGGGATGCCGCTACATATAGTAGCAAGATCGCATCAGTGATGGGCTCGATAATGTTGTGGCCTTTGACGGATAAGCTTTTTAGGTCATCGAATGCTCGCCGGCGATCGGGCCCCATCCGAAACCTTCCGAATTTTTAGGATGCGGAAAACGGGAAGTCCCCGTTCGCTTCGGATATGAACCTCCCTAGAGCGGCGATCCTGCCCGGTGAGCTTCGCACCTGCTTCTTAGTCTCGGGCGGTTTCATGTTTACGATAGCGGCGATCTTGTCCGGGTTAGCTTCTATGCCTCACGGCCGATACCGGACATCCCAACATCTTGCCCTTGCTAACCCCGAATATGCATTTTCCGGGTTTAGCTTCGGCCGCTTGCTCGAAGGTTCACAAAAGTTTCCTTTAGATCCTCGATGTGTGTGCTTTTTATCGCTCTTTACCACTATATCGTCCACGTATGCGACTAGGTTTTTCCTCTTTTTTACGCCCCTGAAAACCTCATGTCATTCGGGAGAAAGTAGGGGCAGCATTGCGCGAGCCTCGGGCATGCGCTTGTAGCAAAAGGTCCCCGGGAGTGATAAAACTTGTTTTCTCTTGATCCTCTTCATTCAGCCATATCGATGGTACCCAGAAACAATCCGGTAAACTTAACGGCTCGCAACCCGACGCGATATCGACAAGCTTGTCGATCCGCGGTAGTGGGTATGGGTCTTTAGGGCAATGTTTGTTTAGATCTCGTGAAATCCACGCACATGCGCCATTTGCCGCTTTTCTTCTTGACCATTACCACATTGGCTAGCCATTCGGATACCGGCTTTCGATCACGTCTGCGTCCAAAAGCCTTTGCACTTGCACTCATGGCCGCGTCGCTCTTTTCGGATGACATCTTCCTCAACTTTTGCTTCCTTGCTTCTTTGTTTTGCTAACGTTGAGGTGTCTTTGTGCCAATTCCTGTCAACCCCTTGAGGTCTTTAGTGGTCCACGCGAATACGTCCTTGTTCTCGGCCCGAAATGCTAGCAGCTCCGAGCGTCTGTTCCGGCAGACTTGCCCCGATATGCACACACCGATCCGGCGGTTCGCCGATAAAGGCACTCTTCTCGTGCCCTCGTACGCTCTCGCTCTCCGCTCTTTCCGCTCTGCGGCTTCATTAGCATCCTCTTTCCTTGCGAGGCTTTTTTACCTCGTGCACCATCTTTTGTATCCGTATAGGTTTGCCATCTATCTTTCTTTCGCGATTTGATCGCCATGCACCGTGATTACCCCGAAAGGGGAGGGCAGCTTCATGCACGGGTAGCTCGCTTGATTATGATGTCAAACTTGTTTATGATTCCTCTTCCGAAGATTGCCGTATATGGGTATTCCATTTGTACCACATCGAACGATATCTCTTCCGCGCACTTTCTCTCCTTCGCTAAACGCTACCGTGAGTGTCTTCTTCCCAAGTGCATCTATTTTCTTTCCACCAAAACCGAATAGGGCATTGCCCGCTGATCAAGCGATCGCTGTCGAGTTTCATGTCGTCGTACGCTTTGGTGAACAAGATGTCCGCCGAACTCCCGTTGTCAATCGAGAATGTTGTGCAAAGTGTACCGGCTACTGGCGGTTACGAAAGCGTCATAGTGCGGGTAATCCGGACCTGATTATCTTCTTCGGTGAAGGTGATGGGCTGAAGCTTCCACGCGGCCGATTCGTCGGAGCGGGCGTGATCTGCCAACACGCGCCTCGATATTCTCTTCGTTCTCTTGCTTTGTCGTGCTCTATATTGGAACCTCCAATGATGGCGTATATGTGCCCGTTGGATGGCATCACATTCGCGGGTGCTACGGTGTGTACGATCTGCAACTCTTTGTTAGTTTCTTGCTTTCTTTATTCTTGCTTCTTGTCTATTCTCGGTAGGCGGCGAGGAAGAAGCCACGGCCGATGCGGCATCGGATGCGCAATCATTGGCTCTTTGGTATTGTTGGTACTGCATGCTTGGCGACACCCACCACGATGTGCATGAACATGTGGGGCGAGGTACGGATTCCCGCCGCCCGGGGCTGGAAAGCAGCCATTTGATGGGGAAAGCGTAGTGTTGTGACGGTGCCGTGTGGAATACGTGCTTTGTGGGTTCGGATTTCTCTATAGCGTCATCTCTTTCCTTACGCTCTTTGGCCTCTGCGTGTATTTGCGGTCTACGGTGAAATGTCCCTTGTTTTCGCCACACACGCAACAATATGGCGTTTTCGGGCGCCGCCATTGCGCCCTCGACCTCGCCCCGCCCTGTAGCACGGCCCCGGTTCTCGCTGCTGTCCTCCCCGGGTTTCATGAACGGCTATCGTTTTGCTTCGGGGGTGCGGGGTTGGATGACTCCTCCGAAGGTTGTTGACATAACCTTGATTCCGTCCCCACTTACGCCGGATTACGCCGGGGTGTTTTGTTTGAGGCTGTTTCTTGATACCTTGCGCTTCTGCGAGTCTTCCTACGAAATGGCGAATTTTCTCATCTCATCGAACAACCGCTACGGTTTTTGGTACCTCCCTTGTCAACACTTCGGCGCACGGCCCAATTTTGAGGCCTCGATGGCCGAAGCGATGACCGTTTCGTCGGACACATTCGGGACTTGTGCCGCATCTGGATGATGCGTTCAGTACTTGGCCATTGGCTCGTCATCTTGGTTGATACAAAGTGAGCAGATCCATAATGGTTTTCTTGTCGGTTTGAAGCCCACGAAATGTTGCTGACTCCTCTTTCTTTTGCCTCTATGACCGAATGGATAATGGACGCAGGGACATGTACCAATCATGTGCCACATCTTGCATTGCCGAGAATCAAAGTCTTGGCGATAAGGATTCGTTGCCTCCCGCCGAATATATTGCGGCCTCGTAACTTGATATGAACCTTCCGGGATTGGATTTACCATTAAAGTGCGGGATTTTGGGCTTGTACCCGGCGGCCATGGGTATTTTTGCAGCTCGGGGGACAAAGGGGACGCCATGTCAACCATATCCGGGGCCCCCTTGCACGAGGCCGAACCCGGATATCGACCTCGCTCTCGGTTTCGGTTCTTGCTCCAAGTGCCCGAATCTCCCGCGTAACCTTCGCGCTTCTCTTGCTGCGTGATCGACCGCTACCAGGTCATTTGTTATCCTGTTTCTTGCTTCGATGTCTCCTTGCAAGCGATCGCGGTATGCCTTTAGCTCTTCGATTACGGTAGTGTGCTCATCCAGCGGCTTTAACGGCTTGGAATTCTGCGGCATCGGTCGTCCACCGCATTCGGCCGCTCTTTGGGTCCGGGTCAGCCTCGGCGTCTTCCGCCTCTCCCTCGGCGACTACGGCTTCCACATTGGGTAGGATCGGCGTTCCGTCGCTGCTCGACGGCATTTTCTTGCGGCCGGATCCGGGTCGCGGAGGCGTCGGATTCGGGTGGCGCGGCGCCCACGATGCGATGGCTTCGGGAGTACCGGATCCGAGCGGTTGTTCTTTGAAGGAATGATTTCGTCGATGGTCGGCATTTGCTTTCTTGAACTTCTAGCTTTTCCCTTGGGTGGCATGACAAGTCCGGGCGACAACCACGGTGGGCGCCAATGTTGTTTCGGCCCTTGGAGTTGCACCCTAAGGGACGAATGGGGAGATACTAGAAACACAAAGCTACAAAAACGGAACGAACAACACGAACCTTATATTCCTTGTGCTCGGCTAAAACGCACGGAGTCGGGAAGTCCCTTACAACGTCCACGGGTGTCTACTTATAGGAAGGCGTGTTGCATTTTGTACAAGAATGCCCCCCCTGGCAACCCTAATTTCAACGTAGGAGCAGCCGACAGGCGGACAAATAAATGGCCCAAGGGCCCACATTTGCCGGCTAACCACCGACCAGGACACATCCGGGCTCTTCTTTCTCGCCCGGGCCGCCAAATGCGTCCAGACTCGTGCCGAATGCGCACCTTCTCGCTATCGGGGTTTCCTCCCGGGCGCCCGTCGACACCGATGCGCATCTTCCCGTGTGCCGGGGCTTTCCGTCCCGGGCCTGATGTCAACGCCGAATCGCGCCCCTTTCGCGCTATCGGGGTTTTCGCGCGCGCCCGTCGGTGCCCGACGCGTCCCTGCGGCGCTATCGGGGCTTTCCGTCCGGGCACGATGTCGACGCCGAATGCGCGCTGCTCCGCGCTATCGGGTTTCCGCGGGCACCCGTCGACGCCGAATGCGCGTCCACCCGCGCTATCGGGGTTTCCGCCTAAGCGTTGACGCCGGATCGCGTCTTCGCTTATCGCCGCATCGCACATCAAACACATGAGGCGCACACAATCAGGGGGGACGGGGTGGCCAATTCCACTCCTGCCCCCAACACTGGGCGCGGACTAGTTCTGGGCTTCGTGCTCGTGCTTGTCTACTTGATGGTCTCTGCACAGATGAGCCCGCATGGTAATAATCACTATCATATTTCTGTCGCCACCGTGTGTTTCGTTCTCTCACTCTCTTGTTGAATTCTGGTTGGGATAAACTCGAGGAACTATCTATATGAGATTGCGTTGAACAGGGGATTGCGCGGGTATACCTCTTGCTAATCACAAGATCCCTTTGTGCTCACTCGCAGAGGCAGCTTATGCTGGCGCGGCAACAATCAGCACAGCTGAAACGGTTCCTGCAGGACGACAAAGAAGCCGCCAAGAACACGGTATGTGAGCGCGATTTTGTTTACTAGTAGTTTGCTCGAATCCCGTATTACAACATTTCGCTTGGATTATGAGTTCAATGATGGAGTTACATATTAATTTGCTCGTGGCTAGATGCCGGGAGCACGGTAACGGAAGAACTCGGTAGCAGCAAGGAGGTTGCGGAGCCGCGCACGGAACCGTCACCTATTTCCCGCCACAAAGGTAAGCGTCAGTCCCGTGATGCGTGACACCAGAAAGGCGAGCAGAAAAAATTCGGCTTGAATACGATGCTGATTTCGATCTTATATCGTCCTTTTTGTTTATGGCACAGAGGCATATGAGAGCGATGAGCAGGAATGGGCAGACAAAAATCTAATCGAGGAACAATCAGGCATGCAGTTTCTTTTGTCTTTGCTTGTTACTTAACTCTTCCTTCTGATCGGTCAGGTATGTGTTTTATGTATACTAGTTCCTTGCAATCAGACTAATGGGTTGGTTCCCTTTTGTCCCCTTGCTTTGATGCTAGTAGTTGGCAACGAAAGGAACACTGACAATTGGAACCAAACACACAACCATCCGACGGAAAACGACAATAATGTTGAATTCACTGAATTCGGTACAAAACTTGTGCCTTTATTTTACATGCATGTCCTTTTTAAGCCACATCTTGATTACATCTGGTATGATAAGTTGTGGCTGTGTGCGCAGGGGGAGGAACCGATGACTTCAACAATGTCGCGCGCACCAATAAGCCCATATGCGACACGTCGTTCGGCAAATACGACATCTGCGAGCTGGCCGGCGACTCGAGGGCCCGCGGTGGCGCCGCCGCGACGGTCACACTGGTCTCTCCACGCGCGCCGCTCCGGGAGTGGACCATAAAGCCCTACTCACGGAAATACCTGGATGGGCTCAAGGCTGTCACGGTGAGGTCCGTTTCCATCCCGGAGCATGCACCGCAGTGCACGACGCGGCTTAACATCCCGGCGATGGTGATCCAACTCGGCGGGCTCACCGGCAACTACTGGCACGACTTCACCGACGTGCTCGTCCCGCTCTTCATCGGCGCGCGCAGGTTCAACGGGGATGTCCAGCTCCTCGTCGTCAACCTGCTGCCCTTCTGGGTGGACAAGTACAAGAGTATCTTCACCCAGCTCTCGCGCCACGAGATCGTCGACTTCGACAGGGACGACGGCACCGTCCGTTGCTACCCACACGTCGTCGTCGGCTACGGCAGCCGGAAGGAGTTCACGATCGAGCCCACTCTCGACGCCACGGGCGGCGGCTACACCATGCTAGACTTCACCGAGTTGTTGAGGCGAGCCTACTGCCTGCCGCGGCAGAGGCCGATCAAGCTCAGTGACAACAACAACAATCATCATGCCGGTCGGCGGCCGCGGATGATGATCCTGGAGCGAACCAACAGCCGGAGGTTCATCAACCTCCATGAGGTCGTCGCTGCAGCGGAGGCCGCCGGATTCACGGTCACCGTCGCCGGCCGTCCGAGGACCAACTACGACAAGTTTGCGCGCGAAGTGAACTCCTTCGACATCATGTTGGGCGTCCACGGGGCCGGGCTGACCAACTGCGTGTACCTGCCCACGGGCGCCGTGCTCGTGCAGATCGTGCCGTATGGCCGGCTGGAGGACATCGCCCGGGCCGACTTCGGCGACCCCGCCCGCGACATGGGGCTCCCCATCATCAAGGACCCCCTCGCCGTGCACATGAGCGGGTGGCCGAACGTTGCAGAGTGGTACCTGGGGAAGCAGGATGTGCGGATCAACATAGAGAGGCTCAAACCTATCCTGAAACAGGCGATGGAGCACCTCCAGTAGAGAGTACTGACTCAACAAGATGACGCTTTCTCCTTATTATCCACTTGCTTCAAATTCTTGGATTTTGTTACGAGGATCAGGGTCTGTTACGTTTGGAGCTGGTAAACGCTGTTGAGCCTGGCAACAATCTCAGGCGTTGAATTTTGGAAGCCTAGAATGAAGTTTAGTCAAGTTGTCTGGCACCAGGCTCTAATTTAAACAACAACAACATGCTCCGAACATTGCCACGAGTATGGAGGAATGCAAATGGCTTAGATTCCAAACTAATAAGAATTAGGTAATGTATATGTATCTCTACTATAATTGAAAAACTTTAATTATTTTAGATCCATCAAAAGAAACGTCCCCGCTGAGGATTTCAATCTTTATGCACCTAGAAAACTGCACACACAAAATCGTCTTCATTAAAACCAAGGGCTAACCAATGGTCTAAACACAATCAGATGGCTGATAACCAAAGTTTGAAGCATTTCATACTCACCCGCGCGCTTCATAACTCACCCCCTCCGCACCAAGGATCCAATCCCACATTCCCGCCAGTTTTTTTAATAAAAAATCGAGGTCGAGTGTGCTACTAGCGAGGCTTACACGTGCAACTTTCTTGTGCGCCGGTGGTGGCCTTGGGAGGAACGACAACGACATTGGGCGGGGACTGGAATTGGCAGCGCGGTCGTGCCCATGGCAGCAGCTGCGGCGGGTGGGAGCGACGTTCCCATGGCCAGCGGTGGCGGTAGTGCCTGCAGCAGGCTGGGGTGGCCCAGATTCACTCGCATGCGCGAGGTAAGCGGTCAGATCCGCGCGCCAGTGGTGGAGATGGCCAGGCCGGTGCGCTCGCAGCTTGTTCGCTCGCCCTCCGACTACGTCACCGCCGGGACCGTCGATGGAAGGTGTGGACTGGGGAATGAAGAAGATGAAGGTCTTCCATCCCCATCCATTGGGGCGCCGAGATCGAGGAGCTTCAAGAAGGCGAGGTGAAGGGGAGGCGACGCGCGCGCATCATCGAGGTGGGGCTGGTGCCGGCTATGGATCAGTCATGGATTCGCGTTCCAGACAAGGGTGAGGCAGGCGGCGTCGCCTCCGGCTAGGGGCACGAGGCGAGCCCGATGGTGCCATCTCCAGATTGGGGCGTTTCAAGGCTCATGACCTTCATGCAGCGGCGCACCGCGGCCCTTGGCGCCAACGTCTCCCTAGGCCGCCGGCCGATGCCGCCACCTCCTCATGCTTTTCGTCTTCCTCACATCCACATCCACACTTCCTAGCCGGGTCACAAAGTCGGCTAGGCCGGCTGGTTGGCCACAAGCGCCCCGCGCGCACCCACGGAACCCCGGCTAGGCCGGGTATGCCTCTTAATTCTGAACCGATTTATTTCCCAATCGCGGTTTGGTAAGTTTTATGTGTAGGGGACTTGGAGATCTTGATTTGGAGTTGTTCCCTACTGAGATAAGACCACCCCCTCTATACAAACGAGAGGATCATGGTCAATTGACCCCATCCAATCAATCATAAAAACACAACCAAAACTACCTTTTTGCCCTAATTCTCTCCTCAACTCCTCTACCTGTTGTTCGGTGCTTCTCTCCATTAGATCATTGGCATCCTAGGCGGTCTTACTGGTCCTAGGAGATCCTCGACGTGCTTCCTCTTGACGGATCCTTCTAGAGGTGGTTCATGAGTTTTTTCATCAATCAACGAGCTCTATATCGGCCCTATCGGTTTCTAGATCGGTTTGGCCAGTTAAGTTGCATTGTAGGTTGGTCAAACAAACCCCTTTGGACGTCCAAGGCCTGCATGGACAAGATTCGTCGTCAACAAGTAGACAATAGTTTCTACATTCACAAAGTTAAGGGATGGCCAGACTAAATCTAGGGGTGAGAAATTTTAACTTTTATTATTATTAGGTATAGATATAGATTTTTTTTTTGGTTTTATGTGTTTTACATGTAGCTGGGTAGTGTGTATCAATCTCGCTCTCAGCTATACACCCACTTTGTCTGTTTACAATAATATTGTAGAACCGTTGTAAGCATTTAAAACTGCTGGTGCCTATATATTTCATTACTAAAAAAAAAAAATTGTTTGCTTCTCTCCGGCAGAATTTTCCATACTATCAACATTGTTAGTGTCCATGTTCCTTGTTTGCCTAATGACTGTTCCGCAGCATCCCGATGCACAAACTGCTGTTTTATGCCGTCTTTGGGTAGTCCATGTTGTGAGTTTCAGGTTTCTTCTGTTAGACCAATCCACTACTCTATGGCTGCTCAAATTTGCTTTGACAATGTGCATTCGACGAACAGGTGGTATGTTGCCTCAAGATTCCCAACACATAATTGGCAGAAATAAATATTTAGCCAACCTCTCTCTGCTGCATCCTTTTCGTCGTCCAGGTTTTAACTTGTAGCAATAGCTAGATGAAGAACCTGCATTTGTTGGGTGCCTTGGGGCATTGCTTTAGTCGTTTAACTTTTGATGGTTTGTTCCTCAAACCGGGTGCTGTATGTATAGAATTTGCCGAGAGCATTTTCCATGTACATAGAGCACCCATTTTATTGAGTGTTTTCTTGTTACGCCAAGGTCGTTTCTTGTAGCAGCACACACAACTGGACGAGTTCAGCTATGAGATTAGTGTTCATGTCGTAGTCAATGTCTGATATCCATTTTTCATCAGCTAATCAGCAATAGCATCGGCCACCATTTTATTTTTCCTAGTTCTAAGCTTATTCAGTGCACCGGCCGGTGCGCCTGCTCTTGCAACCAGCGAGATGTCCAGAAGTCAGCCTTCTGTCCATTGCCTAGCGCTACGGGAGAGAGCAAAATAAGATTGTGATGTGTATATATGAATGAATAGAATAGGGTCAACGTCGCGTTTATTTCTATTACTAGGAGATTTTTTCAGTGCGTTGCTGTGGGTATGCGAGAGAAAATATATAGTTGAATTTTATTAGCTGCTATCTTCATTATAGAAGTGGAATTAATAGAGGAGTTGAGTGGACGCGAGAGTTTGATGATAGATGAAATCGTCATGAAAATGGCTTAGTGCAATAAAAGAACCAAGTACTAGTGCACAACACAATGTCTCTTGATGGCTAGTGGCGGTGGCTTGGCAATAAATGTAATTAGTGTTAGAAGGTACTACTGATGGTGCACTTAGTGGTGGAGTCCTCGTGACGACGTGGCTTCACGAAAACGTAGAGAAATATGATAGTCAGGTTTGTTCTTATAAGAGATATATAGATTGGTTCCCGACTTTTTGTTATTAGTCAGTGGGTGTATAATGACTCTTCTTTTTTTAATAAGGAAATGTGATGACTCTTCTTAATTTTCAAGAAAGCTCTCGTTGGGTTAAAAAAAACCACACATATATAATTCACATTCGCATATACTAGTACTATAAATCTAAGTAATTAAAGAAAAATCGCAAAAAATACTAGTTAAGCCCTGACATGTGACATCAACTCGGGCGATAGGTGCGTTATACCTAACATATGAACAAACACGGCACGTAATGAACTTGGAAAATGACCAGTCGTCCATGTGTATATAAATAAAGAAACAATTAATCACCGAGTTCTATCCACTCCCTTGAGTCGATGTAGACCATTTCGCAAACATATATATAGCAAAAATATATAGCTGATGAGCTCAAAAGAAGAAAAAAAAGATGGCTGACTAAGTTGGCAGGGGACGGGACAACAACAAGGCCTAACTGACGGAGTCCTCCGGTGTAGCAAGGCCTAACCAAGTTTCAGAAAAAAAAAGCAAGGCCTAACCGATGGAATCCTCCGGCACTGATAGCGGCGAGGACCCAGCTCAGTCACGGTGGAGTGTCAAAGGAAGCAACCAATAGCTCTGTTTCCGACGACCTGTTCCATGCTCGCAGCCGTCTCCATCCTCTGTGACGCCATTTCCATCGCCATGCCAACCAAACCCGGCCCTGAGGCGAAATTGAAATAAGCTATGAATGAGTCCTACTCTCCAACGTGGAATTAGGTAAGCAATCCTAATTATCGTGCACCGGTTCTGGACAAGTCAAAACAAACAGATGGATGGAAAGGAAGCTAAGGACGACGAAGCCGCCGCCTCGGCCTCGGCCTCGCCTTGGTCGTAGTACTCGCACCATCACCACCAACTCACGCCACGCCATGCGCCCCCGGACCCCAACGAACAACGAGGCATACAATACAATTCATTTCCCAACCCAACAGATCAATCATCCTCTCTACATGTTACATCACCTCGGCCTGTCGCGTTTTTATAAGCCTCAGGAAAAGAGATGCGCCGCGCGCGGTGGCCATCTGTCGCTTGAAGTACATATCAGCACCGGACCGGCCCTGCCTTGAGGTCGTTGCGTGTGTTGTTCTTTTTTTGTGAGCGTGGGCGTTGATGGCGTCAACGGCGTACTCGCGGCCGTCTAAGCCGCCCGGGCCGGCGGCCGGCGAGAGGAAAGGACCGCGGCTGGCCAAGGAGCTCGGCAGGATCGAGCCCAAGAAGCTGGGCATCGGGCTGGTGGCCGGCTGCTGCCTAGCGCTGCTCACCTACCTCTCCTTTGCCCGGCTGTTTGCCATCTACTCGCCGGTTTTTGGTAAGGCCTTTGAATCCGATTCCCCACTAGCTAGGAATTCGTCTCTCTCTGCTTGGATGCCTGGTACTTTCTTAGTTTCTTTCACATGTATGCTTGCTTACTGGTGAGAGTTCCTCCAATGAATTGGGCGACAGACACGTCGTCCCTGGTGTTGAAGAACACGCCGCCGGCAACGACGACGGTGCCGGCTACAGACACGCTGCCGGTGCAGCAAAATACCCAAGTGGAGGGCCAGAAAGATGTTCCTGACCCTGAGGCGGACCCGAACATGCCAAACTTACCAGAGGTCACAACAGAAAAGGATCAACAGGAGGAGGCCACGGAGACGAAGCCAGGTACTTTCAGTTTCATTTCCTAATCATTGGAAAGACGATGATGATGATGATAAGCTATTCCTTGATCATGAATCAGTCCGTATACCAATTAATACGATGTTAATTAAGACATGCACAATCCCTCTTTGTTTTCTTCAGCCGGTGTCGTCACTGAGGCCAAGATCACCTGCGACGAGAACGGCGTTGACGAGGGCTTCCCGTACGCGCGCCCGCCGGTGTGTGAGCTCGCCGGCGACATCCGTGTCAGTCCCAAGGAGAAAGCCATGTACTTTGTTAACCCGTCCGGCGCCGGCCCGTTCGATGCCAACGGGGAGAAGAAGATTCGCCCGTTCGCCCGCAACGATGCCTTCCTCCTCCCCGGCGTCGTGGAGGTCACGATCAAGTCTGTGTCCTCGGCCGCAGCCGCGCCGCAGTGCACGCGCCGGCACGACGTCCCGGCGGTGGTCTTCTCCGTGGCCGGGTACACGGACAACTTCTTCCACGACAACACGGACGTGCTGATCCCGCTGTTCCTCACCACGGCGCACCTGAAAGGAGAGGTGCAGTTGCTCATCACCAACTTCAAGCCCTGGTGGGTGCACAAGTTCACGCCCCTGCTCAAGACGCTCTCCAACTACGAGGTGATCAACTTCGACAAGGACGAGGAGGTGCACTGCTTTCGGGCAGGCCACCTCGGGATGTACCGGGACCGGGACCTCATCATCTCCCCTCACCCGACGCGCAACCCGCACAACTACTCCATGGTCGACTACAACCGGTTCCTCCGCCGTGCCTTCAACCTGCCGCGCGATGCGCCGGCGGTGCTCGGGGCGGAGACCAGCGCCAAGCCCAAGATGCTCATCATCGAGCGGAAGGGCACGCGGAAGCTGCTCAACCTGCGGGAGGTGTCCGCGCTGTGCGAGGCGCTCGGCTTCGCGGTGACCGTGGCGGAGGCCGGCGCCGACGTGCGCGGGTTCGCGGAGACGGTGAACGCGGCCGACGTGCTCCTCGCGGTGCACGGCGCCGGGCTCACGAACCAGATCTTCCTGCCCACGGGTGCCGTGCTTGTGCAGATCGTGCCCTGGGGGAAGATGGACTGGATGGCAACCAACTTCTATGGGCAGCCGGCGCGCGACATGCGGCTCCGGTACGTGGAGTACTACGTCTCGGAGGAGGAGACGACGCTCAAGGACAAGTACCCCAGGGACCACTACGTGTTCAAGGACCCAATGCGCATCCACGCCGATGGGTGGCCCGCCATCGCCGAGATCATCATGAAGCAGGATGTCATGGTCAACATGACAAGGTTCAAGCCGTTCCTGCTCAAGGCGCTCGACGAGTTGCAAGAGTAGCTGGAGAAGGGTGATTGATTCGCTTTGGTGAGCCATTGTATGGCGGGATGCGGACAGTTCGGATAGGGCGATAGGCCAGCACAGATGCGGTACAGGCAGGGACCTTTCTTTTTTTTTTTTTTTATTTGTCACTCAAAAATCAACAAAAATTGTTTATTTTCATTTGGGGCTGTCTATTAACACGTCGTTGTGCAATTTAGAAACAGCTACAACTTGAGAAAAAAATCTATTTGTCACAACTTGAAACCCTTCCTATTTGTCAGCCCTTCATTTTTTCTTACCTATTCGATACTTCCATCAACTCCATTCGCCGGCACATTTAACCCTCCTTGCAGTCAATAGACTAAAATGCTCTTATCATAGGAAAATTATAACCCTTTCATATGTTGGATGATAATAATTTTTATATAGAACTTTTCACTCTCGATGAGATCTATAACTTTTTAGTTTTGAATTTTTCATCTGAGATTGTTAAGACGCCCAAAAAAAGTTTTAACAGCATATTAATCGCATAACATGGCATCTTCTTAGAAAACCATAGTATATTTTTTGTATGGTATTGGATAAATATACTTTCTATATAAAAGTTGTATCTTTTAAGGGACCAATATCTTTTTATTTTTGAGTTTGTTTAATTTGACAAAACATAAAAAATACAAAAAAAATAATAGCTAATATAAGGGGACATCATGAGTGGAAATTAAGTTAGGGGCAAAATGGTCTTTGCATATGGGAATTTACAACATTATTACTAAATCTCTAATAGAGTGAAGAAAGTGGGAAATAGGGAATAATAAAAAGCATGACAGATAGGAAATATTTCAAGTTTAGGTTTGAAGTTTTTGTACCGTCAAATACGACATTTTCTCCTATAAACTACTCCATCCACGAAACATAACTTCAGTTTTGTGTTGGTAAGACAAATATTTTTTAGGCTCGGGCTAGGAAAATACAACCAATTTATATCATAACTTTAATTAGTTTGTTATTATGGAAGAAAAACTAGAAAAATATTCAGGTATTTAAAAATCAACATCAAAGTATTTATTCAAGTGATGTTGTTTTAATGAAAACACCTAAAAGAGTATCTTATATTTTTTTATATTTAGAAAAATAATTGATAGTACAAAAGATAAACTACTTGACATAAAATGACATTTTTTAAAAAATCAAATTGGTCTTTGGATCGTCAACAAGTTATTATTGGCAGATAGACTCAATACCGGGGACCTACTACGCAGAAGACACAACCATATCGAAGAAGGGTACACTTTGTGTGCTATGTAAGGACAATGTAGATGAAACCTTAATGCATCTATATATTCTTTGAATGCTCCTCCAGTCAGAGCAGATGGTTTGCTTGGGTATCTAATGGAAACTTCAAGATGATGTGTTTGATCAGATGCTAAGCCAACATAAACAAAACTTTTCAGGTCCTTTTTTTCATGGAACTTTTTATGATTACTGTCTGGTGCATATGGAAGCAAAGGAATGATTATATATTCAATCACAAACCTCCATCGATGGGAAGCTAGAAACAATTGTTCTAGAATCAAGTTAAACTTCATCTTTATAGAGTTCCACTCAATCACATAGTATATCATTATGAATTGGATCAACAATTGTAATTTTTTGTTCTATTTTAGGCTCACAGCCTCCCGCTCATCTCTTCTATAGTTTTAGTTGTTTCTTCTAGGTAAGGTTTTCTTAGGTAAATCTTTGTTTCTTTCAGTTAGCATCCAGCTAAACCCTTTGTATTTAAAACTGTCTGTATTGTTTCTTTCTTTACTTAATACATCCTGGGGAGCAATGCTCCACAATTTTCCTAATAAAAAAAATTACTTGCCCATGCTTGGGAATTGCACTAAACACATAATAAGAGAAATATGCACATATTAACACCCTTGCCATACATGACTTGCTTTAAAACAGCAAAATCCACTCACCACTAGAAACAAGATCTAACACTAAAATCCATTGAAATTAATTATTGGATAAGTCCCCCAGGGAGAAATTGTTTAAGAAATTGGAAGTCATCATGAATTTAATCAAATGAAGATGCTGAAGTCGCCAAGTCCCCCAAGGACCAATTGCTTCCACTTATACTGTACCAACTAAGATTCGAAGATAACCTATAGTTGATAGACCATACTTTGACTAGACCTTTGCTAACACCAAATTAGACGTCGTGAGGTAGGAAGAAGTTGAAGAGACCTTATTTTAATGTGCCATCATTGCCACAATCTCATCAACACTAAACCAAACCCTATATTAAACCATGCAAAAAAAAAAAAATCTAAAACTATGAAGGGGGTAGATCCTTCTCAAGACACTAGAAAGGTGATCATCGGTAGAGAGTAGGGCTATCGAGGCAACATTAGTAGAGAGCAGACTTTTGATCTGCTATATTTTTTAAAACCTAATTTTGTTTACTTTTTTTAGACATTTTTCATCAATCTTGAAAAGAGATGAATTGGGGTAGGCTAGCAACCTCTCTTCATTTATCCCTCCATTAAAAAATGTATTTTGATTAGAGGACAGTCCAATAAAATAGATTTGACACTTAATTTCTCTAACATATTAAGTTGCTAAAAAATGAGTATCATCCCTAAAGATACTGATGCAAGATTGAGGTTTTAAAATTACATATAATTTGACTAATTGTGATCAAACTTTGCAAAACTTATGTTTTTCCGTAATATTTTTTAACAGAGGTACTAATATATGGAAGCTCAGATGCACTCGTCCATGCATAACAAATTGTAGTAGACACAACACAAGTAGGGACGTACACACAATCCGCCGTAGCAGACGCCTAACAGATTGGAGGCATGCTGTCACGGAGGGCGAGTACAAGCTTGGACTATTGAGCTTCTCAGGGTCCATGCACCATGCTTAATTTAGAAGGTGTGTGTTTGGGGGGGGGGTGGGGTGGGGGGGGGTGGGGTGGGGGGGCGTTGGTGGCTTAGCATCTCCGAGAATGTTTTGGAGGGGGTGCACTGCATAAAAATTGCTTCTCAAGCATTTCTATATTTTATTTGCATTATAGAGAGCTATTTTCACTATCTATCATTGGCTAGCGAGAAATTTGGAATAGAGAATAGCTATATTTTGATAACCATTTAAAGAAACTGTGTTGGAGGTTTTTTTTTCATCAAAATTTCTATTTGTAGCTATTGGGAAGGATATAGAGAATATTTTGGAATTGTTCATTGGACATGAACCTAGAGCAGATTCCATAGCAATCAAGATATGCTCAATTTGATACTATCAATATCTTTGAATCTTTAATTTTAATTTTTTATGAGAAAAAATTATAAATCAATAATGTATAGAAACAATACTCCCTCTCGTCTTGAAATACTATGTCGAGAACTATAAAGTATTTTTGTATTGCTCAATCCAATCTATTTTTGTATACCTTGTTAAACCCTATATGCATGAAATTAATGACATGCATAGGTGTCTTTTTAAAGTACCTTACTAAGAAATTAAGCAAGTCAAACTAATTAATTAGTGAGTGGCAAGATAGTATTTTGACATATGTTTGATCTCGTTCGCCAGAAGTTTGAAATCTGCAACATCGTTTGCTTATATCTGCCAATTTGTAATAAACTAAACAAAAATATTATTTTACCCAACAAAATCTAATTACTCAAGGCAATATTTGTTGGATAAATGATACTGTAATGTCGTCCAACAAAAAAAAAGCTTGTTTACACCAAGGAATGGCACGAATATAGATGGGATTTGCATTTCGCTTTGTGGTTCGCAATTGTCAAATAATAGTTTCTCCGTATTAAGAAGTATAATTATAGCTACAAGGCTTAGTCAATCAATCTTGATTTTGATCAAAATTTACTAAAAATACTAATATTTATGATATCAATTAAGTAGTAGCATTAGATTAATCATGAAATATTTTTGGAAAATCATAATTTTCATACCATTTTAGTAATCTATTTAAATCTAAATAGTTGACTTTAACCTAATCTTGAATTGGATTCTTTTTTATATAGAAATAGATACAAAGTAAACATCTGGCACCACCCTCTCCCATCTGCATCATCATGTGAACATTCAATCATACCAGCATGTTAATGTTACGCCTCCCAGCTCAAGAAGCAGCATCTAGAACTGCCTCCACCCAACTCAGCCCCCCTCGAAGGCCGGGTTGCACTTGGTTGTGCCCCCTCCACAGTGCTAGAAATACATTTAGAGCGAACTTTGTGTACTATTAATTTTTATGACAAAGTGATCTTATAGAAAATAAGAGAGAATATTATGCTTGGATAGTCCAACATAGATGTCTTCCGTCTGTCCCAAAATAGACATTTAAAAATTGTTAGACATACTAAAGAGATTAATAAAGGCACACCCATAAGGTATCTCCTACATTGGCAGCTATCGTTTGCATGTACATGTGATTAGTTGCCGCATTAGAAGACAATGTCCCATGTTTTTATATATAGAATAGAATGTTAATTGGTTTAAATGAATTTGAGACCTTATAAAGTTATTTTATTTCAAGAAAAATGAAGTAGAGGGTCAATTTGAAGTGTCTACAAGAGATACTCTTAGGATTTTAAAAGACAACTTCAGAAATTATGACTTCTAGTTCTTCTGCTCTAAATTACAAGTTTTCTGGATTTTCTAGATACACTAGACATGTAGTATTTGTAGATCACTAGATATATATAACAAAAGCTATGTACCAAGAAAAGTGAAAACGACTTACAATTTGAAATGAGAGTTTATATACATGTTTATAGTGTATATAAAAATCAATAGATTCTTACTTCTCAAATCACTTGATACGATATTGTTTTTTATAGTATCGACTATCGAGATATATTCTTCAGAATACTGGGTGTCAATGTCAAAGTCTAGTTCAGATAACTTTTCCAGATCTTTATACAGTTTAATATTAGAAAAGAAACGGTAAGAATACTTTGAAGGAGAGGGGTGGCTGTTGCTTCTCATATATTAGTTGTATCAAGTTATATTAGTATAGTACACTACTAGCTAAATATATTCTCAATCATGCTTACATCGACTAATATTTATTTATTGCTGTTCTTTTCATTCCACAGCTGTCTAGGCTAGCTGACATCAGCCGGTACTCTGTGTTGCATCACTTGTTCATGTGCTACTATTGTTTGTCGCACACCGTTCAGCCGGTGGGATGATGGATCCATCTCCTCTAAAAAATATGGAACAGCGTGTCGCGGTGCCGTGCAGACTTGTTCCACCGATGCAAGCAGGAGAGATCGGAGCAAGGAAACAGCTTCGAAAGCAGAGGCGAGCAGTCACTGGCCAGCCTAGCAGCTACCGCATCTCCGGCCGGTGTCAGGGCCGCCTCCATGTGTTCCATATACGACCACGCCCAATTCTCCGCTGGAATGCTGGATCAGTCTGCCGGTGCCACCCACCCCACCTTCCAGTCTCCATCTGGTCAGAGGCGCACATAGATAGAGCCATAGAGGGGAACCGGCACACGCAGGACAGGAAGCCAAGTAGCCTGCCCTGACTGCGTCTTCTTGCTTCCTCCTGCCCTGCTTCGTTTTCTTTGACAGACACACCGGCGGCCAGGCGGCCTCCTGTCTGTCGTCGCTCTCTTCTCCGGTTGCAGCACGCCTCTGTTCCTATTCTCGGGCTGGGCGGGGCCAAGAAGTGGAAAAGAAGGGCAGGATGAAGTCCGGCGAGCGGCCGAAGCTGGTGCGGGGCCTCCGGCAGGAGTCCCGGCGGTTCCGGCTGCTGGTCATCGTCGTCGGATTCTTCCTCGTCTCCCTGACCTTCGTCGTCATCTCCAAGCCCGACGCCATCCTCTTCAGCCGTAAGTAAAGAATCTAGAGACTCGGAATTCGACTGTTTCATCACCTCACCTTTATTTGCCTCCATTTCTTTCGAACGCGACTGCCTACCTTCAACTTCGTTAACTACTAATAACTGAACTTGAACTGTCGTGTTGGCTTCTCTCGAGCAGTGAACGGCAAGCTGCCGGTGGACCAGGCGCCGACGTCCATCCTGATCCGGCAGAAGGTGAACTCGCCCCCCGCCACCACCCCACTCAGGACCTCCACCGACGCACTCCGTACGTGAGCAATCCTCCGTCGAATTCTCGAGACTTCGTTTTATCTTTTCAAGATTACTGAACTTTGGATGTGCTGACCTTCCAGCAGGTGGAGACCCTAGAGTGGTCGACGACGAAGCTGATCCCAAACCACAAGGTTAATTTCTTCTCATCTATTGATCAAAATTCTATCTGAAAGGCGTTCTTTCTTGCTCAATTTTGCCTCTGGCCTCTGGCTGCAGGGTTGAAAGGCGAGGAGGAAGAGAACAGGGTCCTCAGCGAGCCGGACCCGACCAGCGGCATGACGGAGCTGACCACCCAAAACAAGGACGGCAGCGGCCGTAAATCCGACGAGGAGGAGAAGTTAGGTGAGGCGTCGCAGTTGAGCGGCACATGATTCCCTTGTCCGGACCCGACACCCGGTTCCAAATTCTTCTTGTTCGTGTTCGTTTTCGTTTTCGTTTCGTTAGCGTCGGTGGGCGTTCGCAGTCGCAGATCCATGATTTGACACTTGGAGCTTATTAGACGGGTAGTACTGCATAATTGAGAGCCTGTTTGCTTTTCTCATTCAATTTTGCCTTGGATTGTTCACGTCCAGGCGGCGGCGAGGGGAAAAGGAAGGAGCCTGAGGAGCGTGGGCACGAGGGGGAGAAGCATAAAGTCACGCTCCCAACCGTTTCCAATTACACTATTCATGACACCGAGGACACGGAAACTGCCAAGCAGGACGGTGTGTACCCCCATCCCTTTCTTTATTTATGCTAACTTCTCCGTGAAAGAGCTCCATTTGCCAAAACACAGCAACTAGCTTAGAATGTCTTTGCTCTGAGCTTCACAGGCATTTCTAATTTGGAATAGCAACCAACTGGCCACTGTCTAGAGAAAGCTATGCGAAATGTTACACATACCCTTATCTTAAACAATCTGGTTCGATCATTTAAACCTCTTTCATGTCATGAAATATATGAGTTATTGTGGACATATACAACAAATCCTCCTTGATTCCCCCCAAAAGAAATAAATTCCTCTCCAAGTTCTAAAATTTAGATCGAGTTAGTTTCATCTTAAATCAAACTTTTCTAATCTTGACCAAGCAGGGAGTTGATTTCCAATATGCCCGTTTTAGGGAGATTTAGGTTGCACATTGGGCTTCTTCCTTTTTCTTTTCTCTCAGTTAGCTGTTCAAGCTCATATTCTTGATGCCTAACAGTTACTAGTTTCGGTTAGGCTATCTGTCTTTTTTTCCCCCTTGGAATCTGCCTAAACTGTCTCTTTCTCCCTTAGGATGGTCCAGCCTTTTCTGCCTACTTTTTTTTTGATTAAATTAAACATAGCAATGTTGTTGAAACAGTACCTTTCACTTTGCAGATACAAGTTATGACCAGCAGGGGAGCAAGCCCCTGTGCGATTTCTCAAATTTTAGAGCAAACGTGTGCGAGATGCGTGGTGATGTTAGAGTTCACCCAAATGCTACATCAATCATGTTCATGGAGCCTGGCCATTCGCAGAGAGATGAGCTGTGGAAAATTAAGCCGTACCCTCGGAAAGGGGACGAGTTCTGCCTTAGCCATATCACTGAGCTCACAGTGAAATCAAGCAAAGTGGCCCCAGAGTGCACCAAGTACCACGACGTGCCTGCTGTGATCTTTTCCCTGACTGGCTATACTGGAAATCTGTTCCATGACTTCACTGACGTGATGGTCCCTCTTTTCACGACGGCAAGCGAGTTTAATGGAGAGGTTCAGTTCCTTATAACTGACATGGCATTTTGGTGGACAATCAAGTACCAGACTGTGCTTCAGAAGCTGTCCAAGTACCCTGTGATTGATTTCAGCAAGGACGACCAGGTGCACTGCTTCAAGCATGTCATTGTCGGCCTGCATGCTTACATGGAATTCACCATAGACTCGTCCAAGGCTCCACACAACTATTCAATGGTTGATTTCAACAGATTCATGCGCGGAGCTTACTCACTGGGCAGGGACACCGTTACCGTGCTCGGAGAGTACCCTAAGGTCAAGCCAAGATTGCTCATCATCAAGAGGCACCGTACAAGGATGTTCCTTAACCTCGATGAGATCGTTGCAATGGCTGAGGAGCTCGGCTTTGAGGTGGTTATCGACGAGGCAAATGTGAGCTCTGATATCTCCAAGTTCGCCAGGCTGGTGAACACGGTGGACGTTATGATGGGTGTCCATGGAGCTGGGCTTACAAACTGCGTGTTCTTGCCACAGAATGCCACACTGATTCAGATTGTGCCGTGGGGAGGGTTGGAATGGGTATCCCGCACTGATTTCGGCAACCCGGCGGAGCTCATGGGGCTCCACTACAAGCAATACAGCATCGGCGTGGACGAGAGCAGCCTCACGGAGCAATACCCGAGGGACCATGAGATCTTCAGGAACCCTATTGCTTTCCATAAGAACGGTTTGACTTCATTAGGCAGACCTTCATGGACAAGCAAAACGTGAAGCTGGATTGCAAGAGGTTCAGGCCTATTCTATTGGAGGCACTGGATAACCTCAACCCATAACTGGATCAATTGGTTGTTGGGCATAGCAATAGAGATTACTGAATACTGTCCATTTTTTTCTTTACCATTCGTTCCTTTTAGTAAAATCTCATGTTCGTTCTCTCCCTGCCTCAGAAGGTTCGCACTGTGGAAATTTTAGGGGAAAATGGCTTATAAGCTGTGTACACTGTATAAATTGCTGCCGGTACAAAAGTGGAACAAAACAAATTCATTTTAATCATACATAGTATCATGTTCGATATGTCTTCTTTCATCCTGCAACACTACAGTATTTGGGTTGGAGTACCAGTTGACTCTCATGTTGGTTTACATATTATTTGTACTAACATAATCGCTAACAAAAGACCATAAGCGGCGACCAGAGGGGATGGTGAATGGGAGCCTTAAAATTTCTTCCGAAACTTTAGGTCCTTGGCTTGCCAAACAACCCCAAGATGCAAATCTCACACGGTGATGTCCACGACCATATAAGGATGGTGGATGTTCCCTAGGAACACATCGGGATACCACAAGAACAACAGAACAAACAGTGAAGCAATCGGAGCACGAACCAACAACAACCGAGAAGATCAACACTTCTTACACAAGGGCGGACAGTCCGACTTCCGAGGTGCGGACTGTGCGCAGGTAGTGCACTGACAAAGTAACAGAGGATTGTCCGTCGTGTAAGGTCTGAACTGTCCGCAGGCAACCCTCAGATTTGATAGCTTACAGATTTATAACGCAAAATTGTTATTATACATACTGTACAACATAAATATATTTTTATAATATGCTTATGTAAGGAGTATGGAGCAGGAGTATGGAGCTGTGAGCCCCTCTCCTAGGCCCGAATTGGCCCATTTTCCTCGCTAATATGCAGAACCCGCATTGCATGTGTTATAACACTTCCTCCTTCTCCACTCGATGCGTCCACATGTCGAAACATAAACCAGCTGTTGATGCCGAAGGGAGACAGAATCATTGCGGGGGGAAGCTCTTTCAGGAAGCATTCCATGCACCCTTCCATTGAGTCATTGATAATGACGTTCTGTCAAGTTCGGAGAGGTGCAAAGTCGAAGCGGTAGTGAAGGTTACCGATGTTGCCGAAGAGGTGGTAGATAGAGTCATCGATGCTAGGGCCCACGGGCGGTCCTCCACGTACTGCGACTAGGAGGTGGCGCGGAGCAAACGTGTTCATCGCAAAGCAAGCCATCACCTTTGAGGGTCCATTAAAGTGGCAGATGTTGTTGCCTTGATCGAAGTTGATGTAGATAGGTAATCGACGCCAGATCATGGTGGTGGCGAGTGTTGGTGGTTAGGTTGTTAGGTCCATCATGTCGCCGAATATGAAGGAGCCCATGTCGAAGTTGTGTGGTAGTAGGCGATGTCATCCTGTGCTTGGGACGATGTCGATGTCGACGCGCTCGATGCGGATCAGCGCACGTTCGATGCCATCAATGAACATTATCGTTGCCTCGCGTACTAGATGATGTGATGACCATAGTTTCCCAAGCATGATGCCTTGTGGGGCGTGCCTTGAGGGGCATTGGCTTGAGGGCCAAATACCGGAGGAACCACCCAAGGTGTTGGTCGGCACAAGAGGACGTAGCTTGGTGGCAACCAAGTGAACCTCGGGAAATTGTCGTGTCATCTTGTGTCCACTCTTCTTGGTGGTTTGCAATCTTCTTCATAAGCTTGTATTTACATTCTTTACATTTGTACAAAGCTTGTGTAGTTGCTCTAGTGATTAGTGTGCTTGTGTAGCTTGCTAATCATCTTCTTGCTTGTGTAGCTAGAAGTAGAGTAAGTTGCCTTGCTTAGCTTGCCTAGTTAAGTAAAGTTGAGCTCTTGGGTTCGATTTGTGTAGCCTTGTCCTTGAGCATCTAGTGAGCTTAGGTTGACTTTGTGCTTTTGCTCATTAGAGTTGTGTAGGTGCACACCCGCTTGCCAAAATACTAGTTGCTTAGGTTTGTGTGACCTTGCAAGATAAACTTGTTTTAGTGTGCACTAGCTAGATTGGCACCTTGCCTTCTTGTTTAGGATTTTTTACAAGGTGCATCTAGAGTCATAGTTATAGGGGTGAAGTCTTGGCTAGTCCAATAGATTTAATTCCGCACTTATATTGGTTAGCTGGAGCGATTAGTTTTAAAAAAGGACTATTCACCCCCCTCTAGTCCGCCATCTCGACTTTACAAGTGGTATCAAAGCTAGGTCTCCCATTTTTTGGTCTTCACCGACCCGAGAGGATGGAAACTTATGGGCTAGATGTTGAGTGTCCACACATTTTTGATGGCACACACTTTGCACGTTGGAGAAATTAGATGTCATACAATTTTAAATTTATTTCTCCTCAAATGCGGTAGATTGTAGATGTGGGTTTTTCTTGTGCAATTGATAGAAAGGATACAACTCAAGCGCAAAAGAAATGCCTACATCTAAATTGCCAAGCTATTAAAATTGTCTATCAATCTATGGATGATAGCATATTTGGTGAGATCATGGACTTCAATTCCGCCCGTGAGATTTGGTTGTATCTCAATGATAAATATGGGATGGCCTCTGTTGATATTGGTGATGAGTCCATGATAGTGGCACATGAGGTTGTTGAGCAAGATCACAACAAGGTTGTTGTGAAGGATTGCTCAACCTCATGGTGAAGTGATGAAGATTATCAATTCACTCTAAGTTTACTAGTCAAGATGGATGATGATGCCTCACGTAATGCAAGTGATTATTCTACCTCAATCACACTTAATGGTGATGATGGTTCATGCTCCAATGATGATGCTATTACAAGCTCACCTATATCATCATATTGCTTCATGTCACAAGGTGACACAAAGGTATCATGTCGTAATGTGATTGATCATGCCTCATATGATGAGCTTATTAGTAGACTTGCTAGCTTGACCATGTCTTTAGAAAATAAGAAAGCTAAAATAATAAAACTAGAAAATGAAAACTCATTTCTAAAAACAACATGTGAACAACAAGAGCATCTACTTTATGTTACTACTTGTTCACATGATGTGCTAAAATTGACTCATGAGAAACTTAGTGTTACTCATGACAACTTATTACAAGAACATGCTTTTCTCACTAAGAAGTTTTACAATAAAGAAACTAAAACTAGTGAGTGCTCATCACATGGGTCAATTGATGAATCACATATAACTAACCCTTGTGATGTAGGGAAGAAGCATGTATCCACCTCTTGTAATTATTTACTTGATATGCTATATTCTTCACAATTAGATGCTTGTTCTACTTCTATGTCTTGTGAGACTAACCTTTTGAAGAAGAACAATGAACTTTATGAATAAGTGAAGAAATTGAGCAACAAATTAGAGAGGTGATACAACTCAAAAGTCACCTTTGAGCATATATTGAAGAGTCAAAGATACTATGGTGACAAATGTGGCTTTGGCTTCAACAAAAAGAGCATGACTAGGGACGATAGAAAAAGAGAAAAGAAGATGAAGAAGCAGCAAGAATTAAGTTGAAAAAAGAGAGAGAGGCTTAAGGATGTCAAGTGCTTCAATTATCACATTCGGGGTCATCTCACCTCAATGTACCAAACCAAGCAATTGGTGAAGCAATAAGAGAAGCCTCGACCAAAGCCACAAGTTGAGTAAGAGAAGAAACCCCAAGATCAAGTCAAGATCAACCATGAAGATAAAGTTGATGACTTGAAGATGATGATGAGTAAGAATCAAGAGAACAAAAATTTGGCTCACATTAAGTGCTTCAAGTGTGGAGATGTGGGACACTTTGCCTTGAAGTGTTCCAACAAGCCTGAGAAGAAGGCTGAAGCACTCATGAGAGGTTAGGCAATGAAGAGCATCACAAGAGCAATGAAGAGAGGCTCTACCAAAGATAAGATGTTGTTTATGCCGAGAAAGGGGACACATTGCTCATTTATGTCCCCTAGGTAATAATTCTAAGCCTATTTCAACTGATGAAAATAAAATGCTTAGAAAGGATGATAATGGTACCTCTATGTTTGCTATAGGAAAAATCCCGCTATCCATACTAAGGCTTTGCCTAAGTATGTTGCTCTTAACTTGAGAGGACCCAAAGTAGTTTGGGTACTGTCGACGAAATATCGGCGATGGTCCGACCAGGGGTATGCCCTGACTGGTAATGGATTGGCGGAAGGCGTACGAGATTGCAAGCAAGATGTAAACAGGGAACAATCACACAAGGTTTACCCAGGTTCAGGCCGCAAGGATGCGTAAAACCCTAGTCCTGCTCTCTGTTTCAATTATGGATGTGGATGTGCGAGTCTGTGCGTTATGCCAGATTTCGTGTCCCTAGACGGGGGGTCCTTGCTCTCCTTATATATCACGGAGAGCAAGGTTACAAGTCGGATCTAGCCTATCTGGTACTAAGTTTACATACTTTACAAGACTTTACATAAACTTTCCTATCTCAGCTAGGTCTGTCCTCCTTGTCGGTTTCGTTAAACTTGTCCATTTTAGGTTGTCCGACCAGCTTGGGCCGATCGGTCTTGAAGCTTGATGGGCCGGCCTGGTCATCTCGTGCTGGCCCAAAGTAGGCCGTGAGGGTATATGGGGTTTATACCCCCACAGCTAGTCCCCAAGCATCATGGATCTTGAGGGAGAAACATCGTCTTCGTTTGATCAGGTGAGAAACGAGTGGTCGGACACACGTTCGACATATGGTCCGAGCAGTGCTGGAAGACCGTCTTGTGTTTCCGACCAGTTTGTTTCACACTTGGTTGACGTTTTGGTTTTGATCAAAAGATTTATGATGCTCCTGAAAAAAGAAAAAGAATTTTAAGAGGGTCCCAATCTGGAGACGTGGGCCCACGTTAGTGTGTGATGCCTGCCATCACATGGTATCCGGAGTACTTGATCGTTGCTGTAACTTAGCTTAGTTTTGAACTAAACTTTTGTTGTAAAAGAGATAGAGAATTCAGGCCGAGTCATGCAAATGACGTGGGCCCACGTAGTCCCCGAGGTTGCTGTAAGATAGTATATGTTGCAGCAAGCTCTAAAAAGGATCTTAACCCATGTCACCTCTTAGGTGACGTGGGCCCATGTAGTCCCCGAGCCTAAGATGAGGTGGAACACATTATGTTATGGTCTAAAGAAGATGATATGCTGATGATATCTGAAAGGATCAAGATGCCCAAGAGGGGGGGTGAATTGGGCTAATTCTAAAAATTCTTGCGGAAATAAACCTACTAGCCCATGATTCACCCCTTTGTGCCTATGTGTGTTCCTAGACAATCGATCAACTAAAGTTTTGCACCCTAAGTTCCAATCCTATTCTAGCATGGCAATTCTATGAAAGTAATTGCAAGAATGTAAGTGCTAGAAAATAAATGCGGAAATTAAGGGGAAAAGGAACACGGCGATCTTTTTCCCGAGGTATCGGAGAGTCGCCACTCTCCACTAGTCCTCGTTGGAGCACCCGCGCAAGGGTGTAGCTCCCCCTTGATCCTCGCAAGGACCAAGTGCTCTCTAGGGCTGATTCTTCGTCGCTCCGACGCGGTGAATCGCCAAGAACCGCTCACAAGATGAGTTGGGTCATCCACAAGCACCGCCGGATGATCACCAAGCTCCAATCACCACCAAGCCGTCTAGGTGATGGCGATCACCAAGAGTAACAAGCACAAACTCTCACTTGACCTCGCAAAGCCTAGGGAGAAGAGTGGATGCACACTAGCTACTCTCGATCGCTCATGAACTCATGGATTCTCAAATCTCTTCAAGTCATGAGGCTCTTGCAACTCTCCTGCTCTCACAAGGTGTCTCCCAGCTGATCAAATGAGCAAGAGACTCGAAATGGTGGGGGTGAGGTAGTATTTATAGCCTAAGGCCAAAATCCAACCGTTACCCAAAATTTCAGCTCAGACGTGAGCGCCGGACGCGTCCGGGCACTCACCGCCGGACACGTCCGGCGCTTTATGGAGTTCAAACGGCAACCTAGCCGTTGGGCTACCGTGCGGGCTCCGGACGCGTCCGGCGCCTGCGTCCGGCGCACGTCCGCGCGCGATCGACTGGGCCGAGCCCGACTCCAAAAACTCTCTGGTCGCGTCCGCGCACGCCGACGCCAGGCTACGCGTCCGCCGCTCAGGCGAGACCAAAGGACGGCTTTACCGTGCGCGGACGCGTCCGGCGCCCACGGCCGGGCGCGTCCGGCGCTCGTTGAAGCTCCGTTTCCACTTGAAACGCGATCCTTTGAAAACGGCGACGACTTCAACAACTCTCGTGGCTTATACGTAACTTCCTAGTGCTAAGATTTCACCAAGTGTGCACCACACCTAAACCCGAGACTCAACTAGGTCAAGCTACCCATTTGCACTCCCTTAATAGTACGGCCAAAGGAGAAAACAAAGTCCTAACGACTAATCCGATGTCTCTCAACACCATCGACAATCGGAACTAACCGTCCTTAACCTTGTCGTCCAACCTTTGAAAACCGAAACGATTTCCATCGATAAGAGGGCATGCCAACCAAATGCTCGAGATTCCATTACCATGACCTAACTCCCATTGTTTCGCAAAACACACGTTAGTCATAGTAATCTATATTGTCATCAATCATCGAAACCCACATCAAGGGGCCTAGATGCTTTCAATCTCCCCTTTTTAGTGATTGATGACAACCTCTCGGAGTATGAAGAGTTTAGTTGAGGTTTTCAAGCATGCTTGGTTCACATGAGCCTTTGACAATGAAAGCAAAGGTTAGAATGACTCATGTGACACCAAGCCAAAAGAAATGTGCTCATATAATCTGCAAAAACGAGTTAGCACAAGACAAAAGCATAGCTCATATGGAATCAGAGTAAAACGCGGAAGCCAAGCACATATGAGCAAAGAGCCAGGTGACATAGAAGGTGATACCAAACCGAAGAGCATATGTCACTGCGATTGAAAGTACCTCACACATATTATACAATGCATAAAGTAAACATGATGCATGCAAATGTATCAATCAAAAGAACCAAATCCCAAGCTAAGAGCTCCCCTAAGTCTACATACTCCCAACTCTCCCCTTTGGCATCAAGGACCAAAACCTAAGGCCGAGGGGTGGAAAGGAGCAGACGAGCGGTCTCACGGGCATGTGGAGCAATGACGAACGCCGTAGCATCATCTCGGGCCGTCATCTCGAGCTCGCTTTGGGACCGAGTGACAGGAGCCTCGCCGACCCTCCGGCCGTGACGCCGGCGGTGAAGCGGTCCGGGTCTCGCTCAACCGACACCGTGACGGCCGCCGTCTCCGTGGTCGGCCGTGGATCGGAGCTATCTCTCGGGCCGACCCCGTGGCTCGGACGGTGCAGCAAGTGGAAGAGTAGGAGCCACCCGTGGTATTGCCTCGATAGTAGGAAGAGGATCCGTAGAAGCCACCGAGGAAGGTATAGTGCCCGATGTGCCGGTGCACGTCACGGAGGAATCTCTTCCGCGCGAGGTTGCGAGTCATGCCGAATAGGCGTCGCATGTACTCGTGTGTCGCCTCTCCCGTGAGTGCACCGTAGGAAGCCCGATGATGGGCCGCACCCGAGTGCGGGAGTGAATAATGATGAGAGCCAACAGGTGAGAAGCCGGTGGAGATCCGTGGAAAACCAGGGGACACCGAACCGCCGGAGAAGAAGGTGCTATGCACGGAGCCGGTAAGCCCGCACTTGTGACCGGCATCCGAGAAGGTCCTACTCCCAAAGTCTCGTCCCGCTGGCCGACTCGGAGCCGAGGAAGAATTCCCCGAGGTACCGTGGGCACCTGTCTCGCTGAAATAGTGAAGCAATCAAAGTCATAGTCTCCGCAGTGCTGCTGCCGTAGCCGATGCCGTGCATCCCGGCGAGCTAGTATCTCGCCTAGAGCAATCTCATGCCGCTCCTCTCGCACGCTCCCCGGTTGGCAGCCAACTGTCAGGTACCCGAGTCGGCGCTCAATGGCCGCTCCGAACCGCCCGCCTCGCATCATGCGACGAGGGGAGGACGAACCGGAATGTAGTACTCCTCATCATCCTCGAGTCCGAGGTAGTGATCTCATATCCCGCCGCCTCGCCTTCTGCAATCTCTCGCTTCTTCATCGTCGCTAGCTGCTCAACTCTAGCATCCCGCTCGGCTCGTCTCTCAGAATCGCATCTCCATGGCAAGGAATGACCGGAGGAGCATCTGCGGTGATTCTCGACAACTGGGAAGCATCATAGGAGCCAAACACCTCATAATTCGGTGGATCTTCATATTCCTTTCGATCGAGTCCGGAAGATCACCATTCCTATAAATGAGCCAGGTGATCCAATGAGCATAGTGCATCAGCCGGTGTTTGGTGAAGCTCCCATAGATAACATCCTCCATATCACAAAGAATCAAATCCCATATGTCAAAAGGAATCTTCCTCACAAGATGTGACACTACCCACCTTTGGAGCCTAGTGAACCCGTTCCCCGAAACCTAGGGCCTAGCAAGAATGGTGTATCTACGAATCTCGATCAAGGACTCGAGCAAGGCGTAGCTCATCCCGTGGTGTCCCGCTCGACCCCGCACCAAAGTTAGGTCCAAAGACCTCTCTCATGATCTCAGGAGGTGGCACTACTCCTCCCTGTGCACGGCGGGGTGGCTCAATTCCTGGAAAGCACTCGATGCGGCTTGATGGGCGCTCCGAAATCCCCAAGAAGTTCCCCGGCTTCCTCATTTGGACAAGTTCGTCTCGACCACGAATGGTGTACGAAATAAGTGAGTGATTTGGAGCAATCCACACTGTAGCATAGAACTCTAACACCCATTCTGGAATATATCTGCCAGATCTTCCAATTAGATCAATCATGCCTGGCTGTGCACCCAAATACTCTCTGAAAGCCTGACCCAATACATGAGAGAAAGTATCAGCTATCACTGTCCTCTGCTTGGTGATCTTTGACTTCTGCCTGTAAGCCTCAACAAGGGACTTGTGCAAAGCTGTATAATAAGGTGCACCAGCTCTCTCTCTGGAAGGTGGAAACCAGGTGTTTATGTCCACCTGCCTGATAGCCTGAATCTTCTTGGCACTCGCTCTCAAAAGCTCCCTCGTACTCGCCTAGGTCCCGTAGGGCCCCGCCGGGCTGCCTCTCGTGGAGTCGAAGAGGGACCGACTCCCGTGACCGCCGAGCCGCATCCCTCGCCGCCGGGAGAGTCCCGACACGGGAGGACCGTCGTAAAGGAGAAAGATCCCGCTGCTCAAGAGTGGTCTCTCCTCGCCCGGGGCCTCCGCCCTCGCTCTCCCGTGCTACCGCGATTCGGGCTCTTGTATCACAATGCCCGCACCCCGCGCGAGCTCTCCTCTCGGCACGCCCGCTCGCTGCCCCGAGCATCTCGGTGGCTGCCTCTTCCTTTTCCCCGATGGTCAGGACTTTCTTGCCTTTCGCCTTCTCAATCATCTTGGGAAGGTTTGGTCTTCTATTTGGATCATCATCTCCCCCGAACCTCTCGCCGAATTCTTGCACCTTGGCATGATCGCGCCGATATCGATCAACAAGCTGCAAGAGGATGAACTGCCACTTGTGAGGCTTGGCCTCAAACCATACTCCTAGGCTTGGCCTAGAGTTTCACTGCCCACTGTCAACTGTCAATGCAACCAAAAGGCTGGCTCGCTGCACAGAATGTAATAGATGGAATATATACAACCATAAGCAAGTGACTAGAGAAGCGAGTAACCCTATTGAAGCAAAGCATTGGGTAAGAATACAGACGGAATTAGGATATGTACCTATTGCATTTTCAAAACCCTGTGAAGAAGGTAAGAGTAGACGACGCGGGGCACCCTTGGACACAAGGTGGAATCACTGCATAAAGGAATTGATCGGAGAAGATCAACACAGTGATTAGAAACTGGTTTAGGCATTTTGTCGAACACCTTGGGGGCAGGGTGGTGGCTCACCATGGAAGAGCTTCTTCTGCTTGTGAATGACGCCAGGCGGCGAGCTTAATCACACAAGCAACAGAGAAGAAGACGCCACGGACGGAGATCGAAAGCTTGCCGGAGAAAATGAGCTCCTGAGCGGCGGCGAGAATGGCGGCAATTGGTCGGGGCGGCGCTCAGTCGGGGAGGCGCTCGCGCGCAGAGAGGGCGCGGTGGCTGGAATGGCCCACGGCGGTGGAGGAGCGAGGCGCGGGCACGGTGGCTCGATGCGGAGGAGTGCGAGCGGCACGGCGCTAGGGCTCACGGGGGCGACGACGCGGCGGCGTACGGATGCGAAGGAAAAGAAGAGGGCCGCGGGCCGTTTTGAGGAAGAAGAGAATAGGGTGGCCCCACACGTCAGATTTAAGAGACTCGCGCATTTCCTCATCGCGTCGGACGCGTCTGGGCTGCGTCTGGCGGGTCGTCGGACGCCGAACAGAAAGTTTTGGAAAAAACTTGTTGATTACGCAGACACCGCCGGACGCGCTGCAGAGACTCCGCGCCGTCGGACTCGCGCGGAACACTTGTTATGCGTCCGCCGCAGGACCGATGATGGTCCATCCCGGGTCTTCTTCACAACGCGGGACGACGCGTCCGCCGGGTTCACAAAGGCGCGTCCGGCGCTCTTCAAAGAGCTGAAATTGAACTTTGTTGCCACGGCACCAGCTCCCAATTGATTTCCACACTTTTGAAGAATCAACTAAGCACAGTGTGGAGTCAATATGAGATCCTCACTCTCAAACACTCGTTTTTCAAATAGTTTGCCATAGGCTTATAATAATTTTCGAAAATAAGCAATAACACGAGCGAGGAACAACGTATGGCCATGAGCTTGAGTTTCTAAACCAAGAGAAGCATTAAAAGCTTTCTCAATTCATGGACAAACACGAGAGGTTGCTCAAGAGATAAACGAAAAGAAACGAAGAGCAACACACAAGCAATAAAACTACATCGGAATTTGAATCTAGGTGGCTTGTCGGGTTTGAACCAAGGGTAAGCTTCTTCACACCTCCAAAGAGTGTTATCTTAACCATGTTAGACAAGCCCTATATGCATTACAGAAATTTAGACGTGCTCTATAAACAATGCAATGCAACCGACAACACCTTTCATCTCTTCCTTGTGAAGTTGCTTAGGTCAAGGATATTGAGCTCATTCCTTAACCTACAAAAGGTTGATTCATCCAATGGCTTCGTGAAGATATCCGCTAATTGATCCTCACTTCTCACACCTTCTAGAGATATATCCTTTTTAGAGACATGATCCCTAAGAAAGTGGTGGCGGATATCTATATGCTTTGTGCGAGAGTGTTGAACCGGGTTGTTTGCAATCTTCACTGCACTCTCATTGTCGCACAAGAGAGTCACTTGACCAAGATTCACTCCATAGTCAAGAAGGGTTTGTTTCATGTACAAGATTTGTGCACAACAAGCCCCCGCGCTATGTACTCGCCGGGCCGTAGATAGAGCAACACCGTTTCCGCTTCTTTGATGACCAAGAGACAAGTGACCTCCCAAGCAAATGGCACCCTCCGGATGTGCTTTTTCTATCAATTTTGCAACCGGCATAATCCGATCGGAATAGCCAACAAGTTGGAATCTTGCTCCTTTGGGATACCATAGACCAATGCTTGGGGTGAGCTGCAAGTACCTAAGGATCCTCTTGACAGCACTCAGGTGAGCTTCCTTAGGATCGGCTTGGAAACGAGCACACATACACACACTAAACATGATGTCGGGCCTAGATGCAGTGAGGTATAACAAGCTACCGATCATAGAGCGGTAAAGAGTTTGATCCACAGAGTTACCTTCCACATCAAGGTCGAGATGCCCATTAGATGCCATGGGAGTGTTGATTGGCTTGCAATCCTTCATATCAAACCTCTTGAGGAGCTCCTTGGTGTACTTCTCTTGAGATATGAAGGTCCCTTCCTTCATTTGCTTGATTTGAAAACCAAGGAAGAAGTTGAGCTCACCAATCATAGACATCTCGAACTCTTTTGACATCATGTCACCAAACTTCTTGCATTCTTCTTCATTTGTTGAGCCGAAGATGATATCATCAACATATACTTGACAAATGAAGATCTCTCCATTAAGCTTCTTGGTGAAGAGTGTGGTGTCAACCTTCCCGATGGTGAACCCCTTCTCAATGAGGAAGTCCCTAAGGCGCTCATACCATGCTCTAGGGGCTTGCTTGAGCCCATAAAGTGCCTTGGACAACCCGAAAACATGATTAGGACAGCTAGGGTCTTCGAACCCGGAGGTTGATCAACATAAACAAGCTCATTAATGAAACCATTAAGAAATGCACTCTTCACATCCATTTGAAATAGTTTCATTTCATGATGTGAAGCATATGCAAGGAGGATACGGATGGCTTCAAGTCTTGCAACCGGAGCAAAGGTCTCTCCAAAATCTAGGCCTTCAACTTGAGAGAATCCCTTTGCCACGAGCCTTGCCTTGTTTCTCACAACATTGCCTTGGTCATCTTGCTTGTTGCGGAACACCCACTTGGTACCTATGATTCTTGCATTCTTGGGACGCTCTTCAAGTGTCCAAACCTTGTTGCGGGTGAAGTTGTTCAATTCTTCATGCATGGCATTCACCCAATCCGGATCTTGAAGATCTTCACCTACATCTTTTGGTTCAACACAAGAAACAAACGAGTGATGTTCAAGCAAAACTAGCAAGTCTTTGAGATCGAGTCATTACACCCCTTGATGGACTCCCTATGATTTGATCTTGTGGATGATCGTGGAGTTTGGGAATTCTCTTTTCAACCACTTGAGGAGTAGGTTGAGGAGCATCAACATCTTGAGCTTGTGCCTCTCTTTGTTCATGGGAAACATGAGTATCTTCATTTTCAGTCATCCCATCTTTTTCCTTGTCATCTTGAGGCACACTTGAAGAAGAGGAAGGCTTGTCAATGACTTGCACTTCATCATCATCTTCTTTAGGCTTGACGTCACCCACCGGCATGTTCTTCATTGCTTCCCTCAATGGTTCATCACCTACATCATCAAGATTCTCAATTGCTCCTTGGGAGCCGTTAGATTCATCAAACTCCACATCATATGTTTCTTCTACCAAACCGGTGGCATGGTTGAATACTCGATATGCTTTGGATTTTGATGAGTAACCAACAAGAAAACCAATATCACAACGTCTTTGAAACTTCCCTAGGTGTTGCCTTTTCTTGTAGATGTAGCATTTGCAACCAAACACCCGGAAGTAGGAGACGTCCGGCTTCTTCCCATTGAGCAGTTCATAGGGGGTCTTGCCATGAAACTTATGGAGATATAACCGATTTGATGCATAGCATGCTGTGTTGATAGCTTCAGCCCACAAGTTCTCGGAGTGTTGTACTCATCAAGCATTGTTCTTGCTAGAGTGATCAAGGTCCGGTTCTTCCTCTCAACTATGCCATTTTGCCGAGGTGTGTAGGTGGATGAGACTTCATGTTTAATCCCAACTTCATCACAATAAGCTTCAATGTTGGTGTTGTCAAATTCTTTGCCATTGTCACTTCTAATTTTCTTGATCTTGACATCAAATTCATTTTGAGCTCTCTTTGCAAACTTCTTGAAGCAAGGGGTAGCTTCGGATTTGTCATGAAGAAAGAAGGTCCATGTATATCTTGAGAAGTCATCAACAATCACTAGACAATGGAGTTTCCCACCAAGGCTCTTGTATGTGGTTGGTCCAAACAAGTCCATGTGCAGCAGCTCTAGTACTCTTGAAGTTGACAGAAAAGCTTTGGTTGGATGAGTATTTGCAACTTGCTTGCCGGCTTGACATGGACTACAAGGTTTGTCCTTTTCAAACTTGACATCTTTCAAGCCCCTCACTAACTCTTTCTTCAAAAGCTTCTTGAGTGTACTCATCCCAACATGTGCTAGCCTCCTATGCCACAACCACCCAAGTGAAGTCTTGGACAGCAAACAAACATTCAGATTTGCATCTTCGGAGGTGAAATCCACTAGATAGAGATTGTTATATCTAAAGCCTTTGAATATCACAGTTGAGTCTTCTTTCTTTGACACTATCACTTCCTTCTCATCAAACAAGCATTTGAAACCAAGATCACACAATTGACCCACTGACAGCAAGTTGAAGCTCAATGGTTTAACATAAAGCACATTTGACAAAGAGTGATCATTTGATATTGCAACTTTGCCCAAACCCTTGACTTTGCCTTTTGAATTATCACCAAATGTGATTCTATCTTGATTGTGCTCCCCTTCATCTAGTGAGGCAAACATACGAGGTTCACCGGTCATATGTTGAGTGCAGCCACTATCAATAACCCAATGACTTCCACCGGTCCCGTAGTTCACCTACACACAAGAGATCAAGCTTGAGGTTTAGGGACCCAAACTTGTTGAGGGCCCTTGACTTTCTCTACTAGAGACTTTGCAACCCAAATTTGCTTAGGCCTATTCTTATTGGGGGGACCTAAGAAGGTGACATTCACTTGTCCTTTTGAATCCTTTCTAACCACGTAATGAGCATTGTATGCAAAGGGTCTAGCATGCTTGGGCAAGGGTTGTGGTGGTGGAGTTTCACACTCATGAGCAAAGTGACCTTCTTGTCCACACTCAAAACATCTCTTTGGCTTTGGCTTTGGCTTTTGCTTTTGTTGACTTGCTTGCTTTGCTTGATGTTGCTTCTCTTGATGTGACTTGAACCCAATGCCACTTCTATCGGTCTTCATCACGGTGTTCATCAAGAGCTCACTTTGAAGTGACTTTCCTTTTGCAAACTTGCTCAATCCAATCTTGAGGTGTTCCTTCTCTTGTTTGAGCTTCTTGTTCTCTTCTAGAAGTGACTCATTTGTTTATTGCTTCAAGCATGACATCTCAAAGTGGAGTCTTTTGTTCTCTTCTTTGAGCTTTTCATTCTCAAGTGCTAGTCCTTCATCTTCAATAGTGACGGTGACTGATTTTTGCTTGTTCAAGATCCTTCTTGAGCTGTTCATTTTCATTCTTTATCTTGACATAATCATCATAATTCTCGCCACCACCACCGACTTGCCTTTGCTGCTAGCACCTTGCTCAATGATCTCATCACATGATGTAGCTACATCATTCTTAGCAACATTGTTAGTAGCCTCATGTGTTTCGGCAAGAAGCTCATAAGCCATCGCTAGATTCCCATGATCAACTTTAATGGTTGTGTACTCCTCTTTTAGAGAGCTATAACTAGATTTGAGCTCATCATGCTTCTTCTCAAGGTTCTCATTTTCAACTTTAAGCTCTTTTGAAGAAGCTTTGAGTTCCTTGAGTTTAGAAGACATGATTTCATTTTGATCTCTAAGCTCATCATTAGTTTTCTCGCATAGCTTCCATCTTTTCTAGAAGAGAAGTATTTTCACTATCAAGCTCATCACATCTTCCTCTAGTCTTAATGATGGTTTTTGAGTACTTTCTAAGCAGTTTGACAAGCTCATCATAGGTAGGTGACTCATACTCATCATCACTATCACTTTCACTACCACTATCATCACTATCACCATGTTTGAAATGTACCTTCTTTTCACTTTTAGCCATAAGGCAAAAGTGGGATGGAGTAGATGATGATGGCAAGATTTGTGGAGGTGGTGAAGATCCAATGCCAATAGCAAGCAACACCTTCATCATCACTTTCCTCATCGGATGACCCACAAGAGGATTCAATATCGGTGAGCCAATCACCAACAATATAGGCCTTTCCATCCTTCTTCTTGTGATGCTCTTTCTTTTCTTCCTTCTTCTTATGATGCTTGTCTTTCTTCTTCTTTTCTTTTTCTTCATCATCACTTGAGTCATCCTTCTTGTGCTTGCCCTTCTTCTTCTTGTACTTCTTGTCTCTTGGAGGCTCCAGGACATTGATGAGCTAGATGTCCGGTCTTGCGGCAAGCTTGAAGCACTCCATTTCGGAGATTGGCTTCCTTTTGCTACTTGTGAAGAACTTCTTCTTCTTGCCATCAAACTTGACACCATTTTTGTTGAGCTTCTTCAACATCTTGGTGGTCTTCTTCACTATGAGAGCAAGACTCACATCATCAATTTCAAAGCATCACTAGAATCATCATGAGTTGCCTTGGCCTTGCCTTTTCTTGAGTGACTTGCATTGAGGGCCAAGTCTTTCTTCTTGGATGATGAGCCATCCTCGGGGGTGAGATGCATGTACATCTCATGAGCATTGATCTTTCCCAATATTTGAGTCGGTGTAGCATTGGAAAGATCACCTTGGTGAAGCACGGTGACAATGTGCCCATATTTCTCAATGGGGAGGACACATAGGATCTTTCTTGCAACATCGGATGGCGACATTTGATTGAGTCCAAGCCCATTGAGTTCCTCTACAATAGTGTTCAAACGGGAATACATCTCATTAGCACTTTCATTAGCTTTCATCTCAAAAGAATTTAACTTGCGCATAACAAGATGATAACGTTCCTCACGCTCACTCTTAGTTCCCTCATGGAGGGCACAAAGGTCGGACCATAGTGCATGGGCGTCCTTGTGGTTCCTAACGCGATTGAACACATCCTTGCAAAGACCGCGGAATATAGCGTTCCTTGCCTTTGCATTCCACTTCTCATAGTTAGCCTCTTCACCGACAAGGTTAGCTGAATCCTTGGGTTTTGGGAGTCCTTGAGAAGCGGCACGGAAGCATCCAACATCTATCGCTTCTAAATGTGCTTCCATGCGAATCTTCCAATAAGAAAAATCGTCTCCTCGAACATGGGAGGAGGTCCATCCCCATGGGACATCTTTACTCTAGGCGGTTAAGCCTAATTTAGAGCAAACCGGCTCCGATACCACTTGAAAGGATCAAGATGCCCAAGAGGGGGGTGAATTGGGCTAATTCTAAAAATTCTTGCGGAAATAAACCTACTAGCCCATGATTCACCCCTTTGTGCCTATGTGTGTTCCTAGACAATCGATCAACTAAAGTTTTGCACCCTAAGTTCGAATCCTATTCTAGCATGGCAATTCTATGAAAGTAATTGCAAGAATGTACGTGCTAGAAAATAAATGCGGAAATTAAGGGGACAAGGAACACGGCGATCTTTTTCCCGAGGTATCGGAGAGTCGCCACTCTCCACTAGTCCTCGTTGGAGCACCCGCGCAAGGGTGTAGCTCCCCCTTGATCCTCGCAAGGACCAAGTGCTCTCTAGGGCTGATTCTTCGTCGCTCCGACGCGGTGAATCGCCAAGAACCGCTCACAAGATGAGTTGGGTCATCCACAAGCACCGCCGGATGATCACCAAGCTCCAATCACCACCAAGCCGTCTAGGTGATGGCGATCACCAAGAGTAACAAGCACAAACTCTCACTTGACCTCGCAAAGCCTAGGGAGAAGAGTGGATGCACACTAGCTACTCTTGATCGCTCATGAACTCATGGATTCTCAAATCTCTTCAAGTCATGAGGCTCTTGCAACTCTCCTGCTCTCACAAGGTGTCTCCCAGCTGATCAAATGAGCAAGAGACTCGAAATGGTGGGGGTGAGGTAGTATTTATAGCCTAAGGCCAAAATCCAACCGTTACCCAAAATTTCAGCTCAGACGTGAGCGCCGGACGCGTCCGGGCACTCACCGCCGGACGCGTCCGGCGCTTTATGGAGTTCAAACGGCAACCTAGCCGTTGGGCTACTGATGCGGGCTCGGACGCGTCCGGCGCCTGCGTCCGGCGCGCAGCGTCCGGCGCGGCCCGACCCGGGCGAGCCCGACTCCAAAAACTCTGCGGGTCCGCGTCCGGCGCACGCCGGACGCCAGGCCACGCGTCCGCCGCTCGGGCGAGACCAAAGGCGGCTTTACCGTGCGCCGGACGCGTCCGCGCCACGGCCGGCGCGCGTCCCGCGCTGTTGAAGCTCCGTTTCCACTTGAAACGCGATCCTTTGAAAACGGCGACGACTTCAACAACTCTCAGGGCTTATACGTAACTTCCTAGTGCTAAGATTTCACCAGTGTGCACCACACCTAAACCCGAGACTCAACTAGGTCAAGCTACCCATTTGCACTCCCCTTAATAGTACGGCCAAAGGAGAAAACAAAGTCCTAACGACTAATCCGATGTCTCTCAACACCATCGACAATCGGAACTAACCGTCCTTAACCTTGTCGTCCAACCTTTGAAAACCGAAACGATTTCCATCGATAAGAGGGCATGCCAACCAAATGCCTGAGATTTCATTACCATGACCTAACTCCCATTGTTTCTGCAAAACACACGTTAGTCATAGTAATCTATATTGTCATCAATCATCGAAACCCACATCAAGGGGCCTAGATGCTTTCAATATCGTCCTTTACGTGTTTCCGACCACATTTAAGTGAGACCGAGCGGGCCAAATTTCATTTGGGCTGGTCGGTTTTAACCATGCCATGACTTCGTCATGATTAAATTAAGACAACTTTGCTTCTTAATTCAGTCCCCAGCGAGGCTGTGAAACCATGGTTTTGATTCTTAAACCAGAAAATAGCTTTGCTATTTGTGTGCCAGAATAACCGGTATTATTGGCAAAAAGTCCCAGCTCAGCTGACGGACTGTGTGGGTTGAAATGTTGATGCTATACTACGACTTTGTCGCAGCGGGTTGGAACAGCTTCTTCGAGTTGTCGATCTGATATGAGCTATGACATGGATATTGTATCAGTTGGTAAAGAAGTATTTTGGGAATGGTTTTGTGGTCGCCCTTCTTTTAGAGTTAATCAGTCCTCTGGTGTTTAGATGACCTATAGTGAATAGCGCGATGCCGAATCACTTAGGGCCCTATTACCTTCGGAAGCCACCGCTGATACCCCTGTGTTGTATAGCATTAGAGCTGTTAACACGTGTCGGAGTTAATCAGAGACAGTGCATTTTGATTGTTTCTGTCTTGAAGGATGACTACTTAGCCATTTTTTACAAAGAAAAAGGATATTTTTGCTTTGTAAAGTTTTTTCGAACGTACTTTGAAGTAGTTCATGTAAAGAAATCTTTTTGGGAGAATATGTGCACTATTAAGTTGGGGAGGTACTTATCTGTTATTTGTAGCAAGTCACCGTCTCTCCGTGGTGGATTTTGATCACACTTGTTTCTGAAAAATGGTCATAAGATATGTAAAACTTTCTTATTATGCAGAAGGGTAGGTCATATTTAAGGTAGATTTAGAAAAAGTCTCCAGCTACAATAACCTCTTGTTCTTACAAGAGCCGACCAGTCCCTTGGGATTAGATGATCCTAAACAGACAGCGCGATGCCGGAATGCTTGGAGCCCTTTTCCTTTGGGGAGCGACCGCTGGAGCACTCTGTGTTGTTTGAGCGTGATGCTGTTAACACGTAACGAGTGAAACCAGAGACGGTGCATTCCTGGTTGCTTCATGTATGAAAGAGAAATTATTGTGATACTGGTTTTTTTGCAAAGTGTAGTATTTTGAAACAAGTGATTATGTGTGATAAAGAATTTTAATAAAGATATCAAATACTTATCTTTTGTCCATCGAGTCACGTCACTATCGTGTGTGAGACGAAAATATTCCGCTTGCTGACGCATTAATGTATCAGCAACTGAATTGTCACGTCCACCCGGGGCACAATTTTGGACTCTGGTTGGGTCAATGCTCCCTGTTGTGGTGGGACCAAGGTGGCAGCGGCTCAATCGCTCCACCTTCTTGGCGGCGCAAACCGACGGACGCGGGGGGTTCCCGATGTGAGGGGAATGTATAAATGCGAATTGCATTAGTGGGGCAGTTCCATCGTTTTATGCTCTTGGGAAACGGGAAGGCCGCGGGGTTTTGATTACCCATGATCCCGTCAGTTGCCTTCTCGAATCCTCCATTTTCCTCTATAAATTGTCGCCTGCGTTGGGAGCTCTCTACTCGCAGCGCATCCTCTATTCTCGTTCTTCCTCTTCTGCTACCCTAGAATCTAGGGTTTTAGATCCCAGTTCACTCTCCATCACCACTTGAGATGGATCGCCGCGCCGGGAAGCGCCCGGTGGAGGAGGAGGAGTCTGTGAACTCCCCTCGGGAGGTGAGGCCACGGAGGTGAGTTCTATTGGGGTTTTTCTTGATTAATCTTGAGTTTTCTTTTTTGATGTAATCACGGTTTTCTTTTGCGTCGTAGGTATACTCTTCTCACGGTTGGTGGTGCACCCGGCACCTCTGCCGCAGGCACCGCCGAAGCAGCAAGGAGGTCGGCAGCAAGGAGGCCGGATGTGTCGGAGGTCGCTGCCTCCAAGCAGGGGGCTCCGGTCATGGAGGCCGGAGCTGCATCCCGCGCCGGGGAGAGGCTCTGGCGCGGTGGTGGAGGCGGGCCGCCCGCGGCCGGTTCGTCCCCGCATTCTCTGAGCAGCGGCTCGGTGAACTCCCTGGCGTCTGCGCTTGACCGCTGTAGGGCGGAGCTGCAGACTGTCAGGGATCTGTACTCCGACGCCACCAAGAGGCTCGTGTAGGCGGAACAGGACATGGACCTGTTCCTGAAAGCACTCTCCTCCGCCCAGGAGGAGTTGGAGGCGGAGAAGAAGAGGGCCGCCGACTTCGACGCCGACGCCAATGCCGCCGTCAATGAGGCGGCGGATGAGAGGCTGGCCCGGCAGGTCCAGGTGGATGCGTTGCTTCGGCAGCGCGAGGCCGCCGACATTAGGGTCGGCGGTGAGTACCGTGTTTTTGCTGTTTGTACCCCCTGTTTGTGCAGTTAGAATTGGTGTTAACTTTGATCTCTTTTTCTGCAGAGTTGACCCTGCAGCTGGAGCGGCTGCAGGAAGCCGGCCACGCCGCGGCGGATGCGGTGAACGCCCAGGGCGGTGATGTGGCCGCGAGGCTGGCGGCGATCCCCGGCCAAGTGGCCGCGGTGGCGACCCATGGTGTCCGCCATGGTGCAGCTGCTGCCTACGCCACCGTCAATGCCATTTCAGGCGTTGATGTTCGTGGTATGGAGCTGTCGGTGGCGGCGCATGACGCTATGGAGGGCGGCGCCGTCGAGTTCACCGGGGCGGCGGAGGCCATCGTCGCCGCCACCCCGTCGACCTTGTTGTCGGCAAGTTGCATTCGAGGAGGACTAGATTTGTTTAGATACAATCAGTCCCCCTTTTTTGTAATTATATTTTATATTTTTAATGAAATGGATCTTGTTGAGATACGTTCGTGCTGGAATCCATCGAGGTTCCTTTTATTTGTATGATCTTTTTGATCCATTCATGCTTGTGCCATGCTAGGCCGTAGGATTTTTCTGAATTTTGCAACGTTTTATCCTTTGCGTCATTAGTATCGTCTTTGTGCTTGATTTGAGAGATAATTCTTTCTTTTTTGAAAAAGAAAAATTCGTATGCTCAAACACTTGACACGGGACTAATTTTTTATTTATTGTAAAATAATACACATTAGATTGTTTTGTCATTGGAATGACTTACAACGATGTGTATGACTCGACGCTAACTTAACATAAGGAAATTGCCTAAAGATAAACTTTGAAAAAAGAGGAAACGCATCTTTTGTTCTTTAGCGTTCTGGCTCTGCTTCGCCTTCTTCCTCTAAGTCGTGGATCATGACCGGGTCTCCTTCGGTGCAGAGTAGAAGTTCGTCATCATCCAGGGCTTGATCATCCCTGCGTCTGGTGTGGTCGAAAATACTTATTCCGTTTTGAGTGGTGTTGAAGTTGTCCTTTTTTGGAAAAGGCACATCAGTGAAAGAATCTAAGGAGCTTGAATTTTTCTCAAATTGGCTTCCTTTTTGTACCACTTCGTACCATTCCCCGCCAATGAACATTCCTTCTGCCGTTTTGCGACCCGGTGATCGGACTGTTCTGATACGCCGTAGATTGGCTGGGTTTGTTGGATTAGGAAACACATGCTCGGTGCGCGGTGGGATCCCATCTTCAGGAGGTGTTGGACTGGGGAGTCTCCAATCTGGTTCTCGAGTTAACACATTGTCCAAGAATGGGGTGATAAACCCGTTACGGTTTGTTTGGACGCTTGGGACTGTCCGTCCGGGAGGAGGGCTCCGAGCACGTTTGTACACCGTGGTCGTCTGTACAGGTTGCTGAGTGCAACAATGGGGTCCATCTATGTTAGGTGAATTCCTTGTGTCTTCCCTTAAGGGGCTCATGCCGAAGCCACGACGATTTTCTCTGATGGCTGCCATATGTTTTTGTCGTTCTTCCCTCCGTTTCCTTTCCGCATCTAGATGTCGGTCGGCGAGTGCTCTAGCTCTATGAGTTGATGCCCTTGTCATCGGAGAAGACTGGGTTGAAGTCCTTTGAGGTATAGGCAGTTGTTCGGTCCTCTGCTCTGTTGCATCTGCTGTTGTCATGGCAGCTAAAATCTCTTGTTGTCGCCTTTCTCTCCGTTGTTCGACCTGTTGTGATCGGACACCGTGACGAAGGGTAGCAGCTAGCTCGGTGCGTTGTGCGAACAATCTGGCGTTTGATGTGTCATTTTGTGGCGAACGTTCTTGCTGAGTTGCGACGGCGGGTATGGTAGGTGGAGTTCGACCAGTCCGTCGGGCTTCCCTCTGCCTCCGTCGTCGCTCATTATGACGAGCGTTCCTGCGCTGAACTGTCGACACGTAACTTCGAACTTGTGCACTTGGCCGGGCAGTCTGTACTGCTGGAGCCGGAGCAACGTTATTTCGCAGAGCCTGCCGCAAAGTCCTTTCTCGCAGGTTTTGGATGTCGGCCAAAATCCTTTGTCGTATGGCGCCAGATTGGCGTCTCCGACCACCGTGAGTGATGCTAGGCCGTGGTCGGAGCCACTGCAGTTGTGGGCTTCTGCGGGTTAAATTAGCCCGCCTGTTGTTTGGCTGTGTATGATTGCGACGATGATTGATATGTCGGCGCAGATCTGTTTTGATGTGAACCTAGTCGTCCAGGGATTCGAGAGGGAGTTTCACGACGCCCTCGTTGGTGTTGAACCAATATGTTGGGAATATGATTTTGTCGCGCGAGTTGACCATCGCGTCTGACACGTTGTCGAAGAGATTCAATGTTGGCTTGAGTTTCTGTTAACCTCATGCCTTGTTGATGGATCAAGCGGAGTAGATCCGTACTGTTGACGTGCCTCCTTTGGGAAGGGTTTGAACCGATCAGAGGTGTTGACGTCGTACGGTCAACCGTCAGGGGTGGATCGGTCGGTATCACAACAGCGGTCACCGGGATGAGTTGAATCTGGTTCGGTGCAGCCACTGTTGCTGGTACCGTGGTCGGCACGATGGCCGGAGGTGTGAGAGTTGTAATGGCAGTCGCCGGGTTGGAAGTCAAGGTGAACGTTCCAAAGTTGAAGGTGAGGCCGGCTTCGAAGGTCATAGAAGCCGGGAAGGAAACCATCTTGCTTGACGTGAAATCCCGGCGCGCACCCCCTACCTGGCGCGCCAGTGTCGACGAAATATCGGCGATGGTCCGACCAGGGGTATGCCCTGACCGGTAATGGATTGGCGGAAGGCATACGAGATTGCAAGCAAGATGTAAACAGGGAACAATCACACAAGGTTTACCCAGGTTCAGGCCGCAAGGATGCGTAAAACCCTAGTCCTACTCTCTGTTTCGATTATGGATGTGGATGTGCGAGTCTGTGCGTTATGCCAGATTTCGTGTCCCTAGACGGGGGGTCCTTGCTCTCCTTATATATCACGGAGAGCAAGGTTACAAGTCGGATCTAGCTTATCTGGTACTAAGTTTACATGCTTTACAAGACTTTACATAAACTTTCCTATCTCAGCTAGGTCTGTCCTCCTTGTCGGTTTCGTTAAACTTGTCCGTATCAAATTTGTCCAGGCCCGCCTTGGGCCGATCGGTCTTGAAGCTTGATGGGCCGGCTGGTCATCTCGTGGCCGGCCCAAAGTAGGTGTGAGGGTATATGGGGTTTATACCCCCAGGTACCATCAAAAAGTGGATGATTGTATGTAGGTATCATGGCATTGGAGACTTGATTCGATTGGATTCATATTATTCATCATTTGATTGAATCAAGTACTGAATCTCAGTGCTATTACATCCCAATGCTAAGTTATGATAAGTGAAGTCCAATGTGCTACAACATACAAGTGAAATAGTCAAGTTGTTGTGAATTATTGGCTATACTTGAAGGCTTGCAAAGTATTTGAGTTAAAGCTTGCTAATTTTATGATCATGAGCTACAAAGGTATATCCCTAGTTGATCTAATCCATTTGGGTGGATATGATTTGTTCGAATTGGATATACATATATGCATATGTTGTTTGCTATAAGATGTTTGAAAGGATTAATTGCTTAGTATTTAAATTTGGATTAGTTTGGTTGGATATGATCCCAAGATGACTTTTAGTAAGTGGTTTGAATGGATACATGTCTTGTGTTGGTATTCAAACAAGTTGATATCAAATTTGATTCAATTTGGTGAAGCATAGCTCAATTGCTTAAAGTTGCCCAATATCTATAATCTGAGCTAGCTAAGGTCAAGTCTGAGTTTGATGGATCAAATCTATTTGGATAGGCTTGAAATTTGGCATGAATGACATTTATGGTACAATATTCTTTACAAATTTCATGAAGACTGGATAAGAATTGCTACTATTTTGGAGTAGTTCTTGTCTATAGTGCAACGATTTTCAGCATGTAATAGTGCGGTAAGATGTGAAATCTGGTAGCAATCTAAAAGGTCAATGAAGCTCAAATTTTTACAGCTTCTAGAAGACTTGGGATCACACATCTTCACCAAATTCCATGGCATTTGGATCTGTATGTTTGGATATATGAATTTTTCTTTGAAGGGTACAGAGTCTACCAGAAAAGTGACAAACATTGGATAAATTAAAGGTCACTCAAATTGAAAGGTCCTCAAGTTGGATTCATGATTATAAGTGGTTGAGGAACCTAAGTTTGGTTTTTAATTGATCTAGAAACATGACAAGCAATGAGTACAAGGCCATTTGATTGTGGAGTGTAGTTGGTGCACTATTTGGAACTCAAATTGAAGATCAAGATCAAACTCAAGATAAAGATGAAGCTTAAGTTCTAGTGACATTTGAAGATCATTTGGTAGAAAGAAAAGGACTTAAAGAAGATTTGAAAATTACTCATCATATCAAGTCTAACACTTGGGTCAATCAATAAAGGCAATTCAAGTGAGTGTCAGGGATAGTTCTTGGAGAGAGATCACTTCTCCCTTGAGAGGGGCTTGCCGCCCATGAGTGGGTAAACCAGGTGGGAGATAATTGGAAGGCTAATATGGAAGTGATGATCTAAGGGTTATTGGAGATGCTTAGTTTAAGCAATCAAAAGGATTGATCAAAGAACGCAAGCAACACCCAAATAGAGAGAAATACATGTCGAATCAAGTGATAATACAAGTGGTATTCTCTCATGCAAGCAAAGATCAAAATAAGAAGCAAGCCAACCACAACAAGATAGTGCACTTGATCATAAGTAGTTCTCATTTCATATGGGTGAAGCATGGTATCTATTGGCTTCATCAAGCTTATAAATAAACTTCACATTGCTATTGGAGTAATGAAATTGGAATCTATGTGACTATCCTCTACTCCAACAAAGCAAAGGTGATATTGATTGACATATGCATACATACAATGCTAAGGACTTGTTTAGTGCATACAGTCACTGATTTCTAGGAGCATTCATGAAAAATCAAAAGAATTTGATGTTTGTATGTTGCCACTGTTGCTTCTATGCTTTGTATGATCAAGTGGTAGCATATAACATGTTCATGAGCTAGTGAACCTACATACTTGATCTAGTTTGAATTACATATAAGTTTCAAGTACAACATTAGCAAGATAACCCTTATACTTCATGAGGTGTGAAGAAGTTTATCATTGGTTCAAACCAGACTTGAATACTTATAAGTAAATCATTTTAGCTCAAGTCAAAGAGAAAGAAGCTCATAAAAACAATCTAGTTCAAGAATTGGTTATTCATGACAAATCCAACAAGTAGTGACCACAAGAATAGATCTTGCAAGACTTGTCTAGATTATCACTATTTTACAAGGTGTATCCCTACAAGTGGTATGGTACACATGGTTTTCATTTCAAGTGGTATCTAGTAATATCAAGAAGATGGTTCAGAAATGATACTCAACTTTAAGTGATCAAGACTTGCTTAAGATTGTCATTTGATTTGACCCATGCTTTATCATAGGGGGAGGAGCCCACTTTATTGGTATTAAAGACAAAGATCCTACTAGTAACTTAGTGGTATCTTTAGTGCTATGACAAAGGGAAGGTGCCTAATGTATAGTTACAAGTGGATTCCATGCAACTATATGTGGATCATACAAGTGGTGTCATTCTAACATATGGTGTTGTCCATCAAAACTGATTCAAGATTCAACCATCAACCCCTAGTTCCAACCCTTTGCATCAAGAATTTTATCTTACACTTGGTATCTTCAAGTGGTATTGGACAACCTATGTTTTAGGTCATCGATGACAAAGGGGGAGAAATTGTACAAGGATATGCGAAGAAGCATACAGAAGGGAAAAATTTGAAACACAGATATGAGTGGAATAAAGATCTATGCAAGAGGCATACAAAGGGGAGTAGAAGATGGACATGGACCAAGAGGGAGCAATATTGAAGAATGGAGGAGGACCAAAAATTCTTAGACAAGAGAAGCACACAATTAGGGGGAGCAAGCTCATGAACTTGATTGATTGCATTTGATATGTGCATATTCATATGCTTGCTTGCATTTGCATCGTTTTAAATTCAATATGCAATGCTTGTGTGATGTATGCTAGTTATAGAACTTGATTGATGATTTGATAACTAGCATGCACTAGGTTGGTTTAGCTAGTCACATGGGCTTTACAAGTAGTACTAGAACCTTACTTATAATGTGGATCTCTTTTTTCTCGAAAACGCAGGAGAGCTGCAGTTCATTATATTAAGAAGGGAATAAAGGGCAAGAGCCCAAACAACACAACACACAACACACACACACACACACACACACACACTCACAACCCCAACAGTTTGAAAGGTTACATTCGCGCCGATGACAGAAACCGCACGAAGCGACCACTATTAGGCTAAAACCCACTAGCTACCAGGGAGGAGGGTAGTCAAGAAGGACAACCCTCAAGCCCCTGCCATAGCCCAACGACGGCGTTCCTCGCCGGCCAAGATAAGAGCACCAGCTAAGTTTGGAGTTGCGCCATCAAAGACACATCCATTGCGATGGTTCCATAAAGTCCATGCTCCGAGAATAATAAGTGAATCAATTCCTTGCCTCAATAACCCATCAGTAGTGCTGTTGCTAGCTTTGTTTCATGTGGCATCTAGCTAATCATGATGCTAAGGATGAACTTCAATGGTGCAACTTCGATTGGTATCATGCTTCAAAGGTTCATCCTATACACCTTAGCACCACTTAGTAGTGCTAACTCTCACAAAATTTCCTTATTCATGCATGTGTGTGTTGGAAAACCTTAACGCACATTGACTAAAGTAAAGATAAATTGTCAATGGCGGCGCCTATTAGCAATGCTTAATTGCAAGCCTGAACTATCACTAGAGAGAGGGTGTCACAAGTCCTCCTGAGGCAATGGCTCAAATGCTAAACAAATCTAAACTCTAACGATGTCGCAAGATGTACCAAGTGGTAACTCTGCAAGTGCACAGAGACCGATGTAGCACTTCCCTAGGATGAATATTCCAAGGTTTATATCATACCCAAGGGAAAGCATGCTAGAGATGGTAGTAAGAGGAGGAATCCTATCTCAACTAGGCTCAACTATTGTAGTAAGGATAAACTCAGTGGTAGAGGAAGTTTGATGTGGTTCTGGATAACTCTAACATAACTAGTGTAGTGTAGCTAGGTGGGAGGACTACGAGTGAGAAAAGACTCCTATGACTCTAACTCTACTTCTGTGAACTAATCTAATCTAGTGGTGGACACACACTAAAGTTGCTAACCTTAACTACTTGGCTGCTGGGGAAGTCGACTGTAGTAGGAGGCAAAACCCCTACTCAAGCGGACCTTTGGCTTATGGACGCCCTATCGACCAAACCCGACGCGAATAGAACCTAATGAGAAGCGAATGCCTTTCACGCTAACTGCCGCCCACTAATACATGTCAGAACGAGTGGTGACATTCAAAGGTAAGTTTTAGCTTAAGCACCACGCTTACGCTAACTCCTACTACTCAGACTAAGTATACGACCTAGCCCAAACACCATATTACCGGAGAAGAAAACAACCAAATAGACAAGACTAACTTATCTAGTGTACAACTACTACAAGACAGACTAGAACACTACAACACTACTACTAGAATAGTATTGCACTAAGTAAGTACTGAAAGTAAATACTCAGAAAAGTAAAGGAAAAGTAAATATATTAAATACTGAAAGTCTTACAAGAGAAAAGGTAAAGAGGAATACCAGACTCTCCATAAGATGACTCCGGAGACTCCGAGCTTCGCTCGACTCAACTCTAACTCCCACACTAGACTAACACTAACATTTACAACTGGAAAACTAGAGCTAAAGTGGAACCAAGATGCCTAGAGTGGGTGGATGCAGCCTCTATTTATAGGGGCAGTAGAGGGGGTGCCAATGACGGTTTATCCAAGGGTGGAGGAGTCGGGAGCACACATATCGCTGACGTGGGAAATGTGCTAGGAAGGTCGGTGGAGTGCAACCGCCTTTGAGGGGCCCACAACCCTAGGTTGGTCGACCTAGGATTCCCTTCTATGGGGCTACCCTGTATCTTCTAGAAGCTCCAGAAGGTCGGTGGAGGAGAGCTGGCAGGTGGGACCCACCAACTCTAGGTCGACCGACCTGGATTTGGGCAGGTGGGCCCACCAGCCTTGCTCCACTGCTCTCCTCACATGTCATGGAGTGTCTAGCTTGTCCATCCTCGGTCTGGTTCTTTCAGGTGGGTCCATGGATCCTTGTATCTCCATCTTTCACCCTTGAACAGAAACACAAGTGTGATCTGAGGGTTGAGATGGATGAGTGTGATGCCCCTGGATCCTGGAAGTGAGCCAGCACTTGGACCACCCCGAGTCCAGGTCGGTCGACCTGGTCTTAGTGGGCCTAGGGGCTCATTTCCCCCCAAATATGAATGTACCTGCATCCAAATACTTAGAGTACAAGTGGAACCTTTTAGTGATAAAAGATGCCTATGTTATGCCATTCTTCCTCGTTTCCGGCCCGTTGATGGTGTTTTGATGTGTAAATTTTATAGCTTAGCCACCGTCAAAAATGTGTAAGCTTGAAACCAAACCATTTGAGCGCACATGTAGGGGGAGCTATCACTACCAAGTTGACTTTGTGGTACTTATCCAAATCATGACATTGAGCTTAAATGTTCGATAAGTGGCATAAAGTACAATTAATCTTAAATTCCATATCTTTGTAGAGTTGTCATCAATTACCAAAACGGGGACATTGAAAGGCCCTTGTTTGGTTTTGATAATTGAGTGACAACTTTAGGTGGACTAACATGTGTGATGGTTGAGGTGCACAGGGGTCAATTCAAAGGTACATGTGTGTGAGCAAGATATGCCATAGTGAAGATGTCTTGGAGACATTGCACTAAATACATGAGATGATGGAGGAGCTCATTGCAAATGAGACATGACATGGAGTCATGTGACCAAGAGGTGAAGATCAAGATGAGGCTTGGCGTGATGTACCAGTTGCAAGTGTGAAGGGCAAGTGGAGGCTTTGAAGTGATGGACCGCATGGCGGTGAAGCTTGAGCAAGACTTGGCGCCGATGGACCGACGCAATAGTGAAGAGCAAGTGAGGTCAAGATCGGTGGACCAAGAGCGTCACATGATGATATCAAGTGGATCATATCATTTGTTGATTGTGTCGGTGCATATGTTCCATTGGCACATTGGAGTAAGATGGCGGAAATAGAAATAAGCAAGGCAAAGTTATAACCTAGGGCATTTCATTTCACCGGTCCAAGGTTGAGTAGAGAAGTGCTTGCCTGATTCGAGGATAGATTGCCATACTATCAAGAGGGGCAAACTTGTTTACATATCGGTCATCCACTGTCACTTGAGTGATCTAACATTGTGACATGCTAGGATCGAGTGGCATAGTGAGATCAAGAGAAAATCCTTTGAAAATGATTGTGAAAATGCTAACACACAAGCACATGATGATGTACACTTGGTGGTGTTGGCACATTTTCAAAGGAGTTGACAAAAGAGAAGAAGTTAGAGAAGATTCCGTGAACTCTCTTGTGTTAGAAAAGAGAAGTGATGATTCTTGGATTAGAAAACTGCTTTGGTTGCATAGTCCTCTGAATAAGCTATCCAATGAGCCCAAGATCATTGAAAATAGAGTTCGGAGCTAAAAGGTATGCTCGTTTGAGTGCGGGATGGTCTGCTACTCTGAAGAGCGTCGGACACTGGCGTCTGATGCGTCCAGAGAGTGTCGGACACATTCAACGCTCACAAAAATAGGCATCTGACGGTGGGCTGAGAAAATAGAGTCTCTGGACTACGTCCGGAGCACGTCTGTGCATTCGAGGCCAAGCGTAGGATGCTGACGTCAGCGTCCAACACTTCAATGGCTAGTTTTTTCAGCACGGAATTGAACGTGTAGGACGTGTTCGACGCTCCTGCAAAAGAGCCATTAGAAGGGATAACAGCTAGTTCAGCCCATGGGGCTAGAAATAGAAGGTGTGACCGGCCTTGGCTGGTGCTTAGCACCTTGGGGACTTCATGTCCACCTAGTAGAGTGCTTGGAAAGCCCTATAACTCACATATGCTTGATAGTGATCATTCGATAGTGTGAGGGAGAGATTCTAGTGTGTTGCATTACGAGATTGCATCGAGTGGCACTAGGTGTTCGTGTTGCAAGGTTGCCACCTCCTAGATGTCTTGGTGGCAAGAGACTCTATGGAAGCACGCATTGAGATTATACAGTGCTCCGGAGGACGAATTGTGAGAGGCTCAGTGCTCACCTCACCGGGATCGCGAAGAGTAGCCTTATTGGATTGTTCGTGCTATTGACTTACCACACTTGTGCATGTGGGTTTGCCTGAGGTGCCTTGGGGGCGTGCCTTGAGAGGCATTGGCTTGAGGACCAAATACCGGAGGAACCACCCAAAGTGTTGGTCGGCACAAGAGGATGTAGCTTGGTGGCAACCAAGTGAACCTCGGCAAAAAATCACCATGTCATCTTGTGTACACTCTTCACGGTGTTTTGCAATCTTCTTCATAAGCTTGTATTTACATTCTTTACATTCATACATAACTTGCGTAGTTGATCTAGTGATTAGTGTGCTTGTGTAGCTGTTGACGGTCGTTAAGTGTCAATTTTTACCGTCAACTAAACATGAGAAAGGACTAAAATATGTTCACCAACTAGATATAGGGGTTATCTTGACGAGAATTCCACGAGTTTTGGTGAATGTACTTTTCGCACGGGGTGTCGGTGAAAATACCCAAGGAAGGCCCACATGTCGGGTTTACATAGAGATAATCGGGAACCGGTGAAAATTCTGTAATCTGGAAGGTTCGAGAAGGCTCGGACCAAACGGGAGCCCGAACGGGCTCGGTGGAGAGTCGGCCGACTCCCGCCAGGCGGCCGACCGGCCATCTCGGCCAATCGCGTCGGCCTCACGGATCCCCTGTTCCACCGCCTTTGAGGATGAATAATAATCGTCCGTTTAGGTCGGTTTGATCCGAGGGCCGTGGTGCATCCTAGAGGGCTATATAAGCGGGCCCTGGCCCCTGGAGGAGGCATCCCTAAAACCCTAATTCATTATCTCCCGGCGGGATCGAGTTGTAGAGGCGTCCCTTGAATGGATGACTTCTCTTCTCTAGAGAATTAGAGCTAGACATTCCAATGTAGTAGATTAGATCTAGATGAGAGTTAGGGAGAGCGGGCTGCGCTCCGGTTCGGAGAAGTCTTCGGAGATTTGGTATGTCTTTGTATCTACTCTTGTAAGACTTATGCTTCAATATATTTATCTTCTCTATTTACTTTTATGCCTATCTTGTGATTGTTAGTATAGTAGTTATGCTTTAGTATGGGATCTTCGCTCGCATCGAGTGCTCTAGTTATCTTAAGTAATTAGAGTAGTAATTGATAGTGTAGACATGGTGTCTAGACTAGAGGTTACGAGATTGCACCCAATCCTACGGATTGTTGTGGTAGCCCTGGATTGTGACAGCCCCGACGGCCGTTGTATTCCACCTCGTTCGGGTTGGTGTTTGTAGGACCGTAGTCGGACCTTCCTAGCCCCCTTCTCATCCATGTCCGTGGCTAGTGCTCCGATGTCCCGAAGTGCTATTGTATGATTGCTATATCTATCCATCCCCCGTTATCATAGAACCGAGTAATAGAGAAGTATATAGGAACCTTGATCTCTCCCGTTGTCCTCTCACTCTAGCTAGCTACTCATTTATCATAGAATTCTCATGTGTGCTTTATTATTTATATTACCTTACATATATATATATCAATTACCTCTACTTTAGTCTAGTTGGTTTACTAAGTTAGTAGATACATGATGGTGAATTATCGATTCTTTAACCCTTGCTTCCCGTGGTAAAATATAAATAATGATACCTGGTTTACTCCCGGTAAAATGCTACAATGGTATGTTCTGTGCGCTTGCAGAATCCTTCATATTTTAGTTGCACTTAATTTATACCAACAAGCATTTTTGGCGTCGTTGCCGGGGAAGCAATTGGTGTTAAGTTTTTGATAGTGATCTTGATGTCTGCTAATTTAGTGTATCACTAGTTTTAGTAGGATTACCCCTTGTTCGTTGAGTTGTGGAATAGACGGGACAAAAGATGTCGTTTCGACCTTCCGACAAGTTTCCACAAGACAATGAAGAGCCCAGGGTCCCCCAACATTCAACAATCATCAACATTGGAACCCTGCCACCTCACAGAATGTACAAAAGGTCATCGTCACAAGAATTTCAAATCACTTCACAAGTGACGAACATGGACGCTGCACCGCTCACAAATTTCATCATGTGAGTCATGGTAAGTATGATCAAGAAAGGTGAGATAGTCTTGCTCGTGAACTTTAAAATTGATGAGTAGTTATCTTTTTGAATTCTTGCACCCCTTTGCATGTTTACTTTTAACAATTCATGCATTCACTCCGTTTAGCTTATCTATGTTTGCTCATCCATTGCATGTTTAGTTTCTTGCATGCATTCACATTGCCTGCATCTAAAAAAATAAAAAAAATGTTTATATATATATATATATTTCCTCACCATGATCATGCTCGTCATCTCCATTTGAGTAAATCTCTATAGTGCTTTCATATCACCTTTGTTTGCTATAGTATGTTTTGGTTTGGAAGTACTTCTAAGGGTATTTCCAAAGGCTTTTTAAATTAAGCATGGTGCTTAGGTTAAATTGTCTTCCTTGACCAAATTAAGACATGGAGTCCAGTTTGGTTATTGAACTAAAAATGTGCTTTAGTAGATATTGGTTATTTTGTTGGACTAACCCCCGTAGAAAACTCTCAAATCCAATTTGGGTAAGTCAAGAGATGAACTCACTTCATAGATGAAGCCAGGCATATGATGAATTCCAACAACTTCGCATAAAAGACACAACTCATTCATCGTCCAAGGAAGAATTGAAAGAATCCATGATGTGCCTATCCATGGTTTGTCACGAACCTGCCAAATCACCACTTCAGTGATGGAACAAAGGAGAAGACAAGAGTTCCACAAGAAGGATCATCATTTGAACTTACTCAAAGAAGTGGATGAACAAGGCGACAAGCTATGAGCAACATTGAAGACAACATAGCATTGGGCCCAAAACTCGAGCTAGGATGCCAATGAGGAGTATGGTGTAACTCGGCTCATTTTGGCCAATCAAAGACCTGCCCTCGTTGTTCTTGAAGACACCATCTTGCACGTCGGCGGCAAGGACAAGGATGGCATGATAAGCATACATCCTTGTGTCAACCAATCATCATCAAGGGTTGACTACCGACCAAACCCAAGAAGACCGGGAACAACCACATTTGCAAGATGATGTCTCTAAGCCATTGGAGATGAAGACCCTTCCTTGATCATTAAGACGGATGGCGTATCATTAATTGCAACTCTTCGCCATACCACTAAAAGACAAAGACCATCAAGGAAGAACTCGAGTCTACATCTCCAGTGAACATCAATGCGCCATCCAAGACTCAACGAAAATCAAGAATGGTCGACGAAAGAAGATTATGCAACTGTCTATACGCTCATCCTGGATTGGACAGTACAAACAAAGGCAGGATGCAAAGGGAGAGATCTTTACTCAACGGACCTATAGTAAATAAATCCCTCTCAGATACATGAAGGCTTACAAACAGAGGACAAACAGTGTCTGAGGACATAGGAGTACAACACACTCTGAGGGATGACTCAACACTCGTATTTGGTTTCACGTGGCGAGCGACAACAAGGTCAAGCTTGGGGAGGAAGGCCGATGACTCTTCAAACAATGATCCAGCAATGCTCTTCCTCTTTTCAAGCCCCCGTCGCTCTGGCACGTTGAGAAGAAACAATGAGTGGAGCACAAGGTCTAAAAAAAAAAGAGGAAGGAAAAAAAAGGAGGAGTGAAATTTTAGAAGACAAGATGCTCAAGGAGAGAGGTCAATCAAGCAAGGCAAACTCCAAGAAGAAGTAAAGGACCACTAGAAGCATCTACTCTTCATCACAAGGTCTCAAGGTCTCTACCTTTGGGATCAAATGATGCACTGAAGGAGTGAACATGACAAGAAGTCCTGTTCGAAGGACTCAAATCACTGAACCCTCGCCAAGGAGGTAACTTGGTATTTATCAGCATTTCCTTTCACAAAGCATTGCATTTTCCTTTAAGCATATTTATTTTCCCTACATGCATCTTAATTGCATCTTTGCTTTACTATCTTTGCATTAGAAAAAGAAAATAAAGATGTTGTGTTTTTGCATCCGAAACTACTAAGCCCCATGTGAATAATCATTCACCGTGGTGGCATAAAAATAATTTTTCAGCATATCTATTTTCTCTGTTTGCATCCTTTATTATAAAAAGATAAAAATATTTCTTGTGATCTGTTAGAAGACATTTGAGTTAAAGCGGTTCTAGACAGCCAAGGCTTAGAGGTTTTTATCACTAATGCTTAATCGGTTCCACAAGCTTTGTTGTCTATTTGAGCTTCCGAGAACATAAAGGATCGAGAAGAGCTAACAGAGACGAAGGATGTCCCGGTCTCTGTCGGAGTCTTTGTCGCAACATTCAAATGCTTTGTCTCCAACGGCAACTATCTATGACACTCTGGAGGACTAGAACGTCTTCATCGCTGTCGGCAACAACGGCGAGACTATGTCAACATCCGGCTTGGGGGAGGGCATCCCCCGTGTACCAAGCTAAGTGTTTCCAACTTATCTATCTATGCTTTGTTAGAGTTTGCTTTGTTAAAACAACTAAAAAAGATGCATAACTATAGAAACCCAGAAACATTTCTTTTCTACTTTTGGAGAGTTCTTGTAGTCTGTCTTAAAAGTGATCCCTAGAATAAACTCTACATGGAGATGATGAATAGTTGCTCTGCCGTAATTCCTTTCAAGTACCTAGTTTTCAACCTTGCACTCTCCCGAGTTTCGAGACACAACTTGTTTAGATTTGAGATTTGCTCGAACCGAAACTTGTGGGTAGCAAACACTTGATCTAAGTCTAGGTGGTTGATGGGTATGATATGGGAAAGTTTTGAGCTGCTTGTCCATCTTGTTCCTAGAGATACTAGAGTTCTGGAGAATTTATCTGTGAAAATATTAAATTCATGCATGATGAGTTCCTTTATGATGAGAGTTCAAATTCCTACCACAGCCATATATTCATGCTTACTAGATTAGGGAAACCCATCTGTTTATATAGATCATTTTGTAGGCTTGAGTGTAATCTTTAGGCATTGAGTGTGGTCATGCTGTGGACCCATAAGGAATTAGTCATGCAGTTAAAAGTCATTACTATGTGCTCTCCATCCATTGATCTATGCTACTTCTGTCCTCAGAAGCATGCACCTATTTTATAAGTACTACATTCATTCTGTGCTACTTCTATCCCAAGAAGTACCACCCATATATAGATCCACATCCATCACATATTGTGCTATCTCTACCCTGGAGATATGCACCTATGCTGCTCCTATCCTGGGAGTACGCATCCATCCATCCATCCATCCACATATACATATGCCACTCATTTCATTCCATTCAGAAAAAAGGTTTTACTCCTATCCTGGGAGTGAACATCTAAAAATAATCATCGCCATTCCATTTGTCTACATAAAAGCTCCAGTCATTATCATTTCAAGTTATACACTCCCCGTTGCTAAAGTTTCATTTTCAGAGGATTGGTTGCTCTAAAAAAAAGAGAGAGAGAAAAAAAAGCAACCAAGTCCTCCTCTTCAAAGGTCTTCAAAGTTTCCAAATAAAAGGAGGTATGTTATCCCCAAAGGAGCAAGTGTAGAAGTAGATGTTCACCAAGTGATTACCCCTTATAATCATTTCCTTATTATCATCATCTCATCATCATCCTATCATCATCTTATCATCCATTTCCTCATTCACATGCACATATGACTTTATTATTATTTTAGTTCCTATTGGATCCATGTCTTAACCGTGCAATATATGCAAGTGAGTTTGAGTGTCTCCCCACCTATGAGCTCCACATAAGCCTATTAGAAAGTAGGGTGAGAGAGAGAAGGCTCTTTTCACTATGCCTTAGTTCCACAAATACCACATATTCGAGAGAAGAGAGAAGGCATACACTACTAATGCCTTGGAGAGGATCCAAAAATACCACAAATGAGAGACCTGAAAGGTTCATACAAGGAACTCTGAGTTTTATTTGAAAATCTTACAAAAACTCTGGAATAATAGTTGATCAAAGAGCGAGATACATAGCGCTTGACTTGACCGTTCTGTCTTTCAACTGCTCAAGACCCTAGTGACGGTTACAAGCCCCATGGTGAAAGGTAATATGAGTAAGCTTTGAGTCAGAATAGTTCACTCTAATTCAGAGGAGAGTTCTTGTTTGAACGCATGTGTGCTTTTGAGGCGTGAAAGCATAGTAGCGCTCTCGATCCATGCGAGTTTATCTTTGCTCGGGGACGAGCAAAAGGTAAGCTTGGGGGAGTTGTTGACGGTCGTTAAGTGTCAATTTTTACCGTCAACTAAACATGAGAAAGGACTAAAATATGTTCACCAACTAGATATAGGGGTTATCTTGTGCAGAATTCCACGAGTTTTGGTGAATGTCTGTTTTGCGGGGTGTCGGTGAAAATACCCAAGGAAGGCCCACATGTCGGGTTCTGAGAGAGATAATCGGGAACCGGTGAAAATTCTGTCTGGAAGGTTCGAGAAGGCTCTGGACCAAACGGGAGCCCGAACGGGCTCGGTGCAGAGTCGGCCGACTCCCCCCTTGGGCGGCCGACTGGCCATCTCAGCCAATCAGCGTCAGCCTCACGGATCCCTGCTCCACCGCCTTTGAGGATGAATAATAATCGTCCGTTTAGGTCGGTTTGATCCGAGGGCTGTGGTGCATCCTAGAGGGCTATATAAGCAGGGCCCCTGGCCCCTGGAGGAGGCATCCCTAAAACCCTAATTCATTATCTCCCAGCGGGATCAGAGTTGTAGAGGCGTCCCTTGAATGGATGACTTCTCTTCTCTAGAGAATTAGAGCTAGACATTCCAATGTAGTAGATTAGATCTAGATGAGAGTTAGGGAGAGCGGAGCTGCGCTCGGTTACGGAGAAGTCTTCGAGAGATTTGGTATGTCTTTGTATCTACTCTTGTAAGACTTATGGTTCAATATATTTATCTTCTCTATTTACTTTTATGCCTATCTTGTGATTGTTAGTATAGTAGTTATGCTTTAGTATGGGATCTTCGCTCGCATCGAGTGCTCTAGTTATCTTAAGTAATTAGAGTAGTAATTGATAGTGTAGACATGGTGTCTAGACTAGAGGTTACTGAGATTGCACCCAATCCTACGGATTGTTGTGGTAGCCCGGGATTGTGACGGTCCGACGGCCGTCGTATTCCACCTCGTTCGGGTTGGTGTTTGTAGGACCGTAGTCGGACCTTCCTAGCCCCCTTCTCATCCATGTCCGTGGCTAGTGCTCCGATGTCCCGAAGTGCTATTGTATGATTGCTATATCTATCCATCCCCTGTTATCATAGAACCGAGTAATAGAGAAGTATATAGGAACCTTGATCTCTCCCGTTGTCCTCTCACTCTAGCTAGCTACTCATTTATCATAGAATTCTCATGTGTGCTTTATTATTTATATTACCTTACATATATATATCAATTACCTCTACTTTAGTCTAGTTGGTTTACTAAGTTGGTAGATACATGATGGTGAATTATCGATTCTTTAACCCTTGCTTCCTTTGTGGTAAAATATAAATAACGATACCTGGTTTACTCCGGTAAAATGCTACAATGGTATGTTCGTGCGCTTGCGGAATCCTTCATATTTTAGTTGCACTTAATTTATACCAACGGTAGCTTGCTAATCATCTTCTTGCTTTTGTAGCTAAAAGTAGAGTAAGTTGCCTTGCTTAGCTTGCATAGTTAAGTAAAGTTGAGCTCTTGGGTTTGACTTGTGTAGCCTTGTCCTTGAGCATATAGTGAGCTTATAGGTTGACTTTGTGCTTTTGCTCATTAGAATTGTGTAGGTGCACACCCGCTTGCCAAAGTACTAGTTGCTTAGGTTTATGTGACCTTGCAAGATAAACTTGTTTTAGTGTGCACTAGCTAGATTGGCACCTTGTCTTCTTGTTTGGGATTTTGTACAAGATGCATCTAGAGTCATAGTTATAGGGGTGAAGTCTTGGCTAGTCCGATAGATTTAATTCCACACTTATATTGGTTAGCTGGAGCGATTAGTTTTAAAAAAGGACTATTCAACCCCGTCTAGTCCGCCATCTCGACCTTACAAGTGGTATCAAAGCTAGGTCTCTCATAGTTGGTCGAGGACATTGAGCAAGCGTGCCTGGTGTGCCCTGTTGGTTATCCACGAGGCTGGAGAGCTAGTTGAAGTGCCAGCGTTGGTTGTAGAGGCGCAAGAAATAGTGGTGTTGGTTGTGCCTAGAGCTGAGGTGGTGCATAGAGCATGTGCTATAGTGTTCTTCACGGTCGTAGATCAGGGTTTGCTCGGGGAAGTCCCATATGACACGACTCGGGCTTGCGAGCCATGGTGTGCCCAAGATGACGTCGACGTCGTGGCCGAGGTCGAGGAGGTACGCGTCAATGGTGAAGATGTCACAGTCGATGAGTAGGGAAACCATGAACGAGGCGAAGCGGCAAGGCACCTCATCCCCGCTGCCGACGAAGATGGTGGTGTTGATGCGGTGCTCCTGAAGGCTGACGCTATGGGCAATGTTGACGTCAATGACATTGTGTATTGATCCCCAGTCGACGAGGACGTGGACATAAGATCCTATGATCACGCCTTCAAGATACAGAGGAAAAGCTCCTTGTACCTCAGAATTCTTCTTGCCAATGAGCATCATGAGCATGGATGATGGCAGCGACGACTCCGAATCCCATGTGAGGGCGCCGCGGATGCTGATGTTGTGGCTAGTGAAGTCCATCGAGTAGACGATGACCTGTTGGTTGATGCTGAGGTTGGGAAGAGTGGTGGTTCGTGCGGCCATCATCTTGATCTTGTCCTTGGTTTTCATGGTGGTTGTCTCCTTGGTGTTGTAGTTGCTCTCCATCTTTTAGAGACGAGCATTGACGGCGGCGAGCTCACTATAGAGAGTGCCGATCTTGCGGAGGGTGTTGGTGGCGAAATTCTCATGCATCGCTTCAATCTCGGCGAAGCTGGTCATGGCGGAGGCGTGGGGATCGAACCGATCGTCCGATACCACCTGTAAGGGGTATGGAGCAGGGGGCGGGGCGATGGCCGTCGCCTAGGGCTGTGGGCCCCACCTCCTGGGCCCGAGTTGACCCATTTTCCTCGCTAAATTAGTGTTATAACTTATTTTGTGTCATAATTTAACTTAAAACAATTTAGATGCAATATAAATGTTTTGACAACAAATGCAATATAAATGTTAGTGTTCTTTAAGAAAATTTACTTTAATTTAAGAAGTTTGACTTCTAGAAGACGGGCATTTATTTCAGTACCACGGAGTACTAGAATCGGGCTAGCTAGTCCTATGCCTGCAAGATATTGATTCCTTTGGGAAATGGACAGATCACAGCAATCCAATCAAAATTGACAAGTTAGGTGCTGCCGAGCTTCCGATGATTTTGTATATAAGGTGACCCATGCCGTCAAATAAAACATCGAAGTGTTATGGTGCAGTTTATAAAGAACAAACGTTGTATGGGGATCCACAAGGTCACCCTTTCCTTGATACTAGCCATGCTCATGATCGAGCAGCTCGCTGCTGGAAGCATAGTAGTTCTAGACGAGCATCGTCTGGGCACACCAGATTCACAGGCGCATGAACCAAGAAAGAGTAGTCTTCCCAACAAAGGTATATACCATCCTGACTGGGACGACCCGAACTTCTTACCCCATTTTCATCGGCATATTATCTTTCTCTGGCATAAAAAATGTTGTCGTTCTAAGCCATGATAGAGTTGTATTCTCGTCTATCAGGAGATAGCAAACGAAGTGGTGCGGGTGCAGCTGTCGTTGATGACAACAAGGGTTTAGGCGCTGCGCGCGGTTACTTCATTCCCCCGACCCTCCCACCTTGCCGACACAAGACATGCTAGAATGGACAGGAATTGAGGACGGTGTTGGCTGCCGTTTCTTGCGTCTGGATCTGTTCTTGTTTCTAAATATGTACAATAATATATGGTGTCCAATAATAACATCGTTTATTTTCTCATCATTTTTTTTTTTTTTGAGAGAACAGGAGGGGCAGAAGAGCCCCTACTGAATTTATTAGAAAAAACAACCAAGAGTTACAAGCAGAGGTTACAAAGAAAGTCTAAGAGGATCAGACAAAGCAAAAGAGCTAAAGGAAGGGCTAACAAGCACTAGAACTGACCGAGAGCAACAGCTCAAGAGACCAAAAAGGAAACAAAAAAGATGGCACGAATTACACAACTTGCTCTAACCATAATTCAATCTGAGGGAAGTATTTCTCATCATTTTAGTGCTTGATATTGTAGAAAGTTATTGTTACTAGTGGACATGCACGTGCATTGGAGCAATGACCACGTTGGAGGTTGCAATAAACATACAAACCAATATTTTTTTTCGTGAACAAATACAAACCAAGGCCCAACACTCTGCGGACGTTTGCCTGGACCCAACTTGGTATTTCGTTAGGCAGTACTTGAAAACACCCACCTCTTTTAATCAGGGGCGTTGTTTCCTGAAATCCTTTGTGGTAGTGGAGTTCATACAATTTGGCCAGTTTCGAAGACGCTTTCAAGAAGCAATTAACTAATGGGCATTGTCCAATGTGTCATATTTCTGAAATATATGAGATGGTAAATCTGGGTCTTACAATATAAAACATTTTGGACTCACGACGTGTTCATATAAGTCAGGAAAGCAAGGATCGTTTGCCCTATACTACAGAAAACCATAATAACTGATGCTAAAGCTGTGAACCCTAACCATGGGTTGCCAAAATGCTTATGCCATAACCATGCCATCCATCTGTTTATTCGACTTTGGTAATGTGCCTCCAAAGTATGACATAACAACTTCAGGTAGTGCTCACCATAGAAATCAAAAATGATATAATCAAATAGTCTGGCAAATAGAGTTGAGACCTCCTCATCGTTATCAAGCTGGTGCACAATGACTCCTTTTCGAGAAAGTAGAGCAACATCATCAGGAACGCTAATTAGCTGGGACAAGAAGTAGACGTAAGAAGCAATGTCATTCCCTAGTTCTGGGCAACTTTGCTCAAATGCAACAAGATTCCTGAAAAGAGTGGCAGATTTGTCATCAATTGGCAAACGTGGGATATAAAGTACCCCATCTCTGAATTCTATGTCTAGAAGTGAGTGAGGGTTCTGCTGATCAAATATCCTGTCCTTAAATTCAACTCCTGCGTCATGATATTGTTCTGCTCTGCGCCACTGTTGAAATTCCTTACAAGAATGCATGCTTTCATATTGGGCACATGATGACCGATTATTTTCTTTTTCTTCTGATTCAAAATTTCCAAAAACACACTTCTTGGCCCAAAATAATAAAGGTCGAAAGTAACCAGTCATTTCCTTCATCTGGTGCTTGTGTTGTAGAATGCGAGAAGGCTTAAAGTACAGGTAACATAAGTGGAGTAAATGGTCAAAATCCTTTGGGCTATTGTTATCTTGTATTGCTAGAGGAAAGTGTAAGAGAATCCCTTTAATAAATTTAGAGATGTTGTCACTAAGTAATCCATGTGATCTTTCACCACTGACAAGAAGTTCATATATGTTTGTCACAACAAAAAATGGAATCTGATTTTCTAACAACAGGAGATCATACACAGCTGAACTGTTATACCATTGCTCACCCTCCTCAACATTTTCTTGAGTTTGGCCATCGTAGGAATCCATACTGTTACATCGCTTCATGTTATGATGAGTATCGGCATGGTCTTGTTCTATCTGAAGTGCAAAACCCTTACTTGTTCGCTGTGGGAGACTAACAGCTGTGCTCTCCACCATTCTTTGCTTGCCTTTCTCATTAACTCTTGCTTCAGATTTTCCAATAACCACCTCTATCAGTTCATTCTGATCCCGAGAACAACTTTCACGAATATCCTTTTGCAGTTGAAACCCGCCAATCCCATTCAGGCTTACAAGTATGAAGCAACTATCAAGCAAGAGCATCTCTACAAACATTTTACTATTGATTAAGTTGACATCGAAATAACAGGTTCTTGCTTCTTTCTCAAGTGCTGTGATCATTGTTAGGTAGTCTTGCAAACTTCTATTGCAGTTTAGTTTCAGCACATAATCGAGACAAACCCATTTTTCTTTCTCTAGTGGTAACGATGTGGGCGCCCCATGGTGGTAAGGACCAATTGAGAGGACCCTTGGCTCATAAGCATTTGGATCTGATGCACGAATGCATTGCAGGACCTTGTAGATCATGCTGCATTTAGTTCTGTTGCCATCGATATTTCGAGTGATCTCCAGTATATGAGTTCTTTGACCATGGAAGCAACCAATTCATCGACATCATCATTATGACGTGTACATAAATGACTTCCAGACATGCTCCCCTATATAGAACTCCTGAAACCAAGCAATAGGATCAACCTTTCGTTTCATCAGGTCAGATTCAAATGGCAAGTATGTCTAGTAAAAATGAATTTAGTTCCGGAAACAATATTAGAAATCATCTTATACAAGCAAAAACCTGTTTGCAGTAACTTGATGTATCTTAAAACAGAGCATTTGTTGTTTCCTTTCTGTTTTTGAACAATTGCAGAGTGGAACTAACATATTGGTATTGTTTTTCTTTTTGGAAATAAATTAGAGGCACTATTAAAAAAAGAGGAATAAACATGAATGAAAATAAAGTTGGCAAAGACCTGAGAAGATCACCCGAAAAATGTATCTTCGCCAGCTATAAATATATTCAATAGAAAATCGTACGTAAGGAAACAAAAAGAAAAACAATCACATTATTTCATTCCTTCCGGTTGGTGGATGAACAAGATTACCTTCGGGGTTCGTCAGATCCCTATTTGCTCAAATATCCGCACCTCGTCTGCTGCCGGTCGTTGGAGAATGACATAGATGTCCTCTGTTTTAGAACTTCTAAAATATCGGCACCTCGTCTGCTGCCGGTCGTTAGAGAAGAAGAGACATAGATTGTCCTCTATTTTAAAATTATATCACGAGCTATGATGTGATGAGTTTACGGCTCAGCGCCTTGGGCTATGAATTCAACAAGTGGTAAGCAGTCACGCCAAAATCATGCGGAGGATTTCTTGATGGAGTCTGCACCAAGGGAACACGCCTGCTGATTTTTCGGATCTGAGCCACGACCTAGTTTTGTCTCGTCATTCTTGTGTCACACTGGGAAGTCAGATCCGACAAGCGAACAAAAAAACATGGTAATGGCCTGCTCACCGCTACTGCATTTTCTTCCGATATTCCAAAAATAAGCTAAGCATGGCCATAATTAGCCTTGTACGAAATTTTCGTTGACCACATTCCAAAGTACTACTATACATTATCGTTGATCACATTCCGCCAATCAAGGTGGTTGTCCGTCGTTCACAAACTAGCCATTGGATTCAAAACCCGACTGATGGACGGACTGCCCTAGGGCTCGGACCGTCTGCTGTTGGAATACGACCGCATGGAGTGAACTTGTACAGAGACTCTGCCCAAGAAAGTTTTTTTTGAAGGAACATGTATTCATTCTAGGTGTATTATACCAGTCTTTTTACAGACAGGACTCCAAAGAAAAGAAAAATTACAAAGAAGTTCACAACTCCTGTTCATCTTACTCGAAGCCTTCAAAGATTCATCCGTCACCGCCATCGAAGCCGCATACCAATCGTCGTTAGGCACCAGAGTCAAACTCCACAGGGTGGAGGCCACAGAGGAGGACTTACTTCTAGGCGAATCAGCCGACGTTGCCTCCCTGGTGCATCGGCCAACTCTTGTACCCACGACGCATCCTTCGATTCCATCGCCGGCAACCCAAGCAGAGCTCAGGTTTTCACCAAAGAACATCTTTCTCGAGTTTAACAGGTCAACAGCATCATCACCTGAGGAAGGCAACGATGCGCCGACCCTCGACTCCAAGAGAGGTCTTCCCAGCCTCTCCGTTGACGTCGGAGTAGATCGCCATCGGAGAACGGAAGAGACTGGAAAAAGTTATTCTGCTGCGCCGCCGCCGCTTCCGCATCGCCGACGTCTCCAGGACATCCAAGCCGCAAAGGAGCCATGCTCCTCTGGCAAAACCTAACTCCGCCGCCAAACATCGACGACGAGCAAACTCTAGACTTAGAACTCGACTAAGACCCTATGACAACAGAAAAACTGTAAACGAGACGGACTCCCGCTCCGCGTCACCACCGACAGCGAGGCCGGAGGCGAGGGAACGAGGGCCGCAAGCGGTGGTGGCGGCGGCGGCGGCGCCTCTCGGTGGTGGCGGCGGCGGCGGCGGCAGCACCCCTAAACCCTAGACCTATTCTACGGGGAGAGGTTCTCTGCCCAAGAAAGTTAGCCAGTGCACTATCTGCCATTATAAGGCTAGACTATCGACCATTTCCACCGTGGACAAGTTAGCCCAAGAACATATCCATTATATTTTCTCCACTTAGGTTGAGCACAAAAATACCAAATTAAATCAATTTTAATCTATTTTCAAAAGTCCAAAATTTAGGTTGTTAAAATAATACAAACAAATAAAACTGCTAGTCAAGAGTGCTTTTACTCATTTCTCGAGGGGCCCGAACCAGCATAAATCTCGTCTCTTG
>JAENPR010000943.1:0-249057 GCA_018135685.1 Themeda triandra
ACTTCAAAACCGCTACTTTTATTCATTGTATATATATTTCTTCAGGGCACCAAGGTCGGGATCTCTTGTTCCAAAGAAATGGAGACATACATATACCGTGTTACCATACGATTACCATACAGGGTACCCATACTCTGGATCGGTGTGCATGTTATAATAGGTATATGTATGTGTGTGTGTGTAAACAGTACTGGTGTCCAGATTGACCGAGGCGCGCGATGGAATGGTGGTATACTTGTGTGATCATTTAAGTTTAGTAGCGTCATCTATGCTTTTGGTGAGCTCTTCCTTGTCGGGCGCAACAATGCGTTCCACCGTCCTGTAGTTCTTTATCAGCAGGAACGTCGGCAGGGCCTGCACTCTGAACACCTTCGCGAGTTCCTGCATGATTGAACCTATACAATTTAGAACCTGTTTGGATGACATATATACAACTAATAATATTTAACTGCCAAAAATTAGCTAAGATCTTGTTTGGATCCTCATCAGCTAATAATTATTAATAAAACATCTAGACCGTAACTACCATCTAGCTAACAAATAGCTTGCTATTAGCTAGTTTCCAGGAACACAATTAATAGTTAGCTGTGTTAATCCAAACAGAGTCTTAGTTCATTTGGCCTGCCAGAACGATGATATCTTGATCGGTTCCATCAAGATATAAATGTGAGAAGAAGATAGATCTATATATGTTTGTACCTTGAAGTCGTCCCTGTCGACGTCAATGGTACAAAAATCGGCTTTGTCCTTCTTCAGGTTTGCGATTGACTCCACAATCGGCTTCATGAACTCGCATGTCGACCGGTAAGAGACCGAGCCTATGAACTCCAGTACGAGCTTAAATTGAGCGTGGACAAAGATTTTATATCAGAGACAGAATAATGAATCAATGAATGAACGAACGAACAGACAAACAAAAAAATAATCAATAATTCTATAAATTCTACAGAAATTTAAGAAACGAATCAAGATAAGATAAGATAATATACGTACTAGCTTATTATTTCCATCAGCGCTTCGCACTGCCGTATACAAGCTGTTCATATTTGGGACGGCTGCTACCACGCCGGACGAACTCATCCTTCCTTTTAATTTCTTCGGATTTAGTTTAGTATACTACTGATGGTATACTCCTAGATATGGATCAGCGGCCTGCAGCTCCGTCCTGTGGGGGAGCTGACAGATGATGGCTTTATATATATAGCTGGAGCCGATGACAAAGGGAAAGGTTTGGATGGCAAAGAAAAAGAATAGATGCTTCCCATCCCATCCCAACCAGTAGTACATTCTTGCGCCTAATTTAAGCTAGCCCGGCCCCTCAGAAATTTCAACTATTTCATTTTAAATCATCTAATTTGTCTCCTCCGTGCTGGGGCATGTGAGAGTGAATATAATGGATGCTTCTTTGTTCCTTTTCATTATTTTCTTTTCTGCCGCCCCACTTGATGGTTTCTTTTTTTATTTAAATCACACAATAGATTCATCACTGTCGTCCCTCTGTGATTGGCACCTCACTTTTCACTGAAAGAATATCGCTATTAAATTATGAAATAAATTTGGGCTCCCCTAGTGTTAAATCTAAAGACTTCCTCGATCAGTTTTGTCCTAAGTCAAATGTATCTAACTATGACCATACTAATACCAAATAAATGTATTGTTAAGATATGTTTCATGGTGGATTTTGATGAAGCTAATTTGATATGATGTTATAGAATCTGTAAACTTGGTCAAAGTTAATGAGTTTCACTCAAGACAAAAATAAAACATTTATTATTCTATAACAGAGGGGGCCATGTCTACTCTTGTCTTGTTGCTTTCTACTCAGTTCCGTCATTTGACTTTTCTAGATAAGTATATAGACACATAACATATATCGAAGTGCATACACATAGCAAAAACTATGTAATTTTTGGAGCAAAGGGAGTAGATTTTAATGTGGGTGTGATTATTGTTCTCTCAAATAAAGACTAAAACATCAACTGGGTGTTTTATTATATATACTGTTATCTACTACTACATGTAATCTATAAATTCTTCTAATACTTGTCTGCCTGGCCACCACATCCTCGAAAGTTATAAAAAAAGAGGCATCTTTGGGTTCTTGGCGCAACGGCGGTCCCATACTATTGTCATGATACAACCCAGCAGATGCCCAGCTGCGACGCTATCATTTGTGTTAAAATTTCAAGATATCTTTCTAACTATTGGATGGTACATACGTGTGCAAATTCGAGTTTGGTGCCTAGGATATATTTGATCTAGGAAGTAACGAACATTAAACATTAGGCATCGTAGAAGGAGACTCAACCAAGAAAGCTTACAAGCGGCGTGTCACTTCCAAAGATTCCAGATAAAAATGAGGCTTCAATGCCACCACTCCTCTATTTCAACAAAGAAAGATTCCAACCCCACTTCTGCTGCCTTATCTGATATTATTCCGATGGAAGAATCGCATTCGAAGGCACATATAATGTGGATGGAGCTTCCCTTTTGTTTTTCATTTTGCTTCCCCTAAACTCTACCAATGCAAATAAAGTTGTTCAGGTTTTACCTTTAATAACACTATTCTCGATTTATAGGAGAACAAAAATACTAAATTTGATGCAATGGCAGGTTCGACAAGTTCCATGAGGATGAGAGGCGACACGACAGGTAAGGATGGCAACGGGTCGGGTTCGGATCGGGTGGAGTCTCCGTGCACCCAAACCCAAAACCCGAAGTCAAAACCCGAACCCGAACCCGAAACCGATTCGGGTGGAATTTCATAACCAAACCCAAACACGCGGGTACCCAAAACCCGAAACCCGCGGAAATATATACACATATTCACACATATATAGACACATATTCATATATATACACACACATATTCACATGTATATATACACATATTCACATATATATACATATTTCGGGTATCCATTGGATATCCACGGGTGAAAAACCAAACCCGAACCCGAACCCGTTAGGTTTCGGGTACCCGAACCCGAAAACCGTGGGTGAAAAACCAGCCCCAAACCCGAACCCGCCAGACCCGAAACCCGCGGATACCCGCCCCGAACCCGACCCGCTGCCATCTTGAACGACAGGCGACACGGCGCCGACAAGGGGCGGTGCCCCCTCATCGCCGGCGAGGGCCAGGCCGGACTCGCCGATCCGGGAGCAAGGCTGGCTGTCATACCAGGAGAGGGTCCGTGCTCGCGAGGGCCCGCGTTCCAGTCTCTCGCACGAAGAGGGGAGATGTGGCGTGGCAAATGGCGAGCGGGTGGCAGGACCGCGATCATGGCGGAGGCGAATTCGGGCGGAAGAGAGACCCAAAATCCAATACCCGCTAGATGACAACATCGAGTGCTTCTGGGGACAGTTGTGGTATATTCCTTGTTCCCGTTCTCAGCCGCCTCCTACCTCCCGCTCTAGGGTTAGGGAAAAGGAAGGGGAAAATTTGGTCTGGATCCGGAAGGACTCATGGCTAGCCAAATCATTCCAACCTACTGAGTGCCACCCGATCGGAGAGGGAGATTGCTGGAGTGGATCACCGTCGAAGCTCAAGTTTGAGGAGGTGTGTTGGGGTGCGGAGAAGAGGAGGAGCTTTGTAGAAGTTGTCAAGGAGAACATGGCAGGACGTGGCCGGGGGAGAGGTCCAAGGCCAAGCCCTGAGGAGGAGTGGGTGAAAGGTCTAAATGGCTAGAGGGGGGGTGAATAGCCTAATAAAATTTCTAGCTAAAACACTAGAACACAAGTTAGACAACTAGGCGGCAAATGTGCAAAGCTAAAACTTCGACTACTCTATGCAAGCCAACCTAACAAGATGATAGGCTACTCAACAAGCACACAACAACAACCGTGATAGCGCTACACAATTAAGGCTCACGGTGAACCACAAGGCAATTCTACTTTGCGGGAAAGTAAAGCTCGAGATAGCGCTACACAATCAAGGCTCTCGGCAAACCACAAGCAATTCTAGGAATGTAATTGCAAGAGGGGATGAAGGTTTATACCGCCGCGTAGAGATGAAGATGGCCAATCACCAGCGTAGAAACCAATCACCTACAAGCAAGCTCAAGCACAAGAACAAGGAGGTCGATGCCTCGGCACACAAATCAACACAATGATTTTTTTACCGAGGTTCGCTTGCTTCCCGGCAAGTTACTCCTCGTTGTGGCGATACACTTGCTTGGTGAGTTGCCCGCTCAATTGGCTCGATGGCAAAGACCCTGATGGGGAGCCGCAATCTCCACAGAAGACAAGGATCCACAAGCCACGAGCAATCCACTAGAGTATCCTTTCGCGAATCTCCCACGGGGAAGGACCAAGAACCCCTCACAAGTCGCCCGGTGTGGCCTCGAACAATCACCAAGTCGAGCTCATCAACACCTGCTGCTCCAAACCGTCTACGGTGATGGGAATCACCGAAGAGTAACAAGAATCCGCAGTCACCTCGATGAACAAGTGCCTCTAGATGCAACTCTCAATGCAACGCACTTGATCTCACTCAAATCTCTCTCAAGAATGATCAAGCAATCAAAGAGATGAGTGAGGAGGAGTCTCTCTAGCTCAAAGGATGCACAAGCAAGTTAGAATGGGCAAGAGAGCCTCCCTTGGCCGGCCAATGGGCTATTTATAGCCCCACCTTCAAATAGAGCCGTTGAGGTGCTCGGGATGCCCAGAAGCATGCGTCAGACACGTGCAACGCAGCCCGTTGGACGCGTCCGACGGCTGCTCGCGCCCGCCCGCTGCCGACCGTTCTCGTTTGAACTCGCGGACGTCGCGTCCGTCGCCCGCCGTAACGTGCGTCCCGACGCAAGCTCGTGCGTGCAAGCGCCCGACGGCCAGCTCGCCAAGGGCTGCTGGACCGCATCCGGCGTGCAACCCAGCGTCCGACGCTATGGCCCTGCCACGTCCGACACCGTTGAATGACCAGTCGCTCCACGCGCCACACAAGGCACCGTCGGACGCCGTACAAGTACGGTCCAGTGTCCAACGCGTTGCCTCCGGCCGCGTCCGACGTCGTTGACATGGCTGGGCAGCGCGGGGGTCCGAACCCGCCGGACGCCCCCACGCCAGCGTCCGACGCGCACCGACGGACGCGTCAGGAGGGCCAGCCATCTGCAGGAGCCCCTGGACAGCGTCCAGCGCACGCACCAGCGTCCGACGCCGACCCACAGCAGCGTCCGACGCTGCCTGTTGAGGACTTCTTCAATGAATCTTCGCGCCGTCTTCGATTCAATTCAAACCTCTTGCCTCGGGTACCAACTCCACCAAGTGTAGACCTCGTCTCAAGCACCGAAGTTAGTGTATCATCTCATGATCACATCGGCAAGAGTTAGCACTCTAGTTAGTCTCTCATGCATCATGCAAAGTCACATCTAGAGGCATTTTGGACCGCGAGTCAACCGTGGATTCCCCTCTTGATAGTCAGTTGTCTATCCTAAATGTGATCACACTCTCTAAGTGTCTTGATCACCAAACCAGAAAGCCCTATCAAGTATACCTTTGCCTTGATCTCCATGGGCCTTTCCATCCATCTTCGGAGCTTGATCATGCAAATCATCCACCATGTCCATCACCATGATCTCCATGCTCCATATCCACCATCATGTTGCTATGTGTCTAATCACACTTAGAACAAAGCATTAGTAACATTGAGTGTCATTAATTACCAAAACCAAACCGGAGCTTTCAATCTCCCCTTTTTGGTAATTGATGACAACCCTTCACAAACACTCACAAAGATATGGAAATTGAATTCAATATGAAATTGAATTGCTTGTCCAAGACATTTTGATCATGAATCTTGGGTTGAACAAGCATTTCAATTTCGGTTTTGGTAGTGGTAGCTCCCCCTACATATGTGCATCAAATGTTTGGTTGATTCTCAAGCACATATGCATAGATAGAACTTGTGGGAGAGTTATCACAACCAAAATGGTACTAAGGTTTATAGAATTGACCTTTGAAGCGTGATACCTATCGGAGTGCGATAATAAACCTTCCTTAGCACCATGGGAATCTAGACATCCATCAAAACTCAAAATACCTCATGAGATCAACATTATAAGCAAGGTACTTTGAACAAAGAAACCACTATGTCTAGAAACCACCTCTGCATGCTAGTACTTCAATTTATCAATCAAGTTCTATACTAGCAAAACACCAAACAAGCATGAATATTGAATTTAGCTTGCAATGCTCCATATCATCATGTATGCACATACAAATGCAACAAATAGTCTATGAGCTTGCTCCCCCTATTTGTGTGCTCATGGTTGGGTCATACAAATGCAACAAATAGTCTATGAGCTTGCTCCCCCTATTTGTGTGCTCATGGTTGGGTCATATCATAAAAATTGATCCCCTTCCATTGCTCTTTGTGACTTATTTCTCTCCCTTTGTCAACAATCACCAACAAGGGTGCATAGGATGAGAGGAAACAAGTCAATCAAACTATGACCAAATCTAAATCACATGCCTAGAGTATGTATTTTGGTTTGAACCAAGGACAAGCTTTTTCACACCTCATAAGAATAAGGGTTATCTTGACCATATTGAAATACACATCATGAGCAAGTGCTAAAGATTCAACACTAGGTTCACAAGCTCACAAACATGTCATATGTCACCACTAGATCAAATCAAGCATAGAAACAATAGTGGTGCCATACATCCATCAAATTCATTTGATTTGCAATGAATGAGCCTAGCAAGATGCACATGTATACATGTCTACACAACTAGCAAGGGATGCATGAGATGTAACAACCAACTTTACCTTGCTATGTTGGAGGAGTCACATATGGGGGTGCATCAATCCATGTTGGAGTAGCTAAGTATGTTCAACTCATTCCTCAACTTGCAATATCTTTTCTCAACAAGAGGCTTGGTGAATATGTCGGCTAGTTGATCTTCGGTGCCAATGCTTTCAATGCTCACATCACCCTTTTGTTGATGATCTCTAATGAAGTGGTGCCTCACATCAATGTGCTTGGTTCTTGAATGTTGAACCGGATTATTTGTCATCTTGATTGCACTTTCATTGTCATAAAACAAAGGCACATGCTTGAACTTGATTCCATAGTCCTTCAAGGTGGCTTTCATCCATAGCAATTGTGCACAACAATTCCCCACACTTATGTATTCGGCTTCGGCGGTGGAAAGAGCTACACTATTTTGCTTCTTTGAAGACCATGAAACTAGAGATCTTCCTAGTACTTGGCATGTTCCACTTGTACTCTTTCTATCAGTCTTGCAACCGGCATAATCGGAGTCGGAGTATCCAATCAACTCAAAGCTTGACCCGTTGGGATACCATAGACCAACATCTTGAGTACCCTTCAAGTATCTCAACACTCTCTTGGCCACCGTCAAGTGACTCTCTCTAGGAGAAGCTTGATATCTTGCACACATGCACACACTAAACATGACATCCGGCCTTGAAGCGGTCACATATAGCAAGCTTCCAATCATTGATCTATATAGCTTTTGCTCAATCATCTTGCCACTATCATCAATGTCCAAGCCGCCATTAGTCCCCATTGGTGTGCTAATTGCCTTAGCATCTTGCAATCCAAACTTCTTGATCATGTCCTTGATGTACTTGCCTTGACTCACAAAGGTGCCATTCTTCATTTGCTTGATTTGAAGTCCAAGGAAGTAGCTTAGCTCTCCAAGCATAGACATCTCAAACTCACTAGCCATCATCTTGGCAAACTCTTCACAAAATTCTTGATTGGTTGACCCAAAGATGATATCATCCACATAGATTTGCAACACAAACAAGTCATCTTCTATCTTCTTGGTGAAGAGAGTAGTGTCCACTTTACCCATCTTGAAGCCTTTGGAGAGGAGGAAGTCTCTCAATCTTTCATACCATGCCCTTGGTGCTTGTTTCAAACCATACAATGCCTTCTTGAGCTTGTAGACTTGGTTGGGCTTCTTGTCATCTTCAAAACAGAGAGGTTGCTCAACATAGACTTCTTCACTGATGAACCCATTGAAAAATGCACTCTTGACATCCATTTGATAGAGCTTGATGTTGTGAGCACAAGCATAGACTAATAGGATTCTAATTGCCTTCAGTCTTGCCACCGGTGCATATGTCTCCCCAAAGTCAAGACCTTCAACTTGAGTGTACCCTTGTGCCACAAGTCTTGCTTTGTTCCTCACAACTAAGCCATCTTGATCTTGCTTGTTCTTGAAGACCCACTTGGTGCCAATCACATTGTGCTTCTTTGGCCTCTCAACAAGCTCCCAAACTTCATTTCTAGTGAAGTTGTTCAATTCATCATGCATGGCATTTATCCAATCCAGATCCTTCAATGCTTCATCAATCTTGGTTGGCTCAATGAATGACACAAATGAATAGTGCTCACAAATACTAGCCAATCTTGATCTTGTTTGCACACCTCTTTGAATGTCACCAATGATATGATCTAGAGGATGATCTCTTGCCATGCTTGAAGGTTGAAGAACTAGCTCACTTGCATTGCTTGCTTGACCTTGATCTTGATCTTGATCTTCATGTTGAGTACCACTTGTGCTTGCCTCATTGGAATCTTGAATCACAACTTGAGTTGGCACTTGCACCTCATCACCATCATCAACTTGCCTTGGCCTAATGTCACCAATGTCCATGTGCCTCATTGCTTTGTTCAATTGATCTCCACCCACATCATCATGATTTTGATCTTCACTTTGAGAGCCTTGGGTTTCATCAAATTCAACATCATGAACCTCTTCAACTAGCCCACTAGCCAAGTTCCATACTCTATAAGCCTTGCTTGAAGTAGAGTAACCAAGTAGGAACCCTTCATCACACCTCTTGTCAAACTTGCCAAGTCTTTGCCCCTTCTTGAGAATGTAGCACTTGCAACCAAAGACCCGAAAGTAAGCAATGTTGGGCTTCCTTCCATTCAAGATCTCATATGGAGTCTTCTCTAACTTCCCATGGCAATAGAGACGGTTGCTATAGTAGCAAGCCGTGTTGATGGCATCACTCAAAAACTTTTGGCTCACATTGTACTCACATAGCATTGTTCTTGCCATCTCAATCAAAGTCCTATTCTTCCTCTCAACTACACCATTGGATTGAGGAGTGTAGGTTGGAGAGAATTGATGTCCAATGCCAAGCTCATCACTCAACTCTTCAACTCTTGTGTTCTTGAACTCACTACCATTGTCACTTCTAATCTTCTTGATGGTAGTCTCGAACTCATTTTGCACCCTTTTGACAAATGACTTGAATAGATCATAGACTTCACTCTTGTCATAGAGGAAGAACACCCAAGTGTATCTTGTGTAGTCTTCCATAATCACAAATCCATACTTGTTGCCCCCAATTGATGTGTATGTTGTTGGGCCAAACAAGTCCATGTGCAACAACTCAAATACCTTTGAAGTTGACATCTCATTCTTCTTTGGATGTGGCTTCCCATGTTGCTTGCCGGCTTGACAAGCACTACAAGGTCGATCCTTCTCAAATGTGACATCATTCAAGCCTCTCACTAGATCATGCTTCACTAACTTGTTCAATTGCTTCATGCCAACATGACCAAGTCTTCTATGCCATAGCCATCCCTTACTAGACTTGCCAATCAAACAAGATGAAAGTTGAGCATCACTAGCCTTGAAATCTACCAAGTACAAGCTTCCATGCCGAAACCCCTTGAAGATGAGATTGGATTGATCTTTGCTCACCACCTCAACATAATCCTTGTCAAAGATGCACTTGTAGCCAAGATCACACAATTGAGCCACCGACAAGAGATTGAGGTTCAAAGTATCAACTAGCAACACATTGGAGAGACTCTTGTCAGTGGATATAGCAATCTTCCCAAGCCCCATGACATCACCTTTACTATTGTCACCAAAAGTGATAGAATCAAATCCACCATTATCATTCTTGTCAAGTGACTTGAACATACTATCTTCCCCGGTCATGTGATTTGAGCACCCACTATCAAGCACCCAATGCCTCCCTCCAGCTTTGTAATTGACCTACATGAGAAGATCAAGCTTTAGGAACCCACTTTTGTTCGGGTCCTTGAAGGTTAGTCACTAGAGTCTTTGGCACCCAAATGGCTTTCTTCTTTGAGCCCATCCATGGTGTACCAATGAATCTAGCACTCACACCACTACCACTCTTAACAAGAACATAGGAAGCATTCAACTTGTAAGAGGATACATTGGTGTTCTTGTTCATGCATCTATGCTCTAAGTGACCCACTTGCTTGCAACTCTTGCAATAGCTACCATTCCTCTTCACAAAACTTGTCTTGTGAGGAGCAAAGGTGGCCTTGCCTTTCTTGGGAGTATTGCCCAATCCCTCTTTGTAGAGAGATGCTCTTTGGCTACCCAAGCACATAAGCAAGCGGTCCTCAAAACCATAGGCCTTAGCCAAGGTGTGATTGAGCTCCTTAACCTCCTTCTTAAGGGTCTCATTCTCAACTACTAGTGTGGAATCACAAGTATGATCTACACTACTAGAAGTGCTAGGAGTAGAAGAGCAAGAGGGGTTAGGTGATGCAATCACAATTGAATCATCAAGTGAATCACATGATGTACCCATATCTTTCTTCTCTACAATCACCACTTGGGATTGCTCTTTCTCTTGCTTCTCAACTAGAGAGGAATGAGCTTTTTCAAGCTTGGAGTGAGCAATCTCTAGCTTCTTATGGTCTACCTTTAGACTCTCATAAGATGCCCTCAACTCCATAAGTTCTTGCTCAAGGCTTTGTTTGTCCTTACGCAAGCCCCAACATTCCTTCCTAGAATCCTTGAAAGCACCTTTACAATCCTCAAGCATGACAAAGAGTTCATCTTTGGTAGGTTCATCATCATCACTCTCATCATCACTATCGGGTGGAGGTTGTACCTTAGTGGCCTTGGCCGTGAAGCAAGATGATGGAGCACCAAATAGAGAAATCTTCTTTTGAATGGCAATGCTTGCGTGCCCCTTCTTCTTCTTGCTCTTGGAGTCATCATCATCATCATCACTTGAGGAAGATGAGTCACTCTCCCAAGTTGCCACGTAAGATTCACCCTTCTTCTTCTTGTGGGAGGAGTCTTTCTTCTCCTCCTTCTTCATTTGCTTCTTCTTCTCCTTCTTCATGGCATCCTCATCATCACTATCATAAGGACACTTGGCAATGAGATGATCCTTGCTATTGCACCGGAAGCACTTCATGGGGCGGTCACTCTTCTTGGATGAGCTTCTCTTGCCTTTGGACCGGTACCCCTTCTTCACAAGCTTCCCCATCTTCTTGACAAGGAGTGTCATTTGCTCACTCATGTCTTCTTCTTCACTTGAGCTAGAGCATGGCTCATCATCACTTGATGACTCTTGCTTCTTCTTCTTGCCCTTGCTCTTGGATGATGTGGCCTTAAATGCCACACTCTTCTTGTTGTCATCATCCTTCTTCTCACTTTCCTTCTTCTTCTTCACCAACTCTTCCTTCTCATTGTCCTCTCTAAACTCATCATCAGCCACGACTTCTTGAAGGACTTGGTTGGGTGTTGGCTTCTCCTTCATGGTTGTCTTCACCATGATGGCCTTCAACATGTCAAATCTCTTGGGCAAGCATCTCATGAACTTGGTTGAGAATTGTTGATCCTTGACCTCTTCTCCAAGTCCCTTGAGCTCATTGACAATGACTTGGAGCCTATGGAACATCTCCGGCACACTCTCATCCTCCTTCATGGAGAAACTAGCAAACTTCTCTTGCAACATGTAAGCTCTTGCGGTCTTCACACTTTCGGTGCCCTCATAAGCTTCTTCTAGCTTGGCCCAAATGTCATGAGCCACCTCAAGGTTCTTGATGAGCTCAAAAGCCTTGTCATCAAGGGCCTCATGGAAAGCACTCACGGCTACATCATTTGCTTGTTGCTTCTTCTCTTCGGCCGGTGTGGGCGCCTCGGCATTGGCAACCTCAAATTTTGTTTCGGTCACATTCCACACCTCTCTATTGATTGACTTGAGATGACTCTTCATCTTAAGCTTCCACTTGGCATAGTCATCACCGTGGAATGGTGGTGCCCTCTTGGTGTTGTTGATATGCAAAACCAAAGCCATTGCTTCACCGTAGGATGTTAATCCAACACAAACAATGGTGCCTGGCTCTGATACCACGTGAAAGGTCTAAATGGCTAGAGGAGGGGTGAATAGCCTAATAAAATTTCTAGCAAAAACACTAGAACACAAGTTAGACAACTAGGCGGCAAATGTGCAAAGCTAAAGCTTCGACCACTCTATGCAAGCCAACCTAACAAGATGATAGGCTACTCAACAAGCACACAACAACAACCGTGATAGCGCTACACAATTAAGGCTCACGGTGAACCACAAGGCAATTCTACTTTGCGGGAAAGTAAAGCTCGAGATAGCGCTACACAATCAAGGCTCTCGGCAAACCACAAGCAATTCTAGGAATGTAATCGCAAGAGGGGATGAAGGTATATACCACCGCGTAGAGATGAAGATGGCCAATCACCAGCGTAGAAACCAATCACCTACAAGCAAGCTCAAGCACAAGAACAAGGAGGTCGATGCCTCGGCACACAAATCAACACAATGATTTTTTACCAAGGTTCGCTTGCTTCCCGGCAAGCTACTCCTCGTTGTGGCGATACACTTGCTTGGTGAGTTGCCCGCTCAATTGGCTCGATGCCAAAGACCCCGACGGGGAGCCGCAATCTCCACACAAGACAAGGATTCACAAGCCACGAGCAATCCACTAGAGTATCCTTTCCCGAATCTCCCACGGGGAAGGACCAAGAACCCCTCACAAGTCACCCGGTGTGGCCTCGAACAATCACCAAGTCAAGCTCACCACTACCCGCTGCTCCAAACCATCTACGGTGACGGGAATCATGGAAGAGTAACAAGAATCCGTAGCCACCTCGATGAACAAGTGCCTCTAGATGCAACTCTCAATGCAACGCACTTGATCTCACTCAAATCTCTCTCAAGAATGATCAAGCAATCAAAGAGATGAGTGGGAAGGAGTCTCTCTAGCTCAAAAGATGCACAAGCAAGTTAGAATGGGCAAGAGAGCCTCCCTTGGCCGGCCAGTGGGCTATTTATAGCCCCACCTTCAAATAGAGCCGTTGAGGTGCTCGGGATGCCCAGAAGCACGCGTCGGACGCGTCCAACGCAGCCCGTCTGACGTGTCCGACGGCTGCTCGCGCCCGCCCGCTGCCGATCGTTGCCTGTTTGAACTTCTGCTGACATCAGCGTCTGTCGCCCGCCAGAACGTGCATCCGACGCAAGCCCGTGCAGCGTCCGACGGGCCAGCCCTCGCCAAGGGCTGCTGGACCGCGTCCGGCGTGCAACCCAGTGTCCGACGCTGTGGCCCTGCCGCATCCGATGCCATTGAATGACCAGCCACTCCACGCGCCACGCAAGGCACCGTCGGACGCCGTACAAGTACGGTCCAGCATCCGACGTGTTGCCTCCAGCCGCGTCCGACGCCGTTGACATGGCTAGGCAGCGCGGGGGTCTGAACCCGCCGAACGCGCCCACGCCAGCGTCCGACGCGCACCGACGGACGCGTCAGGAGGGCCAGCCATCCACAGGAGCCCCTGGACAGCATCCGACGCACGCGCCAGCGTCCGACGCCGACCCACAGCCGCGTCCGACGCTGCCTGTTGAGGACTTCTTCAATGAATCTTCGCGCCGTCTTCGATCCAATTCAAACCTCTTGCCTCGGGTACCAACTCCACCAAGTGTAGACCTCGTCTCAAGCACCGGAGTTGGTGTATCATCTCATGATCACGTCGGCAAGAGTTAGCACTCTAGTTAGTCTCTCATGCATCATGCAAAGTCACATCTAGAGGCATTTTGGACCACGAGTCAACCGTGGATTCCCCTCTTGATAGTCGGTTGTCTATCCTAAATGTGATCACACTCTCTAAGTGTCTTGATCACCAAACCGGAAAGCACTATCAAGTATACTTTTGCCTTGATCTCCATGGGCCTTTCCATCCATCTTCAGAGCTTGATCATGCAAATCATCCACCATGTCCATCACCATGATCTCCATGCTCCATATCCACCATCATGTTGCTGTGTGTCTAATCACACTTAGAACAAAGCATTAGCAACATTGAGTGTCATTAATTACCAAAACCAAACCGGAGCTTTCAGTGGGGTTGGGGGTGGAACCAGTTTTCATCGCCACCACCGCAGTTCTATGGACAACCGCCGCCGCCCCCTTATAGGTACTTCCTAGGTCAGCACCCTCCACCAATGACACCGAATCAGAACTATGGAAGACAATTTGATCCAAGACCAAGGGAAGGAGGTAACCAAGGGCGCAGCAGAGGAAGACCACAATAGGCGCGTCAGGCTCAAGCTCCCACCCAACCACAGAACCCTGTCGTACCAGATCCTGTCGAAGAAGACATTCCAGAAGCAAGCAACAAGAATAGTTCTGATGGAGAGAAGGGTAAGGGAGAGTCAAGCAAGGGAGGTAATCTACATGCTGTCTATTTCAATTATGGTCAAGCAGGGCATGTTAGCTCGATTTGCATTAGTCCAAAGGTTTGCTTCATATGCCATAGTCCAGATCATATTGTCCTATGTGGAAGAATTCGGTTCATCCTGCTAAGTACTTTGGGAGTTTGTGTCAAGGATTGGGTTTTTACTATGTTGATGTGGAAGTACAAGAAGGGAGGTTCAAAAACTGGATAGGCCTTGATAACTTTGGTATTCTCACTATTTATGAAGGGGATATAGATGAGGAAGGGATCATAGAAAATCTAAAACGACTTTTGATAGAAGTTGGGCTTGGCATTTGAAGAAGACAGGTGATTACAGGTATCTAGTGAGGTTTCCACCTGATAGAAGGGTTGACAAGATTGTGATTGGCAGGTCAACTACTTTTGAGCTCAAGACTGGAGTGGCTGTTACTCTGAGTGTATGGGATGGAGAAATAGAACCCATTGGAAGCTTGCAAGAGGTCTGGGTAGTCATCCAAGGAATCCCTCCTAAATGGGCTGACTAGAAAACAGTCTCAGAAGTGGCTTCAGAGATTGGGAAGTTAATTCAAGTGGATTGGCAAGTTCTGTTTGATAGCTTCTTCAGTACTGTGAGGGTGAAGATACTCAGCAAGGATCTAGTTAAGATACCCAGGGAAAGGCTAGTGGTGTTCAAGAAGGATATCCATCTTGTTGTTTATTTGCCAGAAGGTGTTCAGCAGGAAAATATTGGGTCTGATGATGATTCTGATAAGGGAGATGGTGATGAAAAGAGAGAAAATGGAGGTTTAGAGGATGAATATTCTGGAATCGAAAATGATGGGGGCAGGGGTAAGGACATCAACAATGGTGGAAACAATGTTCAGGATTTTGGTGGAGGTCATGTGCAAGGAGGGACGGCTAACAACTCTGCTGCTAAAAGTGTCAGGAGGCTCCTGTTTCCTGAGGAACCAAGCGAGAGGTTCAGTCGCAAGCTCTGGAGTGTGCTAAGCTATTGAAGAATATGAAACTAGATGAGGTAGAGGATTCTGAGGAAGAGGGTGAGATAGATCTAAATTTGTTACATTAGAATGTAACTAAGACATACAACCTACCTGATGAATGGGTAACTGAAATCTCTAAAGTAGAAAAAGAAATCTTGAGTTAATATATGAGGGAAACTTCTGTGAACCAGGCACAAACAGAGGGTGTTGATAAGAGCAGGTCTTCAATTGTTAATTCTGATCAATCTGTGGCTGATATGGAAGAAGAGGAGGGAGTGAATACTCAACCTAATCTAGAGACAATCTAACATCAAGATGGAGGCAAGCTGGTGCAGAAAGAGAAGAAGACAGGCAAGAAGACTCAATGGGGGCCCACTATCCCTACAAGGAAGAGCACAAGGAACATTGACGATGGGAAGTCGATGATGGATAAAGCTCAGGAGGCTAAAAGGAAATAGAGTCTTGAGGACCCAGGTAACAAAATCTCTAAACCTTTATTACATAATGTTGCCAAAGGAATTGGCTTAGATTTTAAGGATGAAAATTCTTCACTATTAGACCATATGGTTGCTTTAGACGATGTGACCGTTACATCTCTAGCAAATTGTTCTTTATCTGGTTATAGTAAAAATGTTGATGAATTTGGAAAGGTTCTTGATGAAGCTAGCTGTAGTACTAGGTTGTTAAGAGAACAGAATGGAAATTCTGATTCCAACAAGATTGACCAGGAACAGGGTTGGTCTACAGTAGGACCTAGGAAAAAAACAAAAAGAATAGGAAATGATAGGCTTTTTTTTGGAATATTAGAGGTTTGGGAAAATTGATAGAATCCCTGCCTTAAGAATCAGAATAAGGGAACACCGTCCCGATTTTTAGGTGTTACGAGACCAAAAAAACCTTTTTATCGATGGTCTCCTTAAGTCTCTAATTGATAATATCCCTTTTAATTGGTTTCACTTAGAAGCAAAAGGCTCTACAAGAGGAATCTTGCTGGGGGCTAATGCTGATATCTTTAACTTAGCTATAGAAAAGGTTTTGACATATACGGTTAGTGCTATGCTTACTTGTAAGAAAACATGCTTCTCTTGGAAGCTAGTAGTTGTTTATGGGCCTGCATATGAGGAACAAAACAAGAGTTTTTAGAGGAATTAGAAGTTGTTTTGGCCTTGTGGCAAGGACCCTTATTGTTAGGAGGTGATTTTAACCTTATTAGGTTTGCTAATGAGAAAACAATGGAAATATAAATCATAGGTGGTCTGATGGCTTCAACCACTGGATGGATAAGTGGTTTGATAGAACTAAACCCCAGTAATAAGAAGTACACCTTGACATATAACTAGGATAATCGATCATGTCTAGGATAGACAGAATTTTTATCTCCACTGAGTGGGAGACAGCATATCCTTTAGCTGGTGTTAAGGCCTTGGAAAGGCTACCTAGTGATCATAACCCACTCCTAATAAACACTAGAGATAATGTTAGTTTTGGAAAAAAGATTTAGGTTTGAAAAATGGTGGTTAGAAAAGGAGTCTTTTAGAGGGATGGTAGAAAAGGCTTGGAACACTCCATGTAGGGAAACTAAAAGTATTGATATATGGCAGTTTAAGGTTAGGACTCTTAGAAGAATATTGAGAGTTTGGGCTGCCAATGAAATAGCTAGCTTGAATAAGACTAAAGCCAAGCTTTCTGATAGATTTAATTTCCTGGAACTTGCTACTGAAGATAGGGAGTAGATCGGGATGAACTCGGGAATATAAGGAAATAGGAAAAGAATTAGAGCATATCTGTTTATTAGAAGAAATTAAGGCTAGACAGAGGTCTAAAGATAGGGATTTGAAGGAGGGGGATAAAAACACTGCCTACTTCCAAGCTATAGCTAATCAAAGAAGTAGAAAAAAAAGAGTTAATTGCTTAGAAGGCCCCGCTTTGGTCATGTCTATGACCGAAAGGGGGTGATGGACGTAGCGAGTTAATTTCTATAAAGATTTGTTTGCTAAAGAAGCTAAAAATGATGTTAAGTTAGGTAGTTCCATTTGGGATGAAAAAGATTTAGTTACAAAAGAGGAAAACAACCTGTTAGCAGCTCCTTTTTTAAAATCTAAGATTAAGGAAGCCATTTTTAGTTGCTATGCTGAGGGGGCTCCTGGCCCTAATGGTATTCCTTTACTTTTTTATCAAAAGTTCTGGAATCTAGTTAAAGAAGATATAGTAGCTCTGTTTGATGATTTCCATAAGGGTACTTTAGATTTGTATAGAATTAATTGTGCTCTTGTGACTTTGATCCCAAAAGTAGGAGAGGCTACCAATATAAGGCAGTTTAGACCAATCAGTCTACTTAATTGTAGTTTCAAGATCTTTTCAAAGATCCTTACCATGAGACTTAGCTCTATTGTACAAAGGATTGTATCTCCAACCCAATCAACCTTAATTAAGGGGAGATATATATTAGAAAGTGTAGTGGTGGCCCATGAACTAGTGCACAATATGAATAAATCAGGGGAGAAAGGAGTGGTGATCAAGTTAGATTATGAAAAAGCCTATGATAGGGTTAGTTCGAACTTTCTTCTTGATATGCTTCAGGCTAGAAATTTTAACCCAAAGATGGTGGGTTGGATTAAGCAGATAGTTATGGGGGGGGTCTATTGGAATCACCCTTAATGGGGAAGATAGTTCATATTTTAAGACAAAAAAGGTCTCAGGCAAGGTGATCCATTGTCACCTTTTCTTTTCAACCTGGTAGGTGATGCTTTTTCCAACTTGTTATCCAAAGCTAATAATAGAGGTTTGATCTATGGTCTTTTAGAGGGTTTTAGGCCAGGTGGGATAGTGTCTCTGCAGTATGTAGATGACACTATTCTTTTTGCTAAAGCAGAGGAATCTATTTTACAAAATCTGAAATTTATTCTCATGTGGTATGAGCAAGTGTCAGATATGGAGTCAATTTCCATAAGAGTGAGTTAGTTCCCATGAATTTAAGCCATGAAGAAGCTCACCATTTTGCACACGTTCTAGCTTGTCCCCTAGTGACTTTTCCTATCAAATATCTAGGAGTACCTCTTCATTATGATAAACTGGCTAGAGAAGACATTCAGCCCCTAGTGGACAAAATGTTAAAAAAATTGGTGGGTGGAGAGGAAATCTTCTTTCCTTAGCTGCTAGAGTCTTATTAATTAAAACTTGCCTAGCAAGTATACCTGTTTACCTTTTGTCCTTCATCAAATTTCCAAAATGGGCTTTAGAAACTTTGAACACTCATATGGGGAATTGTCTTTGGAATCTGTAGAGTGCCATAGATACCACCTAGCTAACTAGGAGTTGGTTTCAATGAGAAAAGAATTTGGGGGATTAGGGATCCCCGGCCTTAGGGATTTAAATATTAGTTTATTAGCTTCTGGTTAAGAAGATATACCAAAGATAAGGATAAGCTCGCAAAGAGCTTGTAGACTACAAGTATGATGCGAGAAGCCTAATATTTTTCAAACCAATTCAGCAGGTTGCTCGAGTTCTTTAAAGGCTTCATGAAGGCAACCCAAGCTACCAAACTAGGATATAGATGGAAAGTAGGTAATGGAAGAAAAGTTAGAATGTGGGAAGAGAATTGGCGGGTGGCTCTAGTTTAGCAGTGCAATTTTATCCTTTATATAGGATAGTAAATGAGAAAGGGAAAACTCTAGCTGAGTTATGGGATGGTACAAATGTGAAATGTACTTTTAGGAGAACTGTTTCTCAAGAGCTGTATCATTCTTGGCTGGAGGTTGTAGAGCTGATAGAAACTATATAGTTCACAAAGGACGAAGATGAACCGATGTGGCGGTTCACTTCTTCTAGGTTGTACTCTTCCCAATCCCTATATAAAATTATCAACTTTAGAGGGGTTAAGATTGTACATGTCCTGCTATTTGGGGGCTCAAAATACCACCCCCCCCCCCCCCACCCCACCCCCGAGTCCAATGCTTCCTTTGGCTGGTTTTCAAAAATAGAGCCTTGACTAGAGATAATTTAGCAAAAAGAAGAAAAGTCAAAGATGAAACTTGTCTCTTTTGTGAAGAAAAGGAAACTATTCAGCATTTGTTTTTTGATTGTGTGGTAGCGAGAAGAGTTTGGGCTATAATCTCTGATATCTTAGGTTACCAAGTTGGTTTAGATATGGCTAATGTTGGGAAATTTTGGTTAAGCAATAAGAAGTTTGGAATGCTGAATATATTTTCCTCTGCTGTTTTCTGGTCAGTCTGGAAGCTTAGAAATGATTTTGTTTTTCAGAAATTGGATTGGAAGGGTATGGACATACTTCTTTTCAGGCTGGCTGGCCTTTTGACAAACTGGATTATACTATGCCCTCCAGACAAAAAAGCTTTGATGCAAAGATGTATCGCCAAGATCAAAGAGTTTGCACGAGAAGTGCTGTGGCTACCATATGGGAGTCTGGGCAACAGTTGAAGCACCAAGTGATAAAGCATGAAGAGATGATCATCCAAGCGGGGTCGATGAAGCCAGATATGGGAAATCTTCCATGGTGGTATGAACTCGAGATGACTATGAACGAGTGATTGCTGGTTGAAAAAGAAGTGTGCTGATGGGAGTTCAAGTCCTCAAGACGGCGAGACAAAATTGCTGGCGTTTTGTTCTACTTCAGCCTTTTTTTTTTTTTGGACAGTAGTTCTGTTCGGTTACCTTCAGTTTTTTTTTTCAGTTGAGCATGGCGTTAGTCTTGGTGGACGTCTTGGCTGTTACTTTCTAGGCTGAAAGGATGTAAACTAATATGGTCTTTTTAATCAATTCAAAAGGCCGGGGCTCTGCCCTCGAATTCTAAAAAAAAAAGTTGTTCAGTTTTCCTACAAGGTGATGCAAAAGAACGCTTAGCGGTAGCTAGGTTGGTTAGTTTTCTGGTTAAGAGATGAACAACGGGACTAGTAGAACTTTATAGATATCTCCTTGACAACTTGCATGGTTTTAACGAGTTCGTGACAAGCTATAGGGCTCGGTACTCAACCATAATTTGCAAAATGCCCAAAGGAGTCTTCGATGGTCAGGAAAAAGTAGATGGCTCCGACCTTCATTTATTTGGTCATCATGATTTGGATTAACAAAAAATAGCGTTCTTAGAGATGGACTTTTCTGTTATTAACATAGACTACTTCTTATAGGGGGTCAATCAGACTGTCTCTATAAATAATCAATTAACAGAGGGGATGGTTGTGAATTTTCGCTACACTACACCATGCAGTCACTTTTTTTTTTGACCGAAGTCAGCAAGGAAAACCCTAGCCTATTTTTTTAAATTTTTTAATAATGCAGATCTGTTTAAATTCGCTCTCACGGGAGTCGAACCAGTCACTTTTGAATTAGTATAACTAACAAACATGTCCCATATTGCAACACGACGTATGATTTATTGTGCGGTGCCTATGCCAACACTAGTATGATTTGATTCCTTAGAGGCAGGCCAAATGCAATTACAGAGGCAGCATCACTGCCTGCTTGTAGCACATGGTCTTTGTTAATAAGAGATGGCGGAGATGGGCTACAGTGACTGTCTCTAGAAATCAGAAAAAGAAAATCAAGCCTACGTCTTTGTCTTGGGGCCATCTCAAAGGCCAGCTGTTGTGCCTGCCTCCAGAAATCAGAAAAAGAAAACAAAAAATCTAGGCTACGGCTTGTCCTTGTTGTAAAACATATGGAATTCGGAATATAGAAAGAGGAGAATGAGGAATTCTAATCCTAGTCCGTTTGTCGTGTGAGCGCTTTCCAAACTCTAGGACATATTCGGAGTATATATACGTGGGAGATCCTTCACTGTAAATCATCAATATTCACGAGCAATAAAGAATAGTCCCATAATCATTCTCTTGTGTTCACTTCTGTGTTTACATTGCTATTGAGAGCGAGAGTCGATCCGACGTCGATCCGACGTCAACGACGTGTTTTATTACACGTTATCAGCACGACTGCCTGACATCTTTGAAGTCGACGACATCAGGCCTGCAACCGTACATCTACAGAGGAGGCCGGTACATCGACTTCAACTTCGAAGACGCCGAGAACATCGACGTCCACTTCGGAGATGCCGAGAACATCGACGTTGTTGACGAACCCGATCTGCATCGACTCGTCGTCACGCCGGCAGATCCCCACGGCCTAGCCGAACTGTCCTACGCGACAGCCTTCGCTTCTTCTCGAACTCAAGAATCGAAGGTACAGAAGATTTTTTTTCAGTAGATTAGATTGAATGCGTTCTAATCTACTAGATGGCGGAAAAAGAAAACTGAAATCGAAGTAAGAGGCTTGAACGCCAGGGCATGGATTCAGAGAATAATCTGTCCAAATCAAAAATCAATGGGATTTCAGGGTACAAATCACAGACTTGAAGTCTGGTCAGCACGCAAGCTGATTGCATCTAGATCTACTAGCAGTAGAAGCTCTGCTCACCGATGTTAGCCTGCACGCGAATACCAGATCACCGGCACCTGTAGCTGCTGTGCCCTGTTGTCCGCCCGCTTCACGCCTCGCCGCTCGCCCGTACGCAAGCTGCCGCGCTCCGCCGCCCGCCCGCACGCGAGCCGTCGCGGTCTCACTTGCACGTGAGCCGCATCTCGCCGGTTGTCCGCACACGACTCTTCTCCAGGATGCTTGCACGATCCTCAAATCTTGCCACCAGAATGTGCGCAGTACACCGCCGCCCAGCCTAGAAGCTGCGCCGCCGAGCAGATAAGGGAAAGAGAGAGTCGAGTGGGGATAGGTTTCTGGAAGATTTCACCGTAGCGGGCTGTACGGGCCAGCCCAGCTAGTTAGAATCGTTTTCTTCTATATGGTCAATACTATGAGACAGAAGTTGGTTTTTAAAATTTTCTGTACATTACGCAATAGCTTCTACTATTTGCAGTAACAATAATTAGAATATATATGAGTTCTCGCAATTTTGAAACCCACCTACGAGATTCGTGTTCCAATTTTTTTTAATTGGTGAATAATTCTGAAAATTATATAATTAATTCCTGAAGATGTTATATTACTAAGAATTTTTCCATCCACATTACTTTGTGAATACTATATGTTTACTAGCAGTAAACTTATATGCATATTATTTTATCACGTAGACATGTCTGATCTTGTGAAGAGAGAGATAACTAAGCTAGCCCCGAATGGCAATAGTTATCTCTCTTGGTCCTTAGATGCTGAGATTGTCTTGAATGGGAAGAATCTTTTGCATGCTATCAAACCCAACAATGACAAGAAAGCAACAAGTGCTGAAAGGGCGTAAGCCCTACACTTTCTCAGACATCACATAAGCTCATCACTGAAGAATGAGTATATGATTGAACGTGATCCTCAAGTCTTGTGGGATGCATTGCATGAACACTTTGAAAAGATGGAGACAATACTTCTCCCTCGGGTGAAACGCGAATGACAGAATCTTCGCTACCAGGACTACAAGACCATTGAGGACTACAATGCCAAGCTCTATGGGATTGTCACACGCATGAAGCTATGTGGCATTAATCTGACAGAATCAGATCTCATAGAAAAAACCCTCTCAACCTTCCACCATAAACAAACCTACTTAAGTCGCCAGTATAAGAAAGAGAAGTACAAGAAGTACATTGACCTTAGTAATGCTTTACAGCAAGACCAAGGTGAAGATGAAGAGTTGATGCAGAATCATCTAACTCGTCCTACTGGCAGTTTAAGCAAGCCTGAAGCGAATGCTGTTTCCTCATCTTATAAGAATGAAGGAAAAGGGAAGGGGCCACAGAAGGCACCATGGAAGGGAAAGAACTAGAAGGTTCATAATAACTTCAAGAAGAAGGAACAATGGAAATCAAAGAAGATTCCACCATGGGGAGAATATGGCAAGCAGGACCAAGAATGCTATAAGTGCGGGATGAAGGGCCATTGGTCTAGAATTTGTCGCACTCCTAAGCATATAGTGAAGCTCTATCAAGAATTGAAGGCTCAGCTCAAGAATAATCAGCCTGAAGCTAAGCATGATCAGCCTGAAGCTAAGCATGAAGCTCACTTTATCTCTTCCAAGAAGCTGGAAATTGGAGAATGTTCCAAGTCTAGGGACAAGAAGCAAGAATCTTCTAAACCTGAAGAAAAAGAAGAGATGGAAGCTCCTGAGAAGACTGAAGATGTGCCTGTAGACATCACGTCCAAGGATAGCTGGGATGTTATTATGAAAAATCTTGAAAACATGGATACAGATGATATTCAAGATGAAGAACTCGAATATGTGCATGGAGACTCTATTTGAGCTCTTATTTGGCTATCCCGTAGTATAGTAATAATAAATAATCGTATACACTAAGTACTTTAATTCTTGCATGGAAATGTGGTTTGGAGTCAGCTCACGTAGAGCCTATGTAATAAGAGTCTTGCAGACCGTGTAACTATTAAATAATTAGTTATATTATTGTTCTATTTTAAAGATTATTTTTATTACATGCTGAACAAATTTAAATTGCTTTATTATAGAATCCGTGGAGTACAAATGGCTATGGAAGAGGAATTATGTTTAATTGATAGTTGCACGACCGATACAATCCTTAGGGACACACGATATTTTCAGACTATTAGAACGAATGATGAAAATATTACTACTATCACTGGAAGTGATACACATATAGTTGGCGTTGGTAGAGCCACTATAATTCTCCCTAATGGAACGGAACTAGTAATCCAAGAAGCATTACTTTATCCTGAATCAACTAGAACGTTGCTTTCATTTAAGGATATACGTGCAAATAATTTTCATTTAGAAACAAATGATGATGAAGGCAAAGAACGTCTAATCATGACTAAGTCATTGGGAGACAACGAGAAGATTGTCGAAATTTTTCCTTCCATGCGCCAATCATTGTACTACATCTATATTAAGCCAACTCAAAAACATGTTACAATGCAAACGATCCTGAGAAATAATGAGTCATACAGAATATGGCACGATCGTTTGGGACATCCTAGTCTAAGTATGATAAAAAGAATTACTAATAATTCAAATAGTCATAATTTACAGAAAAATAATTTTCCAAATCATGAAGATTTTGTGTGCGTTGCATGCGCCAAGGGGAAACTAATAGCTCGACCCTCTATTTTAAAAGTGAGAGATGAATCACCATCATTCCTGGAAAGAATTCAGGGAGATATTTATGGTTCGATTAGTCCCTTGTCAGGGCCATTTCGGTACTTCATGGTGTTAATTGATGCTTCCACGAAGTGGAGCCATGTATGTCTTCTCTCTACTAGAAACCATGCTTTTGCACGTTTAATATCCCAAATTATTTAATTACGAGCCAGTTTTCCAGACTCAAGAATTAAATCCATCAGAATGGATAATGCTGGAGAATTTACCTCGAAGGTATTTAATGATTATTGTATGGCTCTAGGAATTAAAGTTGAGCACTCAGTGCCGCACGTGCATACTCAAAATGGTCTAGCAGAATCATTAATTAAGAGGATCAAGTTAATTGCAAGACCATTGATACAAAATAGTCAGCTGCTGTCCACATGTTGGGGGCATGCTGTGCTGCACGCAACAGCATTAATTCAACTGAGACCATCTGCATATCATGATGTATCACCGATACAATTAGTGCAAAAAAATAAAACCGAATATTTCCCATCTGCGTAAATTTGGATGTGTCGTATACATTCCCATACCACCACCTCAGCGAACCATGATGGGGCCTCAATGTAGTCTGGGAATCTATGTAGGTTTTGAAAGCCCATCAATAATAAAATATCTAGAGCCATCAACTGGAGATTTGCATACGGCTCGGTTCGCTGATAGTATTTTTAATGAAGATCATTTCCCGGCATTAGGGGGAGGAAAGTACATCTCTAGGGATGAATGCCGAGAAATAACATGGGAAAGCACTGGAATCCTTGGAATGGATCCTCGCACTAAAGAAAATGAACTGGAAGTTCAGAATATAGTAGATTTGCAAAGAATTGCAAATGAGCTGCCTGAAGCCTTCACTAATACTAAAGGGATTATGAAATCTCACATACCTGTAGTAAACGCACCCGAAAGAATAGAAATACCACATGAAGTGGATGAATTGGAATTCCAAATAAAATCTACATTGGCTCCTCGTACCCTGAAGAGGGGAGACCAAGTAAAGATACTAATAAAGAAAATGGTGCATCTACTCAGTCTATAGCTACAAGGAGACGTCCTAAAAGGCTTAAGACTGGGCAAAAAGAAAATAAGAATAAAAGTGAAGGTACACCTGTAGTGACGCATCTTGAAGATGATCAACCAAGTGAGAATGTGCACATAGAAAAAACTCACGATGGGAGACCGGAAATTCCTGATTTAAATATACCGGTTAATCGGGATGAATGTGAAAGAATTATAGAGAATTCAACTAATTATGTTGAAACAGGAGAAATATATGATAGAAGGACTACTAATGTCGACATATATTTTGCTAAGAAGATTGCTAAAATTGATCTAGATTATGAGCCAAAAACATTGATAGAATGCAAGAAGCGTTATGATTGGTCTAAGTGGAAAGAAGCAATCACAGCTGAATTACTCTCGCTAAATAAAAGAAAAGTATTTGGTCCTGTAGGCCAAACCCCTGAAGGGATATTCCCTGTAGGACATAAAGGTTTTCATTCGGAAGAGAAACGAAAATAATGAGGTGGTAAGATATAAAGCGAGACTAGTAGCACAAGGGTTTACGCAGAGACCCGGCATCGATTTTGATGAAACTTATTCTCCTATAATGGATGGAATCACATTCCGGTAATTGATATCAATGGCAGCAAGTATGAACTTGCAGATGAAATTAATGGATGTCGTGACCGCATATTTATATGGGTCATTAGATGCTGAAATTTATATGAAAATCCCTGAAGGAATTACCGTCCCTAAACCAGAACAACGTAACATGTATAGTGTAAAATTGCAACGATCACTTTATGGCTTAAAACAATCTGGAAGAATCTGGTATAATCGTCTTAGCGATTTTCTTGAAGAGAAGGGATTCCTGAAGAATGAAGATTGTCCCTGTGTATTTATACGAAAATCTCGTAAAGGTTTTTGTATAGTATCGTCTATGTAGATGATCTGAATGTCATTGGAACTACAAAAGACATCGAAGAAGCAAGTACTTATCTAAAATCTGAATTTGAAATGAAAGATTTAGGCAAGACTAAATTTTGTTTAGGCTTGCAGCCTGAACATATCCCCGAAGGGATTTTAGTGCATCAGTCTGCATATACCAAGAAGGTATTAAAAAAATTCCATCATGAAAATGCACATCCTGAATGTACACCTATGATGGGGAGATCCCTTGATGTAGAGAAAGATCCTTTTAGACCCAAAGAAGAAGGGGAAGAAATATTAGGATCTGGGTATCCCTATTTGAGTGCTATTGGTGCGTTAATGTACCTTGCAAATGGTACAAGGCCCGATATTGCATTTGCTGTTAACCTATTGGCAAGGTTCAGCTCAGCACCAACCAAAAGGCATTGGAGTGGTGTAAAAAGAATTCTTAGGTACCTTCGAGGTACTATTGATCTTGGATTATATTTCCGAAAGAAACAAGATCTTAGCATAATTGGGTATACGGATGCAGGATATTTGTTCCCCATAACGGAATATCACAGACTGGGTATGTATTTCTTAGTGGCGGAACAACTATCTCTTGGAAGTCATCTAAGCAGACTTTGGTAGCAACATCCACTAACCACTCTAAAATCATTGCATTTTATGAAGCAGCCAAAGAGAGCATTTGGGAGGCGTGTTCATCAATATGTACAGAATGCATGTGGAATCAACATTGTGCCTACCCCTACTATTATCTATGAAGATAATTCAGCTTGCATTGCACAAGTTCAATCGGGTTATATTAAATCAAATGTCACGAAGCATATTTTGCCCAAATTTTTCTATACGCATGAATTGCAAAAGAATGGAGAAATTATGGTAACTCGTGTCAAGTCTTATGATAATCTTGTGGATGTATTCACAAAGGTTTTAGCTCCACCAATTTTTGAAAAGTGTATACGTGGGCTTGGCATGAAGAGACTAAGAGAAATAGAAGAATCTGGGGGAGAACTCCTTGATTAAGTAATCCTGATTGTTTCTTTGTCTAGAAGACAGGTTAGCATTCTAGTAGAATGTTCAATAAATCTTGAAGATTATTATTGTACTCTTTTCCTATTATGAGTTTTCCTGAAGTTTCTCATAGAGGTTTTTAATGAGGCAACATATGTGCAATTAGCAAGAACTGTATATATGTACTCTTTTCTCCATAAACCGTTTTTTCCCACTGGGTTTTTCGGATGGAGTTTTTAATGAGGCATAATATCGTGGTAATCGCCCAAGGGGGAGTGTTGTAAAACATACGGACTTCAGAATATAGAAAGAGGAGAAGGACGAACCCTAATCCTAGTCCGTTTGTCGTGTGGGCGCTTTCCAAACTCTAGGACATATTCGGAGTATATATACGTGGGAGATCCTTCATTGTAAATCATCAATATTCACGAGCAATAAAGAATAGTCCCATAACTATTCTCTTATGTTCACTTCTGTGTTTACATTGCTATTGAGAGCGAGAGTCGATCCGACGTCAACGACGTGTTTTATTACAGTCCTAAGGCTATCTCGCTGGCTCGCTGCTGAGCCTGCCTCAAGCCCACACCTCCGAGCCTGCTCTTGATATTTGCACTCGCTGGTGCCTTCAATGCTCCTCTCCCAATCCTCCGCTCACCACTTGTCGTTGCCCACAAAGGATGGAGGGAAGCTACAAGTGCCTCGTGGCCTACCACACCGCCGTTGGCCAAATCTGTCCATCATTATCAAACCCATTGTTTTGCTCATCACCACCGCCGAGCCCGGCATCCACATGTGTCATTATGTATCATATTACCTTTGTTGAGCTTCATGACTATAGCAGTTTTTGATTACATTCATGCTCTTGCTAGTATGTCTTGTGTATGTCACTTGGAGCTTGCGGCTTAGGCTTCCTCTGATCACTTGTTACATGTTATGAGCTAAGCCTGTTTTCTAAATGTGAACCTGCTTAAATATTGATGCAACTCAAAAATTGTTCACCTTTGAGATGGCAACTGGCATGTGTAGGTTTTGTGAGAACCTTGTTGCTTTCATGTGTATGCTTGAGTTGCTATGTCTCATGTTTCTTGAGTCATTCACTTAGCTCGGATCTCTTGATAATCTTGTGCTAAAACTTGATGTCTAAGCTAAGAAATGATGAAAAGTTTTGAGTTGGATCTTTTACGTCCCACGGCAATGTCACGAGATTGCTTCTCATTCATTCGAGTGAGATGAACTTGGGCATTGTAGTGCTAGTCCACAACCACTCGTGATGAGATAGCTTCCCACTTGCACTAAGGGATGAACTCGGTGTGGTTGAAAAACATGATAAAAACAATCTTTTTGGCGGACAGTTTTGATCTTCTCGTACACTCATGTCTAAATGAAACCTTGTTAACTACTTGTTTTAAATCGATCAATGTTGTAGTTACAAGTGTTGTTAAGTGTATCTTTGAGACATGATGTGTGACCGTTATATGGGGTAGTTCACTCTTGTATACATGTGTTAGCACTTGTTTGATCTCCTGCTTATATGTGCTAGGTGCTATTCTTTTTGGTGAACACCTTTTATAAAATGCCCAACACCTGATCAAATGCTTATGTTTCATACTCCGTACCACTTGATCAGCTTGAGCATTGGTTTTGTCTTGTGACATTTGCTATACACTTGCCATACTTGCTAGATCATACATGTACTCAAATTGCTATACTTGTGAAGCTCTGTCATTTTGCATTTCTTTCATGGCATGATTTGAGGGGGAGTTGCAGTTTCTTTTGTCTCAATCTTGATAAGTGCATGTGCCAACAAGGGGAAGAAACATCCACAAATCCAGAGAGTTCATTGGTGAGGATGCATTTGTCAAGGGGGAGTTGCACTCCGAGTTATGAGTTTGAGCTGTTTTTGCTAGATGTGTTGAGCCGTTGTCTCTTCTTGAGGATCTAGCTGTTCTTCAGTTGTTCTATGCTGTGCTAGTGGTGTTGAGCCTTTTGCCTCTTCTTGAGGGCTAGCTTTGGTTTTCTTGGTCACGTCGAGCCGTTGCCCATGTCTGTGGGGACCAAGTTGTGATCTCGCTTTGCTCATTGCAAATGACCTATTTTCTCGCTTTTCTTTGGCTCTTGGTCATTTGGATGAGTTGTCTACGGTTTGTGTTGGTGTTGACAATGCACTCATCAAGGGGGAGATTGAGGACACATGGTTTTTCCATAACCATTGTCTGGACCTTTGTGTGATGAGTTATTGTCAACATGCCAACACAAGGCGTGTGTGTGTTTACTAACCGATGGCACGCGGATACGTGTCAAACAATGGTGTCTCTTGGCTCATGTTGTCTGCAGGTGTCGAGCTCGGAGATGGTGGTCGACGGTCGGTGAAGATCAAGTAGGGCGTGCCGTGCTGACGGACCGGGTGCGGTGAAGGGCGGACGTGAGGCTTGGATCGAGGACTGAGGACCGGGTGGCCGGCCGTGGTGGGCGACACTGGGACATCGACGAGCGCAAGTGTACACGGCGGGGGATGCGTATGGGCTACGCTACTCGCGGAGGGTTTGGTGGTTTCGCCTCAAAACCATCGGCGGCGGGTTTCCTGGTTTGCGCCTCAAAACCGGGGCGGAGGTCCGTGCGGATGGACGACACGTGGCGGCATCGGGGAGATTTCTTGGAAGCAAGGCTCTTTGGTGAGGAGGCGCGGTGGCCGTCGGATCAAGTGAAACCTGAGTTGGACCCTTATGCCCCTGGCTAAGTGGTTTGACTCTTCTTGTACCCAAGGGCAAAGAAGGAATGTAAAATAGGCTTGCTGACGGTCCCTAGTTTGGTTTTGGCTAATTGATGAAACCTAGGACTAACCTTGTTTATCTATGTTGGGTGACAACCGGGACCTAGGCACCCTGTCCCGCCGAAATGACGGGATGTCGATTCGGTTGGTCAACCGAATCGGCCGCCGATGCGATTCATTATTTGAACCGGGCGGCAATGGGCGGACGGATTGATTCGATTAGTCGACCGAATCGCGATTAGGGTAATTCGGTCGACGTTGCCGTTAGTCGGTGGATTGGTGGTTCGGTCGCCCAGGTGTAGAGGCGCCAAGGCACCCCGCAAGGGGGCCGGTGCCCTAACCGAATCAATGCGGGCGGCCGGCGAAATGTTTTACTTGTGCGGAACGTCTTGCTGCAGCTCTGTGAAGAATGCTCGCCGCCGGGTGGGCTGGTGTTGTCGGCCATTCGGCCGGCACTTTGGAAAAGCACCCAGAAGACTGTTACGCCCTCGCTACCAACCAGCGGGAGAGCTCAGGAGAAGCGGCCCAAGGGCATTGTGGTCATGTAAAAGCCTACGGGCTCCTATAAATACTGCCCTGATGGGACTGTACAAGGGATCGAGATATAACGGAATGCATTGTGTTTGTGTTCTGTCCATTTCGTGTTCCATATGTCATTTCGTAGCTAGATTCAGCATTACTCGTTGAGTATATTCGTGTTTACCACCGGAGGGGGTTCTAAGGTTCTGCCTTAGAACAACATTGGCGCCCACCGTGGTTGTCGCCGAACATACCATGGCTCCGAAAGGCAAGGCGAAGACAGGTGCAGGGTCATCCAAGGAACCTGCGATCCACGGGATTCGGTTACCCCTACCGAAGTTCTACAAGCAGTCCGGTATTTTGCAATCGGGAGTACCCATTTCGGTGAAGGTGCGGTGGCACCAAGCGACCAACGGCGAGCGGCGCGGAACAATCAAGAGGGCAGCACAAGCGAACTTGGTGCACTAGGAGGTGTGCTTCCGGAAGCCCGCATAACCGAAGACCCCGAAGAAGAAGAAACCGAAGAGCCCGAAGGATCAGACGTACAAAACGCCCGGCTACTAAAGCAGTTAGAAGAGCAGTCTGCCAAGGTGAATGCCCTGAAGCAGCATCGTGATCAGTTGCAGGTCCGAATGGTGACGCAAAACCGAATGCTGGCAACCCAAGAGGCAATCAACCAAGCAAGAGAAGAAGCAGAGAAACTAGAAAGGGAAATTCGGACCCTCCGATCATCCTCGGGGAAAAATCAAGAGAAAGATGTCATCGTTCGGGAGAAAAATCACGAAGGGAAATAGCCGAAGCAATAGACTTGGCATCCCCATTATCACTTGGAGATCCAAAGATGTCCTTGGCCTTGGGTTACGGACGAAGTTGCCGAGTTTCAATGGGCGATCCAACCCGAGAAGATTTATTACAAGTTACGAAGCATGTGTCCATTGGTGGGGGCAATGACATGATCCTTGCAAAATCATTGGTCATGGCTTTAACAGATGTAGCGTACGGCCTGGTTCGTATCCCAACGACCATTGTCGGTCACTTCATGGCATCGAGGTGAAGGCGGACTGCTCACTACCTTTCGGGGTTCCAAACAGACAAGAAAAAACAACGGCGGATCTCATGAATCTGTTCCGGCCGGACGACGAATCCTGTCAAAATACCTTGAGAGGATAATTCGGTTGAAAGCTCGCTACCGAATGTGTCGAGATGACATTGTCATTGCCGCGGCGGTCAAGGGCGAAGATAGGGCCTGCGCCCAAGCCATGCGGTGTAGCACCAACAACAATCAAACGGCTATTTGATCGATGCGTCGTTCGCTAGATCGAGAGGAAGACTTAGTGCAATGGAAGGCAACACGGTATAACATCAAGCGAGGCATCGCCCAAGTCCAACCAACCGAATCGGCAAACTCGCGGAAGAACGAGCAAAAGTCCACCGTGAACAACGTGCGGGAAGATTCAACCCGAGCCGCCGAATCAAACCAAAAACTTTGGTAACCAGGGCGAGGCGGCAGAGGTTCCGGCGGCGGGCGTGGAAGGGCGAGCGCCCGGCCAGCCCGTAACGCGTATTGTGTTGTGTGTGGCGAGGACAAGGGGCATACAACGAAAGAGTGCAAGTATACCCAGCTAGCAAAGGAGCAGCGGGAAAAGGACGAAGCAGCCAAACCGAATGAGGTAGGAAAGCACGTTTATCACACCATGGCACCTCCTCAGCAGGCGTTTCACCATCCAGTTTTCACCCAGGCACCATGTAACCTGCCACCGGCGCAATTATACCAGCAACCGATGGCGTGGCCGATGCCCCATATGGCGCAATATCACCAGCCCATGCCAATGCACAATCAGGCATTTCAGGTAGCCGCATCATCTTCAGCCACGACGGATCAGCATGCAGTGCCGCAGCCAGCGAATCCAGAAACTTCAAGAGAGTTGCAAATAGTCAACACAGTCGCACCAACTAACATGATGAACTCCAGCGGGCATATCTACGCCATCACGGGTGGATCCAACTTGGAGCACGATAACAAGAGGGCCGGCGTGACTTTGTCAAGAGAGTGTTGACAATCTCACCAAAAACACCGATAGCGCGCCCGCCGGAAGACAACCCCTATCACCTTTTCGGAATCCGACTTGAGTAAAGGATTTCCCACCTTTGTGATGCTTTGGTAGTAACGGCGTATGTCGGAGGATACACGCTCCACAACATCCGATCGACAATGGCGGTTCAGCGGACATACTATTCACCAAGGCATTCGACAAGTATGAAACTAGACCGAAAAACACTCGACCGGCGCGGGAACCCCTATTCGGTTTCGGTGGAAGGAGAATAGACGCGATTGGCAAGAAAACAATCACGGTCGCGTTCGGTGAGGACACAAAAGTCGGAGCGAAGAAATCACATTCGACATAGTCGACATTGACTACCCGTATACAGCCATTTTCGGCAGAGGTATCATCAGCAAATTCGACATGGTGATTCGGCAAACTCACCTGTGTATGAAAATTCCTTCACCCACCGGCATCATTTCGGTATTCGGAGATCAGATCTCAGCAAGGAGAATCGACGGAAAACCAATACCAGGATACAGCATGGTGCACGAGGTGAAATCCAAACTCAAACAGAAGGAAGAGGAAGACCAAAACAACAACAAAGAGCCAAAGGCGCTCCCTGCAGAAGAAACAATTCGGGTATCCTTGAGCCCGAATCGGCCTGACGAATGCGTCAATATCGGCCTGACATATCCCCGAAGGGATTTTAGTGCATCAGTCTGCATATACCAAGAAGGTATTAAAAAAATTCCATCATGAAAATGCACATCCTGAATGTACACCTATGATGGGGAGATCCCTTGATGTAGAGAAAGATCCTTTTAGACCCAAAGAAGAAGGGGAAGAAATATTAGGATCAGGTATCCCTATTTGAGTGCTATTGGTGCGTTAATGTACCTTGCAAATGGTACAAGGCCCGATATTGCATTTCTTTGTTAACCTATTGGCAAGGTTCGGCTCGGCACCAACCAAAAGGCATTGGAGTGGTGTAAAAGAATTCTTAGGTACCTTCGAGGTACTATTGATCTTGGATTATATTTCCGAAAGAAACAAGATCTTAGCATAATTGGGTATACGGATGCAGGATATTTGTTCCCCATAACGGAATATCACGGTGGGTATGTATTTCTTAGTGGCGGAACAACTATCTCTTGGAAGTCATCTAAGCGAGACTTTGGTAGCAACATCCACTAACCACTCTAAAATCATTGCATTTTATGAAGCAGCCAAAGAGAGCATTTGGGAGGCGTGTTCATCAATATGTACAGAATGCATGTGGAATCAACATTGTGCCTACCCCTCCTATTATCTATGAAGATAATTCAGCTTGCATTGCACAAGTTCAATCGGGTTATATTAAATCAAATGTCACGAAGCATATTTTGCCCAAATTTTTCTATACGCATGAATTGCAAAAGAATGGAGAAATTATGGTAACTCGTGTCAAGTCTTATGATAATCTTGTGGATGTATTCACAAAGGTTTTAGCTCCACCAATTTTTGAAAAGTGTATACGTGGGCTTGGCATGAAGAGACTAAGAGAAATAGAAGAATGCGGGGAGAACTCCTTGATTAAGTAATCTGATTGTTTCTTTGTCTAGAAGACAGGTTAGCATTCTAGTAGAATGTTCAATAAATCTTGAAGATTATTATTGTACTCTTTTCCTATTATGAGTTTTCCTGAAGTTTCTCATAGAGGTTTTTAATGAGGCAACATATGTGCAATTAGCAAGAACTGTATATATGTACTCTTTTCTCCATAAACCATTTTTTCCCACTGGGTTTTTCGGATGGAGTTTTTAACGAGGCATAATATCGTGGTAATCGCCCAAGGGGGAGTGTTGTAAAACATACGGACTTCAGAATATAGAAAGAGGAGAAGGACGAACCCTAATCCTAGTCCGTTTGTCGTGTGGGCGCTTTCCAAACTCTAGGACATATTCGGAGTATATATACGTGGGAGATCCTTCATTGTAAATCATCAATATTCACGAGCAATAAAGAATAGTCCCATAACTATTCTCTTATGTTCACTTCTGTGTTTACATTGCTATTGAGAGCGAGAGTCGATCCGACGTCAACGACGTGTTTTATTACAGTCCTAAGGCTATCTCGCTGGCTCGCTGCTGAGCCTGCCTCAAGCCCACACCTCCGAGCCTGCTCTTGATATTTGCACTCGCTGGTGCCTTCAATGCTCCTCTCCCAATCCTCCGCTCACCACTTGTCGTTGCCCACAAAGGATGGAGGGAAGCTACAAGTGCCTCGTGGCCTACCACACCGCCGTTGGCCAAATCTGTCCATCATTATCAAACCCATTGTTTTGCTCATCACCACCGCCGAGCCCGGCATCCACATGTGTCATCTTCTGCCCTACAATATGCACACACTCACTATCATGCTTCTACTGACCTTGGCCACCCGGCTCCAGCGGGCGTGTGGCCGGGCCAGCAGGCAGCAGGGCGCCCTCACCGTTGCGCGTGATTGGTGCCCGGCGTGCCAAACCCAGCAAAGGTGATGGTGCGGTTTCGTCGACAATGCCATGGTGGTGTGGTCAGCCGTGGTATTGCGGGGTTCGCCCCAACGGCGTCGTGGTGGCGTTGGCTGGTGGTGGCCGAGTGTTGGCATGCCCGCGGTGCCATGGTGGTGCTGCTGATGATGCCAGGCCATTGTGAAGATGTAGATCCGGCCGCCTCCATTGCTGGTTCTGACCGGGATGTTTGAGGATAGGGCGAAAGCCCGGACGACGACGTCTGCGGGCGTCGTTTCCTCCTTGGAGGCGTCCTCTCATTTTCCTCTTCTCCCGGTCTTGGCAACGGCCGGCTCCCACTCCTCTCTCCGTTCAGGCATGGGCGCTTGCCAGTGCACGCCTCCCACTTGTGCGGGCGAGTCCGGAAGCAGCTCCGCATTGTGTGGCGGCGGCTAGCACCTCCTCCTCTCTCTCAGTCTAGGCGTGGGCGCTTGCCGGTGCGCGCCTCCCATCATTGCGGCCGAGTCCGGGAACGGCTCCGCGAGGTGTGGCGGCGGCTGGCACCCCCTCCTCTCTCCTTCACGGTGAGGGCTCTTGCTGGTGCGCACCTCCCACCATTGCGGGCGAGTCCGGGAGCGGCTCCACGTGGTGTGGCGGCGGCCGGCACCCTCCTCTCCGTCCAAGCGTGGACTCTGGCCGGTGAGCGCCTCCCATCCACGCGGGCGAGTCCGTTTACGGCTCCGCATGGTGTGGCGGCGGCCGGCACCCTCTTCCTCTCCGTCCAGGCGTGGACGTTGGCTGGTGCATGCCTACCACTAACGCGGGCGAGTCCGTTTATGGCTCCGCATGGTGTGGCGGCGGCCCGCACCCTCTTCTTCTCCGTCCAGGTGTGGACGTTGCCCGTGCACGCCTCCCACTGACGTGGGCGAGTCCGTTTACAGCTCCGCATGTTGTGGCGGCGACCGTCACTCCTCTCTTCGTCCAAGCGTGGACGCTTGCTGGTGCGCGCCTCCCACCGACGCAGGCGAGTCCGTTTACGGCTCCGCATGGTGTGGCGGTGACCGACACTCCTCTCTTCGTCCAGGTGTGGACGCTTGCTGGTGCACGCCTCCCATCGATGCGGGCGAGTCCGTTTACGGCTCCGCATGGTGTGGCGGCGACCGGCACTCCTCTCATCGTCCATGCGTGGACGCTTGCTGGTGCGCGCCTCCCACCAACGCAGGCGAGTCCGATTACGGCTCTGCACGGTGTGGTGGCGACCGGTGTTGTTGGTGTTTTTATTTTCCTTCTCAAACCTTTGTAAATCAGCCATTTTGGGCACTTATTGAATATATTTAGGTGGGGACTCCCCCTCGGTGAAAATTCAAAAAAAAACTGACCTTGGTCACCCACAAACCCTAGGGCAGCAGGAAGTGATTAGGAAAAACCGATCTCCATAAAAGATGCGCCTCTTCTTGCTCCTCTGCTTGTTGTACTCAATCTATTTTGCTAGTTTCCCCAAAGGATTTGGTGTTCTAGAGAAGGGCTTTATGTAGGGCCAACCATATTCGAGTGGAAGGGAAGAGGCAGCGAACATAAGATAGTATGAGTAGCTGTTCTGGAGAAGATGAATGAGAAAGTGAGGGGATAAAGGGGTTAGAGAGAGTTGGGTCGGTCCTGTGGGCTTGGGCTTGCCCAACAAGCACCCCCCTTCTTCTGTTTTCTTAAGTGTTACATTTGGTGCGAAAGTCCTAGTTGCAGACACATGGTTTTTCCATAACCATGGTGGAGCGATTTTTGGCGATGAGTGATTGTCAACATGCCAATGTATTGGCGTGTGTGAGTGTGTTCAACTAACCGTGGCATGCGGCTCGTGTCAAACAATGGTGTCTCTTGGCTTGTGGTGTGCAGGTATGGAGCCCGGATGCGGTGGCCGATGATTGGTGAAGATCAAGCAGGGCGTGCAGTGCTGACGGACCGGTGCGGTGAAGAGCAGACGTGAGGCTAGGAATGACGGACTTGGAGGCCAGGCGGCCAGCCACGGTGGCTGACACTTGGGACATCGACAAGTGCAAGTGTACACGGCTGGGGATGCGTACGGGCTAGGCTACTCGCGCAGGGTTTGGTGGTTTCGCCTCAAAACCATCGGCGACGGTTTGGTGGTTTCGCCTCAAAACCATCGGCGACGGGTTTCTCGGGTTTGCGCCTCAAAACCGGGGCGGAGGTCCCGATGCAGATGGACGACACATGGTGTCATCGGTGAGTTTGCGTCGAAGCGAAGCTACCGGTGAGAAGACATGGTGGCTGTCAGATCAAGAAATTGTGAGTTGGACCATAGTTTCCTTGGCTAGGTGGTTCGCTCTAAAAATATCTAGGGGCACAAGTGAAATTGTGTAATATGGCTATAAATAAGAGGGGGCTGCCTCCACTCAGCTTTACCTCTTAAACCAATTCACTTTTCGCCTCTCTAGTTAGGGTTTGATCTCTAGTGTTATCGAGGTCCTCGAATTCTAAGTCTGTGTAAGAACTTGACAAATTCGAGTTGGGAAGAGGAGGCCCGAAACTCTCCTCGTGCCCTCTGGGTTTCAATCATGGTGTCTTGAATTCGCTCTCCCGGTGTGTGAATTGACGGTCTATTTTTCCCATTTTCGTTCTTGGATAAAATCTGTGATTTTACAGAGATTTGAGTTGGTTTGAGTCATGATCTTCGCGGAGTAGCTCGACAACTTGGTTGTGATTCATTATGCAAATTTTGGGATTTTTTCATGGAGTTTTGGTTTGGTTTTCGTTGATTTTTGGTGGCTTCTCTTCTCTGCCTGTTGGTTCTTGAGGTCAGCACGTGCTGCTTTCGTGAGCTCTGGTTTCCCTCTTTATTTTTTCCCTGTGGCTGTGGAGTTGGAAAGCAGACCATCCATTTTCTTCTCTGTGTTCTCGCTGTTCTGGTGAAGGGCAACGTCAATGGACTGCGGCACTATAGCGCTACCAGCGCCCAGCATCTAGACAGCGTGCGTGCTCAGTAAGCTGTGATAGCTGTAGGATTCCGTGGTCAGCTGCTCGTTCCCTCTCTGAGTTTCAATTTCATCGATCTCTCTTTTTCTTTTATTCGATCGATTTTCAGGGAGCAGCTCCCCAACCGCACCGCCGGCAGATCCTGTCGAGAAATACTTGTTGAGCGCTCCCAGATCCACTCGCCAGAAATCGTGCGCCTGCAGCTTCATCTAGCAGTGCCAAGGCCTGCTTTATCTCCTGCTCGTCAGCGCACATAGCAGCATGGTGAGCCAATGGCAGTGCATCGATTTTCCTCTCGTTGTCTATTCTTGATTGGGTTTGGGAGCCATCGAGCTCAGCACGCTGATTGGAGCAGGTTGTGCTCATCGTGAGTAGAGAAGACACGTGCTTGATTTTGTTTGCTGAAAAGCTTGCAACTTGCTTCCGTTGAACTCCAAAGCATTAGTACATGTGTTCTTATTTTTGGTTCATTTGCTCTCTGATTACAGAGTCATCAGCCGGGTCACGACCCGAGTAGTTCCTAGGCCCAAGAGGCCCATTCTTTTTGGCTCTGTGAGGATGAGGTGATGAACAATTTTTCTGCAGATTTTTTGGTGAATTTTTACCAGCCCTGATTCTCCGTTTTGTGCATAGTTCTGTCGTTTGAGGTCCGATTCACATTCCGTCTATTCCGCTAGGTTTCTATTGCTCCAAATAATTTATCTAGGTACTCCGATCACCAGTTGGCGTGAGTATCTTAGATTGGGAGAATTTGCGCTTGGCGGTGAACTTGGGACAATGGTCTAAATTTTTCGAAAGAAAATTTACGGCTCCCATTCCCCCCTCCCTCTCGGTCGCTGTTTCCGGTCCTTCACTACTGGTTACAAGAACTTAACACCTAAGGCTTGGGTTTAACTACCCATGTGGGCGAATATTGCAAGATTTAGTGGCTTTGTACTTTTAGTGGTAGGCGATGTTCCAGCGAGACGCTTGTGGTGACTTCGTCAATGTCGTCTCGAGATTTGCTGGCCCAGTCTTCGAAGATCCTCATAAGGGTAGGGTTATGTGTGTTTATTCGTAGGGGTGAGTGTGCTTATGTTGCGAGTGTCAGCGTTGTACTATGTTACCCCCAAAAAAGTGTTGCATTATTTGGTCTCTATTTACATATAGGAGGGGAAGATGATGCTTTACATATGTTTCCATGGTCGAGCTAATAATTATTATTTACAATCAGACACGTAAACTTTACGACTAGTCCCTTGTGCACTTACAAATATGCCCATGTATCTAATATATGAGTCTCTTTCATTCGTGAAGGGGATCCCTAGAGTATGACATACCCAAATAGCAGTCTCCCAACTATTTGATTTTCATTGGAACAACAAGACCTAACTACTACATCTGCTAGGAGGGGCCCAAATACGACTTTTGCTTTGGTTGTGTGGTTGACCCATGGAAACTTACACAAATGCGCCTCATTAAAAACTCTATCCTAAAAACCCTAGGTCAATTATATATGGATTTGATATCAACTAAACTGGACCATGATTCCACAAACAATGTCTATGACTATGTGTAGGGTCAAGATGGCAGACTAGAGGGGGATGGGGTTGAAAAGTCCTTGCAAATTGTAATTATGATAGCTAGCCAATATGAACGTGGAATTAAACTAATTGGCTAAGTTCATGAATCTTACAGAGAGCCCTAAACAAGATATATATGTCTAAGGACCGAGCTAGTGGGAGCTCACTTAAGCAATAATTCTAGTTAGCAAGGTCACACATGCCTGTGCAACTAGCCAACTAAGCAACTAGGAGATCCGTCACATACTAGTGAGCATAAGCATAAAGCTAATACAATAGTACTACTAACTAGCTAAGCTAACAAGCTAAAATAGAGAACACCTAATTAGCTACACAAGATAACTAGCATAAGAGCAACAACACTAGCACAAGTAATGAACAAATAATACAAGCCAGTGATGAGAATTGCAAACCAATAGGTTGTGTGTGAATCCCTACTAGGTAGAGCTAGCTACCGTCTATGTGACCAATGAACGTTCCCAATATAAACTTTAGAGTATATAAGTTAAAAAAACAAGCTTATCATTCTCTCACTCCCCACCTACAACCTCAAGCACAACCCTAATTAATCCCACTTCCCCCACTCCCTTGTCACCTCTTTCGGATCTGACACCGACCTCTGCCCAACCTCACTTTTGATGCACCTTCTTCACCTTTGACCCTAATAGTGCACGTAGGACCCTATTTCTGGCTCTTTTACGGCATCCCATGGATGCTTGTCATCCCTTTTTCCACATCTCTTCTCTTTTCGATGGTGACTAATGTCAAGGAGGTGGTGCAGTTGCACAGAGGCCACCATGGACAACATGCATAGGATCCCATCCTAGCCCCTTCTCGACGGCGCTCATAGGCTCATCATCCCCCTCTCTTCATTTCCTCTCTTTTCCAATGTGGTGCTAGGATAAAGGAAATGGCATCGTCACATGGATGTTGTGGTGAGCGAGGCAGGCAAATGGTGGCATAGGTGTGGAGGCCAAGGGCATCGTGAATGAGGCATAGGGCCATGCTGTGGGTGTGAAGGCCGAGGGTTTCACAGACGTAGCCCCGCTCCGAGCTCATAGTCGATGCAACCTAGCTTAAATCTGTGAGCACACCAACCTCTCATGGATGACACTGTATAGATCTATGATGCCGCCCTAAGTATAAGTGAATTAGAAAGAAGAAAATTAGTTGGGATGTCTTTCCTCAGATTTCAGTTGTGTGTACTTCTTGTACCTTTGCTTCGGGATGGCTTGGTTCTTTGTTCTTTTTTTATTGGATGTCAGATTGGGTGTAGGAGTAATTTACCTAATGTATCTTCTTGTTAGCATGAGTTTTTATCTTATACTAATAATGCAGGTAGTAGTGCTTCAGATCACATCTAAAACGGTCATCCCTTTACTGGAGGCAAGTAAATATAGTGGTGGTTTGCTACAAGCTCTAACTTATTGTTTATTCTAAGTTTACCTTAAAAATTCTAAACCACAACAGATATAATATGGCATTTGAACCATGTCTAAATCATTTTGACTTGTCATCTATGCTTTCTATGTGGATATCTATGTTCCTCTACTTGAGGTTTTATGATGCTCATGTTAGTAGAATGGAATGAGGTTTGTTGTCCCCATGGCGAGATGCACTTGATGTTATATGTGGACTATGATTCTTGCCTTTAGCACTTGCATTGCATCTCATTCATTCATTGCATATGGAGTTATGTCGCCATTAGCTAGCCGCAACCATAACTATACAACATCATTTGTTGGACATAATGATGTGGCTTCATACCTCGTTGAGTATAAAGACAAGAGACATGGGATATTGCATTGCATATGCATTATAATAATCTTTATTGTATATGATGTTCTAGTCGATGCTTAATGAACTTATAGTGCAAAAATCTTGTTAAAATAGTTTACTTGTTGAGATTTTTATGTCTCCCACCCTCTGTCTATCTTTCCAAGCGCTTAGGTGGCTTTTGCTTGAACGGTGGAAAAGTAGCCACACACTCAGTAGATTCATGTCATCTTATAATGTGAACTTGTGATGTTATAATGATAGTGTAGAACTTAGTGGCTATGTTTACTGGTGAACCTTAACTTTGGCTGGTGGTTATTGTTGGGAAGTCTTTTCTAGACTTCGATCGGTTGATGATTATCTACTCACGAGGATGCTATATATCTTGTTGCTTGTGCTTATTTATATCTCTCTATATTGTTCGCTCTAGTTTGTATCTCTTGTTGTGACATCTTAACGAGGGTTTTGGGTGTTACACCAAAGGCTTTTGGGGAGAAGATTTTTTGTCCATTTGCACTCTCTAATCTTCTTAGACTAGCCCTCAACAATTGGTAACAGATTCTAACTATTGCATTGAAGAGAACAAGGATCATCACCCGAAATGTAATTGTAATAACTCTTCGCTGGCTACAGATAAAAACCAGAGCTAAAGGCTCAGATTATTAGACCATGATTGAATGAACACGCAACGCAAATAGTCACAAACATCATGCATATATAGCAAGCTAAGGACATGCATGATGTTATTGCAGCAACAAATTAAACAAACAAGCAAATACATAGGTAGCACACTAGCACACAAGATTAGCAATTTGAACGATAAGGGAAGCAAACATAAATGTATAGTAAATCAACCAAAAACACATTGCAGAGCTCATCCCCGTGCCCCGGCCCCGGGTCCAGCATCTAAACCATGTCTGCGAATAAGAAGCAAATAGATCATTAAATAAATCGAATAAAAGCCTAGCTCAACGCCATACTCTGAATTTGGAATAGGAATATATAGGAGCACCTTTTGGAAAATTTGGCAGCAATCCCATAGCTTCGTATTTCGGTGATGATTTGGGCGTCTGAACCTTATCTGCAAATAGGAAGCAAGCAAGCAGGTAAATAATTCCGACAAAAGGTAAATGCCGAAATAAGAGTAGGATCGGAGCACTTGAACCTGTTGCTTTTGCTTGTGCTTTGCCTTCGGGTTCTGGGTCTTCATCATCAGGCATCTGGAGTTTGTCCGCCAAGGTCCTACCCCCAGTCAGTGAGATGAGGAGCCAGACGTTGGAGAGGAACTCCCCGCCTTCTCCCAAGCTCTTGGCGTGCAGGTCGGCTCTGCACATGCTGGCGGAGTAGCAGAGCTTGCCCACCCACACGCGGTGCATCAAATTCCAACGGTCGTCGTCGTCCTCGATGCCCAGCAGCTCCTCTGCGAGCTTGCAAGCGTCATAGACGACGGTGTATGGCTCTTTATTATCTTTGAGGCTGGCTTCTTCATGCTTCTTTTTTTCACGAACGTGTCTGGCCACAGCTGCTTCTAGCTTCTTCTCTACGGCGTGCGCCTTTGCATCACCGATGAGCCTGGCTGCTTCTACCTTGATCTCGCCTAGGATCACGTCATCCAACGGTTGCTTCTCTCTGAGCTTGGGCCTCAACCCCTCAGTGGCTTCTCCGACGACGATCTCCATGTTTGCCATGGCTTCGGTGAAGAGATGCTGCCTGCTGCCGGCCATCAGCATCTCCGGTCGACGCTCCAGGAGGTAGGCCATGTAGTTGGATATCGCCTCCGTGCACACTTCGCGTTCCACCTCTTCCAGCGGGGGCCTGAAGCGGAAGTACTTGGGAGGCTTGACGCGGAAGCAGAGGTCGGTGGCGATGTGCCACACGAGGACGCTCTCGTCGAACGGCTTCTTACGCAGGCTGTCCTGTATGTTCTTGTACTTGTTGTCACGAACTACTTCAAGGTCCTTCTCCGTGAGAATCCAGTTGCGCTTGCTCAACAAGCTTCTGTAACTCGATAGGTCGAGGTCGAAATTTTCGTCTCTGTCTTTATCTTCCAGCTTGTTTGTGATGATGTTCAGGACACGGCCGTACAGGCCATCTTTGTCGGTGACGAAATGACCCGCCTTGTAACACCTCAGCAGGAGCATGGACACCTTCGGCCTCCTGATCGTCCAGAGAACCGAGTCCATGAGGTTATGCCCCGGCAGGTTCTCGCACGACGATGCTCCAAGCAGTTTCTTCGCTCCGGCCGACCATGACAGCAGCGAGTAGATCGCCTCACTGACGAACATCCCGAAGACATCCAGCACCGCGGTGAGGCACAGCAGAGCGTACGTCGTGTTGACGTCGGCTCTGCTGTACCCGCTGTAGTACCCATGCTTCTTGTAGCTCACCGCCGCAAAGAGCAGCACGACGGCGGCCAGGTACAGGGACGGCACCAGCAGCGCATGGCAGGCCAGGTACGCCGGCGTGAACATCGCGGCCGCCCTGGTGTAGATGAGCCCGAACGCTTGGCGCAGCCAGGGCTTCATGATCACGTCAACTTTTGGGGGGTCCGGGCCTTCAGGCTGTTCACGCCGCCAGGGCTTGAAAGGCTCGAGGATCTTCTGCTCAGCCTTCGTCTTCCGTGTCTCCAGCGTTGCTCTGGCGGCGTGCAGCGACATGCCGCAGAGCAGCATCTGGACCTTGTCTCCCTGCGACAGCATGGGCGCGGTGCCGCGGGGCTTCAGCTCTTTCCAGCACTTGTACCTGTCGCCCAGCTCGGTGAAGCACCAGTCCCAGCACCCGCCCCCGTTAGGGCGATGCTTCGTCTTCGTCTTCGTCTTCGCCGTCTTCTTCGTCGTCCTCGCGCCTTTCGCCAGCGACGACTTGGCCACGAGCCGGCGGACGCTGTCTCTCCTGAGAACCCACGGCTTTCCGCAGGAGCTGAGGACCGCGGCGACCAGCAGCAGGGCCCCCGCCGCCAGCAGCCTTACGTACGACACGAAGAAGGCGTACACGGTGAGCGTCACCAGGACGGCGGCATGCCGGACCCAGAGCGCCGCCGTGCCCTCCATGTTGTTGGCGGTGAGCTCCTCCCGGCCGCCCAGGTGGACGAGGAGGAGAGGCGCCCACAGGGCCTCCAGCATCTGGGACGACCGCCCTTGTTGGGCCCTGCTGTAGTCGTCGTTGAAGCCGCCGGCGGCCTGGCGGTACAGGAGGGTGGCGAGCGCGTAGACCGCCAGGACGTCGGCACAGATGCACGCCAGCCGGATGCATGCTCTGAGCCAGCGCTGGATGGTGTAGTTGCGCATGGGGAGGACCAGCACGAGGAACCATTGGAAGCCCAGGCTGCCGACGACGAGGATGCGCAGCTGCCACACGTCCCACCATTGCAAAGAACTCCAGATGTCACTCATCTCTCTCTCTCTCCCCAGACGAAATAGATCTTGATGTGTCGATGTCTGTGTCTATATTTGCATCGTCACTATGAATAAGACCACTCAAGTCCTTTTTTTTTTGTGTGTGTGTTTGTGTGTCACTACGTACCACTGAAACGAAGTTAGACCTCCCGATTACTAGCTAGTGTTTATAAAGCATACATGTTCCCTTACAGGCCTTCTAATGAACAGCGGAACAAACATTTAAGTATCCCTTACTTTACTTCTACTATTAGTAACACATACTTTGTCAAAAACGAAAGAAAAAAAGGAAAAGAGAAAAGCCATGGCACTCTAGTAGTTGCAGCTTTGTTTCAATACCTTGCTTCCCCCTTTGATGTCCGTGGCAATATTCCAAAGTGCCTCTCGTATTAGGGACGTTATTTGTACCTGATTTGTTTGGCAGCTATTTCTATCTCTTAATTAACTTTACCGCCCCTGATTTATTTGCCTCCCTTTCGTGATAGTTACAATATTGATCATCCAACCGCATGACCCAGAAGTGCAATCCAAATCTTATCTTACTATTATAACTAGTCCATCAACTCGTGCTCTCACATGGGTTAAAATCTTATAAGATATAACTTTTATTATATTGCCATTTATAGTTGTTTGTAATGTAAAACATATCTATACTTTATGGTTTTATAGCGATTTTTTTTGTAATACAATATATTGACAATTTTGATGTAGATTTATGTTGTCGAAGTGGTAATTTAAATGTAAATTCAAGGGGGGCCATATATTACGTATCTAATGACATAAATGTGTAATTTAAATAAAGATTCTTGGGTTACCTTATATTGATTTACACATTCATAGAGGTAGGTAATTTATTTAGAAATAGCATAGATCCTATTGTTATTCTGCACAATTGGTGACCGGATGCTTGTAAACTTTTATGTCGACTAGTCATTGCTGACCACTAGAAAATCCTCTTCAGTTTTCTGCAAAAAAAAAAGAAAAGAAAATCATATTGGGTAATTTGTCTGGTCCCTTATCAGAGAGATCTAGTGCTCCTGTTACGTCGAATAGCCATTGCCGACCATTCGAAGTACTCTCTGGTAGTTTGTCTAGTACCCTACCAGAGAATTTCGTGGCATCGTTCAGAGGACAAGTGGCGTGTTTAGGGCTGTGGTGCTATGGCCACGTAGTATGGTACCGCCATCGTGAGCTCTAACTCAAGTCACGAAAGCCACGAGTCATAGTTCATTCTCGCGGCGGTGTTCATGCCACCTGCAGCAAAAAGAATCATCTATATCGTGGGGCATTTGATGTGAACTTTTTCAATTTTTGCGGTGGGATGGTTGTAGATCCAATTTCAACTAGAAAGCAACGCGCGGCGTTGCCGCGCGCCTGCGTGGAGCGCCTACCATTTTGAGCCAGTTTGGTCATGCATTTATGTTGCCCTGACCTGCTGGTTGTTTTTTTTATGAAGCAATGATGCATAATTTGGGAATTTGGCTACTGTAGAATTCGGTGATTGTCTATAGGCTGAGGATTGTAATAGAATTCAGTGATTGTCTATAGGCTGAGGATTGTAATAGAATAGCCAATAGTTATTTCGTCATGGAAGGACATTAGAGGATGTTGTTGCTGATTGTACTGATAAATCATTATGTTTTTTCTGAACTAAAACAAATTTTGTATGAATTTTGCAATATTAAATGAGATCTTAGGATTTTTAATTGTATAATAAATTCTCTAGAAAACAAATTAGACAATGTTTAATAAAATATATTTTCATAACTTTTGGTAGTCTATTTGATCCTTGAACTATCAAGGTAGTACATTATACCTCATTAAACCTAGAGTTATACTCTTTTTGGGATTAAGGGATTAGGAGCAGCAGGTAGCTAAATATATACCTATTGATATTAGTGATTTGCCAAAAATATACAGCAGTGTGTTTCCAGCTTTCATGTCAGTTACTACTTAGCATACTTTTAGCTTCAGCAATAGTATTAAATAATAAAAGATCGAATTTACATGGACCTTGTATCTGCTGCTGTGGGGGTGGGGGTGGGGATATTTAAAAGTCAAAATTGTAGGTCACTTATATTGAACACCTTTGTCTTTACCCATTTTTTGTATGAAAACCTTTGTCTTTATGTTATCCAGCTATAGTTCTTGTAGTTTGATAAATGTATTTTCGCAATAGGGTATATTACTGTATCCGGATGCTGGGAAAAGCTTGAAGTAGATGATGAAAGCATATCTCAGAAATTCATCAATTGTAGATTTTCTGGAAGCATATTTCAACATAAAAGTACAGGGTAGAACGATACAAATAAGAGATATCTGAGGTCTAACATGAAGACTGAAATTTTGGGCTTGCAAAGATGGCTTTATTCAGAGCATTTAATTTGTAGCACAAGCTATTCTTCACATCTAGTTACATGATCTATTTTCAGCAACATTTATACATAATTCACTGCTAGTAGGTAGTAACAACTTATCATAAAGCTGCCATCTTGCACACTAACTACAAGGTAATTTATACTTCTTATATAAACAAAACCCACCATAGAATTCTCTCAACATGCAAGCTATCCACATAAGTAATCCACTAAACTTGTAATTATAGCCAACTAGCACATGTAATTATGATAGCTGCCTCTTCATCCACTGACATGCATTTAGTTGTTCACATCGACGTGTCATCAAACCATTAATCAAAATTAATTTAAGATTATTTCATTTTTATAACTATAAATATAAATATTTTATTTTAAAAATTAACTGGAATCCCCGCAGCAACGCGGGCTATTCTCCTAGTATTTATCAAATGGAGTCCCTTCATGAGTGATTTTGTATAGAAGAGAAGCAAAGAACAGAGCTGTCAGAGTAAAGGATATAGATCAATGAAGAAATGATTTTGCATGAGCACACCTTTTGGCATAAGAACTCCATCTGTACATGAATTTATACATGCAGGTGTGATGTGTTGGTGTTCGCTCCAACGACCGAACACCAGGAGTAGGAGACCGAAAGCCAGAACGAATGTAAAGGCGTAAGTAAATGACGAATGCTTACAGTGGAACGAAACAAACAGCTTTATTCCATTCCAGAGTCGATCCTTTTACACGGTGCCCCTGGGGGTCTATTTATACCAGTCCGTAGACTTTACATGACCAAAATACCCCTGACTCACACCTTCCCAGCTTCAATTGAGGGTAGAAGCGTCTTTTATCCTCCAAGTCGGTTTCCCCAGCCGTGCTTCATGACCCAAACCGGCCCAAGATGGAGAAAGCGGCCCGTTGGACCCGGCCCGCTGATCACCCGTAGCGCTCCAGAGTCCACCTGTTAGGAATTAGAGATGTACTATCACCGGACGACGCTTTAGTGAAGGATCAACCGTAGGAAACTCGCCGATGGCAGACGAAAGCAGCGACCGGCTTTCGCCCCAGCTCCCGTAGCGCAACGGGACGGAAGTGAGGGCGAAAGCGGTGATCCACTTTCGCCTTAACTTTCGACTTTTCTTTCCTAACACCACGGACGGATGTGAAGGCGAAAGCGGCGACCCACTTTCGCCTTCACTTTCGACTTGCTTATCGAAACACTACGGACGGAAATGAAGGCGAAAGCGACGACACACTTTCGCCTTCACTTTTGACTCGATTACCGAAACACAACGGACGGAAGTGAAGGCGAAAGGGACGACCCACTTTCGCCTTCACTTTCGACTTGCCTACCGAAATGCTACGGACGGAAATGAAGGCGAAAGTGACGACCCACTTTCGCCTTCACTTTCGACTCCCGTTCCGCCAGGGAACAGAATAGCTTAGGACGAATTCAACTGCAAAAGCTGTAATTACCTTTCGCCCTCTACTTTCGGCGGCGCGCAGGCTAAGGGGGTGGTTCACTTCCGATCCTACCCCAACATGATGGAACTGTGCTCATCATCTGGTGAGTTGATCAAAATTCACAGACCCACAGATGCAGCGGTGGAAACAAACAAATATGCTAACTATGGAATGTGATAGCGCGATGTTTGCATAGGCAATAAAAAGGGAAATAAGAGGAACTCAGCCGATTTACTATCCTTGATTTTTTTTTTCTTATAGGAGCTTTGCATGTTTGTTTGTAGAGGGCCACAGGAAGATACAACGATCATTATTGCTTTCCGTCTTTAATTATTTCCAACCAATCTAATCTAATATAATGAACTTGGTATATAGTTTGTGAAAAGAATATGAATGTACATTAGAGGTCATGTCTTTGAGATTCGAAGTACCTCTGTACTATTGTAGTATACTCCCTCCGTCCTGGAATACAGGGCAGCATTGTGGCTATTCTTAGACAAAATAAGAGAGAGGACAATAGACACAATTACCCCTCACTTTGCTTCCTAATTTATTCAAATCTAATCCTGTTTCGCATAATTAAAGGATGCAATCTAAATTTTCCAGCTATTCTCCTAGTATTTATCAAATGGAGTCCCTTCATGAGTGATTTTGTATAGAAGAGAAGCAAAGAACAGAGTCACATTGTCGAGTAATGGATATAGATCAATGAAGAAATGATTTTGCATGAGCACACCTTTTGGCATAAGAACTCCATCTGTACATGAATTTATACATGCAGGTGTGATGGAACAGTGCTCATCATCTGGTGAGTTGATCAAAATTCACATACACACAGATGCAGCGGTGGAAACAAACAAATATGCTAACTATGGAATGTTATAGCGCGATGTTTGCATAGGCAATAAAAAGGGAAACAAGAGGAACTCAGCCGATTTACTATCCTTGATTTTTTTTTTCTTATAGGAGCTTTGCATGTTTGTTTGTAGAGGGCCACAAGAAAATTCAACGATCATTATTGCTTTCCGTCTTTAATTATTTCCAACCAATCTAATCTAATATAATGAACTTGGTATATAGTTTGTGAAAAGAATATGAATGTACATTAGAGGTCATGTCTTTGAGATTCGAAGTACCTCTGTACTATTGTAGTATACTCCCTCCGTCCTGGAATACAGGGCAGCATTGTGGCTATTCTTAGACAAGAGAGAGGACAATAGACACAATTAACCCTCACTTTGCTTCCTAATTTATTCAAATCTAATCCTGTTTCGCATAATTAAAGGATGCAATCTAAATTTTCCAGCTATTCTCCTAGTATTTATCAAATGGAGTCCCTTCATGAGTGATTTTGTATAGAAGAGAAGCAAAGAACAGAGCTGTCGAGTAATGGATATAGATCAATGAAGAAATGATTTTGCATGAGCACACCTTTTGGCATAAGAACTCCATCTCGTACATGAATTTATACATGCGGGTGTGATGGAACAGTGCTCATCATCTCGGTGAGTTGATCAAAATTCACATACACACAGAGATGCAGCGGTGGAAACAAACAAATATGCTAACTATGGAATGTGATAGCGCGATGTTTGCATAGGCAATAAAAAGGGAAATAAGAGGAACTCAGCCGATTTACTATCCTTGATTTTTTTTCTTATAGGAGCTTTGCATGTTTGTTTGTAGAGGGCCACAAGAAGATACAACGATCATTATTGCTTTCCGTCTTTAATTATTTCCAACCAATCTAATCTAATATAATGAACTTGGTATATAGTTTGTGAAAAGAATATGAATGTACATTAGAGGTCATGTCTTTGAGATTCGAAGTACCTCTGTACTATTGTAGTATACTCCTCCGTCCCGGAATACGGGGCAAAGCATTGTGGCTATTCTTAGACAAGAGAGAGGACAATAGACACAATTAACCCTCACTTTGCTTCCTAATTTATTCAAATCTAATCTGTTTCGCATAATTAAAGGATGCAATCTAAATTTTCCAGCTATTCTCCTAGTATTTATCAAATGGAGTCCCTTCATGAGTGATTTTGTATAGAAGAGAAGCAAACAACGGAGAGTTTGTCGAGTAATGGATATAGATCAATGAAGAAATGATTTTGCATGAGCACACCTTTTGGCATAAGAACTCCATCTGTACATGAATTTATACATGCAGGTGTGATGGAACAGTGCTCATCATCTGGTGAGTTGATCAAAATTCACATACACACAGATATAGCGGTGGAAACAAACAAATATGCTAACTATGGAATGTGATAGCGCGATGTTTGCATAGGCAATAAAAAAGGAAATAAGAGGAACTCAGCCGATTTACTATCCTTGATTTTTTTTCTTATAGGAGCTTTGCATGTTTGTTTGTAGAGGGCCACAAGAAGATACAACGATCATTATTGCTTTCCGTCTTTAATTATTTCCAACCAATCTAATCTAATATAATGAACTTGGTATATAGTTTGTGAAAAGAATATACATTAGAGGTCTTGTCTTTGAGATTCGAAGTACCTCTGTACTATTGTAGTATACTCCCTCCGTCGTGGAATACAGGGCAGCATTGTGGCTATTCTTAGACAAAATAAGAGAGAGGACAATAGACACAATTACCCCTCACTTTGCTTCCTAATTTATTCAAATCTAATCCTATTTCGCATAATTAAAGGATGCAATCTAAAATTTCCAGCTATTCTCCTAGTATTTATCAAATGGAGTCCCTTCATGAGTGATTTTGTATAGAAGAGAAGCAAAGAACAGAGCTGTCGGAGTAATGGATATAGATCAATGAAGAAATGATTTTGCATGAGCACACCTTTTGGCATAAGAACTCCATCTCGTACATGAATTTATACATGCGGGTGTGATGGAACAGTGCTCATCATCGGTGAGTTGATCAAAATTCACATACGCACAGATGCGCGGTGGAAACAAACAAATATGCTAACTATGGAATGTGATAGCGCGATGTTTGCATAGGCAATAAAAAGGGAAATAAGAGGAACTCGGCCGATTTACTATCCTTGATTTTTTTTTTTCTTATAGGAGCTTTGCATGTTTGTTTGTAGAGGGCCACAAGAAGATACAACGATCATTATTGCTTTCCGTCTTTAATTATTTCCAACCAATCTAATCTAATATAATGAACTTGGTATATAGTTTGTGAAAAGAATATGAATGTACATTAGAGGTCATGTCTTTGAGATTCGAAGTACCTCCGTACTATTGTAGTATACTCCCTCAAATCCGGAATACGGCGGCAGCATTGTGGCTATTCTTAGACAAGAGAGAGGACAATAGACACAATTAACCCTCACTTTGCTTCCTAATTTATTCAAATCTAATCTGTTTCGCATAATTAAAGGATGCAATCTAAATTTTCCAGCTATTCTCCTAGTATTTATCAAATGGAGTCCCTTCATGAGTGATTTTGTATAGAAGAGAAGCAAAGAACAGAGCTGTCGAGTAATGGATATAGATCAATGAAGAAATGATTTTGCATGAGCACACCTTTTGGCATAAGAACTCCATCTCGTACATGAATTTATACATGCGGGTGTGATGGAACAGTGCTCATCATCCGGTGAGTTGATCAAAATTCACATACACACGAGATGCGGCGGTGGAAACAAACAAATATGCTAACTATGGAATGTGATAGCGCGATGTTTGCATAGGCAATAAAAAGGGAAATAAGAGGAACTCGGCCCGATTTACTATCCTTGATTTTTTTCTTATAGGAGCTTTGCATGTTTGTTTGTAGAGGGCCACAAGAAGATACAACGATCATTATTGCTTTCCGTCTTTAATTATTTCCAACCAATCTAATCTAATATAATGAACTTGGTATATAGTTTGTGAAAAGAATATACATTAGAGGTCTTGTCTTTGAGATTCGAAGTACCTCTGTACTATTGTAGTATACTCCCTCCGTCCTGGAATACAGGGCAGCATTGTGGCTATTCTTAGACAAAATTAGAGAGAGGAGAATAGACACAATTACCCCTCACTTTGCTTCCTAATTTATTCAAATCTAATCCTGTTTCGCATAATTAAAGGATGCAATCTAAAATTTCCAGCTATTCTCCTAGTATTTATCAAATGGAGTCCCTTCATGAGTGATTTTGTATAGAAGAGAAGCAAAGAACAGAGCTTGTCGAGTAATGGATATAGATCAATGAAGAAATGATTTTGCATGAGCACACCTTTTGGCATAAGAACTCCATCTGTACATGAATTTATACATGCAGGTGTGATGGAACAGTGCTCATCATCTTGTGAGTTGATCAAAATTCACATACACACAGATGCAGCGGTGGAAACAAACAAATATGCTAACTATGGAATGTGATAGCGCGATGTTTGCATAGGCAATAAAAAGGGAAATAAGAGGAACTCAGCCGATTTACTATCCTTGATTTTTTTTTTCTTATAGGAGCTTTGCATGTTTGTTTGTAGAGGGCCACAAGAAGATACAACGATCATTATTGCTTTCCGTCTTTAATTATTTCCAACCAATCTAATCTAATATAATGAACTTGGTATATAGTTTGTGAAAAGAATATGAATGTACATTAGAGGTCATGTCTTTGAGATTCGAAGTACCCGTACTATTGTAGTATACTCCCTCCGTCCCGGAATACAGGGGAAAGCATTGTGGCTATTCTTAGACAAAATAAGAGAGAGGACAATAGACACAATTACCCCTCACTTTGCTTCCTAATTTATTCAAATCTAATCTGTTTCGCATAATTAAAGGATGCAATCTAAATTTTCCAGCTATTCTCCTAGTATTTATCAAATGGAGTCCCTTCATGAGTGATTTTGTATAGAAGAGAAGCAAAGAGCAGTGTCGAGTAATGGATATAGATCAATGAAGAAATGATTTTGCATGAGCACACCTTTTGGCATAAGAACTCCATCTCGTACATGAATTTATACATGAAGGTGTGATGGAACAAAGTGCTCATCATCCGGTGAGTTGATCAAAATTCACATACACACAGAGATGCGCGGTGGAAACAAACAAATATGCTAACTATGGAATGTGATAGCGCGATGTTTGCATAGGCAATAAAAAGGGAAATAAGAGGAACTCAGCCGATTTACTATCCTTGATTTTTTTTTTCCTATAGGAGCTTTGCATGTTTGTTTGTAGAGGGCCACAAGAAGATACAACGATCATTATTGCTTTCCGTCTTTAATTATTTCCAACCAATCTAATCTAATATAATGAACTTGGTATATAGTTTGTGAAAAGAATATGAATGTACATTAGAGGTCATGTCTTTGAGATTCGAAGTACCTCCGTACTATTGTAGTATACTCCCTCCGTCCTGGAATACAGGGCAGCATTGTGGCTATTCTTAGACAAAATAAGAGAGAGGACAATAGACACAATTACCCCTCACTTTGCTTCCTAATTTATTCAAATCTAATCCTGTTTCGCATAATTAAAGGATGCAATCTAAATTTTCCAGCTATTCTCCTAGTATTTATCAAATGGAGTCCCTTCATGAGTGATTTTGTATAGAAGAGAAGCAAAGAACAGAGCTCGTCGAGTAATGGATATAGATCAATGAAGAAATGATTTTGCGTGAGCACACCTTTTGGCATAAGAACTCATCTGTACATGAATTTATACATGCGGGTGTGATGGAACAGTGCTCATCATCGGTGAGTTGATAAAAATTCACATACACACGGATGCGGCGGTGGAAACAAACAAATATGCTAACTATGGAATGTGATAGCGCGATGTTTGCATAGGCAATAAAAAGGGAAATAAGAGGAACTCGGCCGATTTACTATCCTTGATTTTTTTTTTCTTATAGGAGCTTTGCATGTTTGTTTGTAGAGGGCCACAAGAAGATACAACGATCATTATTGCTTTCCGTCTTTAATTATTTCCAACCAATCTAATCTAATATAATGAACTTGGTATATAGTTTGTGAAAAGAATATGAATGTACATTAGAGGTCATGTCTTTGAGATTCGAAGTACCTACGTACTATTGTAGTATACTCCCTCCGTCCGGAATACGGGCATGACATTGTGGCTATTCTTAGACAAAATAAAGAGAGGACAATAGACACAATTACCCCTCACTTTGCTTCCTAATTTATTCAAATCTAATCTGTTTCGCATAATTAGAGGATGCAATCTAAATTTTCCAGCTATTCTCCTAGTATTTATCAAATGGAGTCCCTTCATGAGTGATTTTGTATAGAAGAGAAGCAAAGAAAGCTAGTCGGAGTAATGGATATAGGTCAATGAAGAAATGATTTTGCATGAGCACACCTTTTGGCATAAGAACTCCATCTGTACATGAATTTATACATGCAGGTGTGATGGAACAGTGCTCATCATCTGGTGAGTTGATCAAAATTCACATACACACAGATGCAGCGGTGGAAACAAACAAATATGCTAACTATGGAATGTGATAGCGCGATGTTTGCATAGGCAATAAAAAGGGAAATAAGAGGAACTCAGCCGATTTACTATCCTTGATTTTTTTTTTCTTATAGGAGATTTGCATGTTTCTTTGTAGAGGGCCACAAGAAGATACAACGATCATTATTGCTTTCCGTCTTTAATTATTTCCAACCAATCTAATCTAATATAATGAACTTGGTATATAGTTTGTGAAAAGAATTTGAATGTACATTAGAGGTCATGTCTTTGAGATTCGAAGTACCTCGTACTATTGTAGTATACTCCCTCCGTCTGGAATACGGGGCAGCATTGTGGCTATTCTTAGACAAAATAAGAGAGAGGACAATAGACACAATTACCCCTCACTTTGCTTCCTAATTTATTCAAATCTAATCTGTTTCGCATAATTAAAGGATGCAATCTAAATTTCCAGCTATTCTCCTAGTATTTATCAAATGGAGTCCCTTCATGATTGATTTTGTATAGAAGAGAAGCAAAAACAGTCATGTCGAGTAATGGATATAGATCAATGAAGAAATGATTTTGCATGAGCACACCTTTTGGCATAAGAACTCCATACGTACATGAATTTATACATGCGGGTGTGATGGAACAAAGTGCTCATCATGCGGTGAGTTGATCAAAATTCACATACACACAGATGCGGCGGTGGAAACAAACAAATATGCTAACTATGGAATGTGATAGCGCGATGTTTGCATAGGCAATAAAAAGGGAAATAAGAGGAACTCGGCCGATTTACTATCCTTGATTTTTTTTTTATAGGAGCTTTGCATGTTTGTTTGTAGAGGGCCACAAGAAGATACAACGATCATTATTGCTTTCCGTCTTTAATTATTTCCAACCAATCTAATCTAATATAATGAACTTGGTATATAGTTTGTGAAAAGAATATGAATGTACATTAGAGGTCATGTCTTTGAGATTCGAAGTACCTACGTACTATTGTAGTATACTCCCTCCGTCCTGGAATACAGGGCAGCATTGTGGCTATTCTTAGACAAAATAAGAGAGAGGACAATAGACACAATTACCCCTCACTTTGCTTCCTAATTTATTCAAATCTAATCTGTTTCGCATAATTAAAGGATGCAATCTAAATTTTTCAGCTATTCTCCTAGTATTTATCAAATGGAGTCCCTTCATGAGTGATTTTGTATAGAAGAGAAGCAAAGAACAGAGCATCGAGTAATGGATATAGATCAATGAAGAAATGATTTTGCATGAGCACACCTTTTGGCATAAGAACTCCATCTCGTACATGAATTTATACATGAAGATGTGATGGAGCAGTGCTCATCATCTTGTGAGTTGATCAAAATTCACATACACACAGATTTGCGGTGGAAACAAACAAATATGCTAACTATGGAATGTGATAGCGCGATGTTTGCATAGGCAATAAAATGGGAAATAAGAGGAACTCGGCCGATTTACTATCCTTGATTTTTTTCTTATAGGAGCTTTGCATGTTTGTTTGTAGAGGGCCACAAGAAGATACAACGATCATTATTGCTTTCCGTCTTTAATTATTTCCACCAATCTAATCTAATATAATGAACTTGGTATATAGTTTGTGAAAAGAATATGAATGTACATTAGAGGTCATGTCTTTGAGATTCGAAGTACCTCGTACTATTGTAGTATACTCCCTCCGTCCGGAATACGGGGCGGCATTGTGCCTATTCTTACACAAAATAAGAGAGAGGACAATAGACACAATTACCCCTCACTTTGCTTCCTAATTTATTCAAATCTAATCTGTTTCGCATAATTAAAGGATGCAATCTAAATTTTCCAGCTATTCTCCTAGTATTTATCAAATGGAGTCCCTTCATGAGTGATTTTGTATAGAAGAGAAGCAAAAACAGTAGGCATCGAGTAATGGATATAGATCAATGAAGAAATGATTTTGCATGAGCACACCTTTTGGCATAAGAACTCCATCTCGTACATGAATTTATACATGCGAGGTGTGATGGAACAAGTGCTCATCATCCGGTGAGTTGATCAAAATTCACATACACACGGATGCGCGGTGGAAACAAACAAATATGCTAACTATGGAATGTGATAGCGCGATGTTTCATAGGCAATAAAAAGGGAAATAAGAGGAACTCGGCCGATTTACTATCCTTGATTTTTTTTTTCTTATAGGAGCTTTGCATGTTTGTTTGTAGAGGGCCACAAGAAGATACAACGATCATTATTGCTTTCCGTCTTTAATTATTTCCAACCAATCTAATCTAATATAATGAACTTGGTATATAGTTTGTGAAAAGAATATGAATGTACATTAGAGGTCATGTCTTTGAGATTCGAAGTACCTCTATACTATTGTAGTATACTCCCTCCGTCTGGAATACGGGGCAGCATTGTGGCTATTCTTAGACAAAATAAGAGAGAGGACAATAGACACAATTACCCCTCACTTTGCTTCCTAATTTATTCAAATCTAATCTGTTTTTCGCATAATTAAAGGATGCAATCTAAATTTTCCAGCTATTCTCCTAGTATTTATCAAATGGAGTCCCTTCATGAGTGATTTTGTATAGAAGAGAAGCAAAGAACGAGCTTTGTCGAGTAATGGATATAGATCAATGAAGAAATGATTTTGCATGAGCACACCTTTTGGCATAAGAACTCCATCTCGTACATGAATTTATACATGCGGGTGTGATGGAACAGTGCTCATCATCGGTGAGTTGATCAAAATTCACATACACATAGATGCGGCGGTGGAAACAAACAAATATGCTAACTATGGAATGTGATAGCGCGATGTTTGCATAGGCAATAAAAAGGGAAATAAGAGGAACTCGGCCGATTTACTATCCTTGATTTTTTTTTCTTATAGGAGATTTGCATGTTTCTTTGTAGAGGGCCACAAGAAGATACAACGATCATTATTGCTTTCCGTCTTTAATTATTTCCAACCAATCTAATCTAATATAATGAACTTGGTATATAGTTTGTGAAAAGAATTTGAATGTACATTAGAGGTCATGTCTTTGAGATTCGAAGTACCTCGTACTATTGTAGTATACTCCCTCCGTCTCCGGAATACGGGGCGGCATTGTGGCTATTCTTAGACAAAATAAGAGAGAGGACAATAGACACAATTACCCCTCACTTTGCTTCCTAATTTATTCAAATCTAATCTGTTTCGCATAATTAAAGGATGCAATCTAAATTTCCAGCTATTCTCCTAGTATTTATCAAATGGAGTCCCTTCATGATTGATTTTGTATAGAAGAGAAGCAAAGAACAGAGCTGTCGAGTAATGGATATAGATCAATGAAGAAATGATTTTGCATGAGCACACCTTTTGGCATAAGAACTCCATCTCGTACATGAATTTATACATGCAGGTGTGATGGAACAAAGTGCTCATCATCGGTGAGTTGATCAAAATTCACATACACACGGATGCGGCGGTGGAAACAAACAAATATGCTAACTATGGAATGTGATAGCGCGATGTTTGCATAGGCAATAAAAAGGGAAATAAGAGGAACTCGGCCGATTTACTATCCTTGATTTTTTTTTCTTATAGGAGCTTTGCATGTTTGTTTGTAGAGGGCCACAAGAAGATACAACGATCATTATTGCTTTCCGTCTTTAATTATTTCCAACCAATCTAATCTAATATAATGAACTTGGTATATAGTTTGTGAAAAGAATATGAATGTACATTGGAGGTCATGTCTTTGAGATTCGAAGTACCTCTGTACTATTGTAGTATACTCCCTCCGTCCTGGAATACAGGGCAGCATTGTGGCTATTCTTAGACAAAATAAGAGAGAGGACAATAGACACAATTACCCCTCACTTTGCTTCCTAATTTATTCAAATCTAATCTGTTTCGCATAATTAAAGGATGCAATCTAAATTTTCAGCTATTCTCCTAGTATTTATCAAATGGAGTCCCTTCATGAGTGATTTTGTATAGAAGAGAAGCAAAGAACAGTACATCGCCGAGTAATGGATATAGGTCAATGAAGAAATGATTTTGCATGAGCACACCTTTTGGCATAAGAACTCCATCTCGTACATGAATTTATACATGAAGGTGTGATGGAGCAAGTGCTCATCATCTTGTGAGTTGATCAAAATTCACATACACACGGATGCGGCGGTGGAAACAAACAAATATGCTAACTATGGAATGTGATAGCGCGATGTTTGCATAGGCAATAAAATGGGAAATAAGAGGAACTCAGCCGATTTACTATCCTTGATTTTTTTTTCTTATAGGAGCTTTGCATGTTTGTTTGTAGAGGGCCACAAGAAGGTACAACGATCATTATTGCTTTCCGTCTTTAATTATTTCCAGCCAATCTAATCTAATATAATGAACTTGGTATATAGTTTGTGAAAAGAATATGAATGTACATTAGAGGTCATGTCTTTGAGATTCGAAGTACCTCTGTACTATTGTAGTATACTCCCTCCGTCCTGGAATACAGGGCAGCATTGTGCCTATTCTTACACAAAATAAGAGAGAGGACAATAGACACAATTACCCCTCACTTTGCTTCCTAATTTATTCAAATCTAATCCTGTTTCGCATAATTAAAGGATGCAATCTAAATTTTCCAGCTATTCTCCTAGTATTTATCAAATGGAGTCCCTTCATGAGTGATTTTGTATAGAAGAGAAGCAAAGAACAGAGCTGTCAGAGTAATGGATATAGATCAATGAAGAAATGATTTTGCATGAGCACACCTTTTGGCATAAGAACTCCATCTGTACATGAATTTATACATGCAGGTGTGATGGAACAGTGCTCATCATCTGGTGAGTTGATCAAAATTCACATACACACAGATGCAGCGGTGGAAACAAACAAATATGCTAACTATGGAATGTGATAGCGCGATGTTTCAATAGGCAATAAAAAGGGAAATAAGAGGAACTCAGCCGATTTACTATCCTTGATTTTTTTTTCCTATAGGAGCTTTGCATGTTTGTTTGTAGAGGGCCACAAGAAGATACAACGATCATTATTGCTTTCCGTCTTTAATTATTTCCAACCAATCTAATCTAATATAATGAACTTGGTATATAGTTTGTGAAAAGAATATGAATGTACATTAGAGGTCATGTCTTTGAGATTCGAAGTACCTCTATACTATTGTAGTATACTCCCTCCGTCCTGGAATACAGGGCAGCATTGTGGCTATTCTTAGACAAAATAAGAGAGAGGACAATAGACACAATTACCCCTCACTTTGCTTCCTAATTTATTCAAATCTAATCCTGTTTCGCATAATTAAAGGATGCAATCTAAATTTTCCAGCTATTCTCCTAGTATTTATCAAATGGAGTCCCTTCATGAGTGATTTTGTATAGAAGAGAAGCAAAGAACAGAGAGTCGAGTAATGGATATAGATCAATGAAGAAATGATTTTGCATGAGCACACCTTTTGGCATAAGAACTCCATCTCGTACATGAATTTATACATGCGGGTGTGATGGAGCAGTGCTCATCATCGGTGAGTTGATCAAAATTCACATACACGAGATGCGGCGGTGGAAACAAACAAATATGCTAACTATGGAATGTGATAGCGCGATGTTTGCATAGGCAATAAAAAGGGAAATAAGAGGAACTCGGCCGATTTACTATCATTGATTTTTTTTTCTTATAGGAGCTTTGCATGTTTGTTTGTAGAGGGCCACAAGAAGATACAACGATCATTATTGCTTTCCGTCTTTAATTATTTCCAAGCCAATCTAATCTAATATAATGAACTTGGTATATAGTTTGTGAAAAGAATATGAATGTACATTAGAGGTCATGTCTTTGAGATTCGAAGTACCTCGTACTATTGTAGTATACTCCCTCCGTCTGGAATACGGGGCAGCATTGTGGCTATTCTTAGACAAAATAAGAGAGAGGACAATAGACACAATTACCCCTCACTTTGCTTCCTAATTTATTCAAATCTAATCTGTTTCGCATAATTAAAGGATGCAATCTAAATTTTCCAGCTATTCTCCTAGTATTTATCAAATGGAGTCCCTTCATGAGTGATTTTGTATAGAAGAGAAGCAAAGAACAGAGCTGTCAGAGTAATGGATATAGATCAATGAAGAAATGATTTTGCATGAGCACACCTTTTGGCATAAGAACTCCATCTGTACATGAATTTATACATGAAGATGTGATGGAACAAGCAAGGTGCTCATCATCGGTGAGTTGATCAAAATTCACATACACACAGATGCAGCGGTGGAAACAAACAAATATGCTAACTATGGAATGTGATAGCGCGATGTTTGCATAGGCAATAAAAAGGGAAATAAGAGGAACTCAGCCGATTTACTATCCTTGATTTTTTTTCTTATAGGAGCTTTGCATGTTTGTTTGTAGAGGGCCACAAGAAGATACAACGATCATTATTGCTTTCCGTCTTTAATTATTTCCAACCAATCTAATCTAATATAATGAACTTGGTATATAGTTTGTGAAAAGAATATGAATGTACATTAGAGGTCATGTCTTTGAGATTCGAAGTACCTCTGTACTATTGTAGTATACTCCCTCCGTCCTGGAATACAGGGCAGCATTGTGGCTATTCTTAGACAAAATAAGAGAGAGGACAATAGACACAATTACCCCTCACTTTGCTTCCTAATTTATTCAAATCTAATCTGTTTCGCATAATTAAAGGATCCAATCTAAATTTTCCAGCTATTCTCCTAGTATTTATCAAATGGAGTCCCTTCATGAGTGATTTTGTATAGAAGAGAAGCAAAGAACATTTATCGTCGAGTAATGGATATAGATCAATGAAGAAATGATTTTGCATGAGCACACCTTTTGGCATAAGAACTCCATCGTACATGAATTTATACATGCGGGTGTGATGGAATAAAGTGCTCATCATCTTGTGAGTTGATCAAAATTCACATACACACGATGCGGCGGTGGAAACAAACAAATATGCTAACTATGGAATGTGATAGCGCGATGTTTGCATAGGCAATAAAAAGGGAAATAAGAGGAACTCGGCCGATTTACTATCCTTGATTTTTTTTTTTCTTATAGGAGCTTTGCATGTTTGTTTGTAGAGGGCCACAAGAAGATACAACGATCATTATTGCTTTCCGTCTTTAATTATTTCCAACCAATCTAATCTAATATAATGAACTTGGTATATAGTTTGTGAAAAGAATATGAATGTACATTAGAGGTCATGTCTTTGAGATTCGAAGTACCTACGTACTATTGTAGTATACTCCCTCCGTCCCGGAATACGGGCGGCATTGTGGCTATTCTTAGACAAAATAAGAGAGAGGACAATAGACACAATTACCCCTCACTTTGCTTCCTAATTTATTCAAATCTAATCTGTTTCGCATAATTAAAGGATGCAATCTAAATTTTCCAGCTATTCTCCTAGTATTTATCAAATGGAGTCCCTTCATGAGTGATTTTGTATAGAAGAGAAGCAAAGAACAGAGTCATCGAGTAATGGATATAGATCAATGAAGAAATGATTTTGCATGAGCACACCTTTTGGCATAAGAACTCCATCTCGTACATGAATTTATACATGCGGGTGTGATGGAGCAGAGTGCTCATCATCGGTGAGTTGATCAAAATTCACATACACACGAGATGCAGCGGTGGAAACAAACAAATATGCTAACTATGGAATGTGATAGCGCGATGTTTCAATAGGCAATAAAAAGGGAAATAAGAGGAACTCAGCCGATTTACTATCCTTGATTTTTTTTTCTTATAGGAGCTTTGCATGTTTGTTTGTAGAGGGCCACAAGAAGATACAACGATCATTATTGCTTTCCGTCTTTAATTATTTCCAACCAATCTAATCTAATATAATGAACTTGGTATATAGTTTGTGAAAAGAATATGAATGTACATTAGAGGTCATGTCTTTGAGATTCAAAGTACCTCCGTACTATTGTAGTATACTCCCTCCGTCCGGAATACGGGGGCAGCATTGTGGCTATTCTTAGACAAAATAAGAGAGAGGACAATAGACACAATTACCCCTCACTTTGCTTCCTAATTTATTCAAATCTAATCCTGTTTCGCATAATTAAAGGATGCAATCTAAATTTTCCAGCTATTCTCCTAGTATTTATCAAATGGAGTCCCTTCATGAGTGATTTTGTATAGAAGAGAAGCAAAGAACGTAGCATCGGAAGTAATGGATATAGATCAATGAAGAAATGATTTTGCGTGAGCACACCTTTTGGCATAAGAACTCCATCTCGTACATGAATTTATACATGCGGGTGTGATGGAACAAAGTGCTCATCATCCGGTGAGTTGATCAAAATTCACATACACACGGATGCGGCGGTGGAAACAAACAAATATGCTAACTATGGAATGTGATAGCGCGATGTTTGCATAGGCAATAAAATGGGAAATAAAAGGAACTCAGCCGATTTACTATCCTTGATTTTTTTTTCTTATAGGAGCTTTGCATGTTTGTTTGTAGAGGGCCACAAGAAGATACAACGATCATTATTGCTTTCCGTCTTTAATTATTTCCAACCAATCTAATCTAATATAATGAACTTGGTATATAGTTTGTGAAAAGAATATGAATGTACATTAGAGGTCATGTCTTTGAGATTCGAAGTACCTCGTACTATTGTAGTATACTCCCTCCGTCCTAGAATACAGTAAGAAAGCATTGTGGCTATTCTTAGACAAAATAAGAGAGAGGACAATAGACACAATTACCCCTCACTTTGCTTCCTAATTTATTCAAATCTAATCTGTTTCGCATAATTAAAGGATGCAATCTAAATTTCCCAGCTATTCTCCTAGTATTTATCAAATGGAGTCCCTTCATGAGTGATTTTGTATAGAAGAGAAGCAAAAACAGAGTCATCGTAGTAATGGATATAGATCAATGAAGAAATGATTTTGCATGAGCACACCTTTTGGCATAAGAACTCCATCTGTACATGAATTTATACATGCAGGTGTGATGGAGCAGTGCTCATCATCTGGTGAGTTGATCAAAATTCACATACACACAGATGCAGCGGTGGAAACAAACAAATATGCTAACTATGGAATGTGATAGCGCGATGTTTGCATAGGCAATAAAAAGGGAAATAAGAGGAACTCAGCCGATTTACTATCCTTGATTTTTTTTTTCCTATAGGAGCTTTGCATGTTTGTTTGTAGAGGGCCACAAGAAGATACAACGATCATTATTGCTTTCCGTCTTTAATTATTTCCAACCAATCTAATCTAATATAATGAACTTGGTATATAGTTTGTGAAAAGAATATGAATGTACATTAGAGGTCATGTCTTTGAGATTAGAAGTACCTCTATACTATTGTAGTATACTCCCTCCGTCCTGGAATACAGGGCAGCATTGTGGCTATTTTTAGACAAAATAAAGAGAGGACAATAGACACAATTACCCCTCACTTTGCTTCCTAATTTATTCAAATCTAATCTGTTTCGCATAATTAAAGGATGCAATCTAAATTTCCCAGCTATTCTCCTAGTATTTATCAAATGGAGTCCCTTCATGAGTGATTTTGTATAGAAGAGAAGCAAAGAACAGAGCATCGGAGTAATGGATATAGATCAATGAAGAAATGATTTTGCATGAGCACACCTTTTGGCATAAGAACTCCATCGTACATGAATTTATACATGCAGGTGTGATGGAACAGTGCTCATCATCTTGTGAGTTGATCAAAATTCACATACACACAGATGCTGCGGTGGAAACAAACAAATATGCTAACTATGGAATGTGATAGCGCGATGTTTGCATAGGCAATAAAAAGGGAAATAAGAGGAACTCAGCCGATTTACTATCCTTGATTTTTTTTCTTATAGGAGCTTTGCATGTTTGTTTGTAGAGGGCCACAAGAAGATACAACGATCATTATTGCTTTCCGTCTTTAATTATTTCCAACCAATCTAATCTAATATAATGAACTTGGTATATAGTTTGTGAAAAGAATATGAATGTACATTAGAGGTCATGTCTTTGAGATTCGAAGTACCTCTGTACTATTGTAGTATACTGCCTCCGTCCTGGAATACAGGGCAGCATTGTGGCTATTCTTACACAAAATAAGAGAGAGGACAATAGACACAATTACCCCTCACTTTGCTTCCTAATTTATTCAAATCTAATCCTGTTTCGCATAATTAAAGGATGCAATCTAAATTTTGCAGCTATTCTCCTAGTATTTATCAAATGGAGTCCCTTCATGAGTGATTTTGTATAGAAGAGAAGCAAAGAACAGAGCTGTCAGAGTAATGGATATAGATCAATGAAGAAATGATTTTGCGTGAGCACACCTTTTGGCATAAGAACTCCATCTGTACATGAATTTATACATGCAGGTGTGATGGAACAGTGCTCATCATCTGGTGAGTTGATCAAAATTCACATACACACAGATGCAGCGGTGGAAACAAACAAATATGCTAACTATGGAATGTGATAGCGCGATGTCTGCATAGGCAATAAAAAGGGAAATAAGAGGAACTCAGCCGATTTACTATCCTTGATTTTTTTTTCTTATAGGAGCTTTGCATGTTTGTTTGTAGAGGGCCACAAGAAGATACAACGATCATTATTGCTTTCCGTCTTTAATTATTTCCAACCAATCTAATCTAATATAATGAACTTGGTATATAGTTTGTGAAAAGAATATGAATGTACTTTAGAGGTCATGTCTTTGAGATTCGAAGTACCTCGTACTATTGTAGTATACTCCCTCCGTCCTGGAATACAGGGCAGCATTGTGGCTATTCTTAGACAAAATAAGAGAGAGGACAATAGACACAATTACCCCTCACTTTGCTTCCTAATTTATTCAAATCTAATCCTGTTTCGCATAATTAAAGGATGCAATCTAAATTTTCCATAGAAAATATGGTAAGTATTGAATTAGTTTCATCCGTCATACTATATCGAGGGGCTATATTTAAGTAAACATTACTTTCTTGTTCCCCAAATGCACTATATTTAGGGACACCTCCTGAAGGCTAGAATGCTCTTTATTTCAGGACGGAGGCAGTAGCTACTTGGTTTGCTGTCAGATAAGAGTGTAGATCGACTATGCACATGTAGCACATGAACCAGCATGAGCAACGGAGAAACCTCTATGCATCAACGGAGAGAGTGATAGGAGCCGAGAACTGGGCTCTTTTCAGTGACGTGGGGAAGCACAAACCTCCATGTGTCTAGTGAAGACGTAGAGGAAGACAAAGCTGCTGCACAGCTGCGCTTCTCCTCAAGGCTGAAGGGCAGCATATCGCCTCCAGCAGCCGGCTTCCGTCTCGGCTTTGGCTTCGCGCTTGTCATCTCACTTCAGAAGAAGGCTTGGGCCCGGCGGGATGGGCACAGCGAAATCATCAGCGCGCCACTTTGCCGTTGCATCGCACTCGCGCCACGCGGCTCGCGCCTCCTTCTGGTATTTCAACGAACACATGGTGGGTGTTCTTGTTCATATCGAAACGACAGCAGTCAGGACCGAGTCCAGGCCCTCGTCGCGGTGGGGCGGCTGTGCCCGCGCATCTCCTGTGCGCCTAGCAGCAGTGAAAGCTCCCGCACGTGCCTGGCTGGTGGCGACGGAGTCAGCACGCGCCCGGCTAGCAGCGGTGGAGCTTGCACGCACTAGGCCAGAGGTGGCTCTTGACAGGCGGCGGCGGAGCTCGCACGCCGCACCTGCCAGGCCAGCCGCGCCTCGGCCGCCCTGGCATGGACGAGAGTGTGGGTGCAGCAGCCCCGGCCACCCGGGTGTGCGGGGCCGCGGGCACGATGGCTCCGGCGAGTTGGTCACCACGGCGCGTGTGGGGGCATCGGGCGCGGCAGGAAGCCGGTGGAGGTGTGGACTATGGAGCGGTGAAACAGACATACGGTTTCCTGATCGTTCTCGAACGCCCCGTACTGGTGGCTTAATGGTTGAGACCCGATCCGATCCGCAATCGGACGGTCTGTATTGCGAGTTCGTCCGATCTGACGGCTGGTGACTTATCGAATGACGTGGATAGCGGGTCTGCCCGATCCTTGGCCCAGGATTAGAATTATAGAGATAGAGATAGAGATCAGAAAACAAACATTCCTAGGTACTCTCTAGATGCACCACAAAGCTCCAGCGCACGCATTGGAGAGCTCTGCTGCTCTCTAACGTTTCCCACCGTGCCTCCAACTACCTGTAGTGTATGACTCTAGTGATCACTCAAGTCACTACAGAAGTATGCCTTCGGGCTCTTCTCTTAACTATCTCTGATTGGGCCCATCATTTAACTCGATTGCACCACCCAGATAGCTTCGGTTGAACCAGAAAGCTCCATTGCATTTGTTCACATTTGATTGTCCAGGCTTCTCTTCCTCGATGTCTTCAGCTCTTTACCTGTCTTCTAGGGTCTTCAATATTCCACTTTGATCATCCTTTGAGGTGTTAATTTCTATGATTTTTACCTTACTGTAAGTCCCTCTTTTACATATCTCAAACTGGCCTTCTTTGTTTAGGCTTCCTAGTAGCTTTTGGACCTCAAAAGCAGGAAGCCCAAACAAACAGCCAGCTTCCGGTGCTAGCTTTTCAAAGCCAAAAGCCCACAAAATCCATCTTTACAAAGAAAGCGTCAAAGCTCATATGGGGTGGCTTTCATTGGCTTTCACTGTTTCTTCTCTAGGGCCTTCTTTCTGCCCCCACTCGACCTCCCGCAATCCTAGGTGGCAACGCCTTCAGCAGCCTCCAGCAGCACGGCTTGGTAACCAGGCCGGCGACCTACTAGGCTTCAGCCACCGCCCTCTTCTTGGAGAGCTGCAGTCATCCCTGCTCGGAGAATCAATGTTGTCCACCTGCTCAGAGAAAAACCAGTCAACCCTGCTCAAAGTTGTGGCAGCCACTACACCTCAAGCCTTTTCTTGGCGCTCGCCGCAGCTGGATCTGGTCCTATCCAGAGCTCATCGACCTTGCTCCCAACAATCTCTTCTAGCTCATACGTCATCTCAAAAGCTGAGTTGCCAAACGGTCTTGCATTGGCTACCTTTCATAAAGCCAAAGCCAAAAGCTGCATCTCATACAAACAGGACACAAGTACCTTATACACTAGCAAATATTTTTTGTTAGTCCTCTTAGTTATCGTGATTATGATTTAACCACCAACGTCACTGCACCCTTACTAGGATCCATCTTTCTGACAAAATGGAATTTTCTCGATGCTGCATAGGCATGATCAGTAATCAGGGACTGAACTGTCAAGCCGCCTAGTCTCTAAATAAAAGTAAAAAGATCTGGTTAATTGTTCATACCTTGTTTGCTGCATATGACATCCGAGGAAAGAAAAAGTCGAGAACATACATCCAAATCAAACAAATTCCCAAATCTAGCTTGCATTGTGTGGATATCCATGTGGCATAGCTTTTGTGTATATCTCTCTCCGGCGGACACCTCACTTTTAGTGGCAGCTTGTTGCTGTAGGCTTGCATTGCAGTAGTAGGTAGCTTTACCCTGTGCAACCACATTAACCTAGGCCTTGTTTAGATTGTAAAAATTTCAACCTGATAAATAGTAACTCTTTTGTCTTATTTGAAAAATATTGTCCAATCGTGGACCAACTAGACTCAAAAGATTCATCTCGTGATTTCAAACTAAACTGTGTAATTAGTTATTTTTTTACCTACATTTAATGCTCCATGTATAAGTCCAAAAATTAATGTGATGGGAGAGAGTAAAAAAATTTGGAATTTGGAGGCAATCTAAAGAAGGCCCTACACTCGATCTGTTCGCGATCGACCGGATCACGTCCATGTGAAAACTGAAAAGCACACCCTGAGGCCAACATGAAGACACGTCGTGAGAAGTCCGGCCACAACTGAAGAAACAGTATGCATGGTGACGCCCCAATTGTCCATACGTTGTTGGCTGCAGCTCAATTATAAAGAGGCACTACTCATGGTCTCGGGTGGGTACAGGTACAGTCAGCTCAATAACTCATTCATAAAAAAAAAATCATTATACAGACTGCGTACAAAAAGGTTCGGTGAGCTATCTCACTCCGCCGTTGTCAGCCTCGCTGAACAGGTCCAGCAGTCTCCAGAGTCCAGACTCCATCCAGGATCCAGAATCTCTTGGCTCTACATATTCTGATTTCTGAGTCTAGTTGATCGATCCTGGAAAAAGAAGCACGTGTGTTATTTTAGCATAGCCTCCGCGAGAGAGAGGGAAGGAAGACCATGGCCGGCGGCGGCGAGGCACAGACGCCCTTGCTGGAAGGGAAGCCCAGGGTGTACTTCGACGGCTGCCCTGGGTGTGCCAACGACCGGAGGAAGGCGGAGAACCCGGGAATTCCCTACGGGCAATTCTTCCATATCTGGATCATCATCCTCGTCTCCTGTACGTGCTGCTGCATCCCTCAATCAGTTGTGTCACCTTTGGGAACTCCTCTCTACTCTTTAGTTGTGCTCTAAATAATAAACTTTTTAGCATTCAAATGATTGATATCTATCTCAGTCGGATTCATTATTGGTATATGGTTTGGGTACTAAACTGCAGAATGAGCAGCGTTCTGTTCGCCAAGTAGTAATAATGCTGATGTGTATGCTACTGACTTGGTCAATTGGTACCTAGTGTTACTACTACTCCTTTATCAGTCACTGAAAATTTTATAAAAACAGAGAATTTTTAGTGATGCTTTCGATCAATGATACTTTATAAAGAAATTCCTAACACCAACCCCATAAGAAACAGAGTGGCTGATTAGCAAGCTTGTATTATTGGCAGTTCATTGAAGATCCTATAGCATCTCTCAATATACACTACTTAAAACGAAACAAATTAACAGCCTGTGTTCAAACCCTTCTTTTTCACACTAAAACGACATAAGGAACTGAGGGCATGTAATCTTCTGCATTCACAATATAGTTTTCGGTAAAGGAACTATGATCTAGTAATAGCTCCTGAAGTGAAGCGGCCAGAATTTAGTCCTGAAATAGATGCTACTAAAGTTGAACCGTCAGAGTAGGAGTTTTCTCATGCTTCTCCTATAGTGCCACGTATGCAAAAGGTACAGGCACAATAGCAATTCTCTTTGACATTCAAATTTATTCTGAAAGTCTGCATTACGATGTGTCGTTATAATTGATCTGTTAGAATGCTATTGTCCTTTATTTATTTTAGAATTTGATGCATGCTGCAGAGTCTTATTCATTTTTTTGTGCACATTTTGCTATTATATACATCGGACTGTTTCTAACTGTTTGTTCCTTTTTATTTTAGGTTTGCCAATATCATTGTTATTTCCCTTCATATATTTCATGGTATGGTCATTTAATTGTAGATACTAATATCCTCAGAGCAGTACCTTGCACATGTTATTACTTTTTGGTTGACCTGGTTCCTTGGTGTTGCAGTCTCCTTGTATAATAGTTGGGTCAGGTGTATCATTTTTTATGAAGCACCGAAGACCATCCAAATATTAGAAAACTGTGATATTCATTCTACCATGTTATACCTACTAAACTTTGAAATGGTAGCTAGTCATCTGCTTGTGTCTGCACATTAGTTTTACCAAAATCTGCCATAGTTCTATTTAGTTGTGTAATCAAGGGATCTAAATATTATGCATTCTCTTCTCAACAACAGATAAGAGACTTGCATATTGCCGAAAGGGTAGAAGATATTGGATTCTATGCCGGTTTTATAGGTAATAAAAACTTTCCAAATGATAATAATGTTTCCACTTCTAAACCTTCATACATGCATGTAACCAATTATTTGATATATACTCGTCAGGACAACTTGTTAAATGTCATATTTAAATTTGTATTTTTGCAGGTGCTTCATATATGCTTGGTAGAGCTCTAACTTCCACTGCTTGGGGAATGATAGCAGATCGCATTGGGAGGAAGCCCGTTATCATTCTTTCAATTATCTCCACGTTAGTATTATTATTTATGTTCTACTTTTACATCAGATTATACTAAGATAGCAGTCAAGACTTGCATTTCAACTATCTTCGTGTGTCATCTCTCTGATTTGTATTCCTTAATATTTATATTCTTTAGGCTTTTGTTCAACACTTTGTTTGGATTAAGCGTAAAGTATTGGATGGCGATAGCAACAAGATTCCTTCTAGGTTCTTTAAATGGTTTGCTTGGCCCAATAAGAGTACGACAACTGAGCTATATATTACAGTTTTATGGTGGTATTATTGAAACATGTTAACTTTGTTAGTAATTTGTAATTTAATATTTGTAGGCTTATGCTGTTGAAGTATGTCGAACTGAGCATCAAGCTCTTGGACTGACACTTGTAAGTTTTCAAATATTACATATCATACTTTTGAATTTGAACACAACATTTTAGGTTGTTGTACTTATATTCTTTAATTTTATGACTATGTTAGCACATCATGGGCAATAGGTCTTATTATTGGGCCAGCTATTGGTGGATACCTCGCACAGGTATTCATGAGAGATGTTTGCTATTTTTAAGTTTTATATTGTTTCTACATTAATATTATCATGGTACTATTTTCTTTGGCAGCCAGTTGAAAAATACCCAAAGTTATTTCCAGCAAATTCAATATTTGGGAGGTATCTAATGTTTTTATTGTCCATATATATCCATAATTATTACAAACTCCCTAATTTTGTGTATTCTTCAGGTTCCCATATTTCTTACCTTGTTTATGTGTCTCGTTCTTCTGTTTGGTTATCCTCATAAGCTGCATTTGGCTCCCGGTATGTGTAACTATGCTGGCTTATCCTTGTTAATATACGTCATGCACTCTACACTCATATGCTCACAAGTGTGATTCTTACAAATCTAAACATATATGAAAAAACATAGTATGGTGTTAAACATTTGCACCAAGATTTGAAAACTACTAGTTGGAGTCATAAGCTCATGCATCCACCACCCTAAGCCGCAGTTCCCTATTCCGTACCATTTTTAGCCATATTTGTAGAACTTCATTTTGTAGAGATTTTCGGTACTATAATTACACAACCAACTCTATCATTAGGATATTAAAAATACTATACCACTACCGTATCATCTCAAACATATAGAGGCCAGAATGGAGGGTGTCACAATGGATGATGATAATGAAACACTGCACTACCACATGAAATCCTATATAAATTATATATTTGTTGACGTGAAGTTCGGTCAAACACAAAACCATTGGTATGTATGTAAAAAAAAAATGAACTTCATGGCTTTGTCTAACAAAATTGGATGACCCCATTTTCTCAAGATCCTCCCAAGAAGGGATAACTTGTAGTGATGGATAGGTAGGTTTACTTGGAAATTAATTCATGTTTACACGACCAAAAAAAAGGCTAGTAAAATTGATAAGAAAACCAGCAAAGACCGACAAAACTCTCGCATAGGAAGGATCCATTAGAGCATCGCGTCGCTAGTGTGCCCTAAGCCAACTAGCAATCCTAGCACACCGCCTATGGTCAACAAATTTAGTTGATGAATGATAATGAGTCCTAGGAACCCATCTATGGTCATAAATTGGTTTCATCAATTGTCTGTGTTCTTGTCTGACCTTTCATGATTTATTTGATAATTTATACTCACTATATTGATTTTTTGAGTCAAAAAAGTGTGTTTCATAAAACTGCAGGAGACATTGCATAAGCACAAACTTCACAAAATTGAAGATCAAGGAATCGAAGAGTTTGCTGAGCAACAAAATTGTTCAACTACAAATAAGAGCTTGCTTAAGAATTGGCCATTGATGTCATCCATTATCTTATTCTGCATCACCTCTTTTGATGATATGGCTTACATAGAGGTTTGTTTCAATTATATATACAAACAAAAAGGGGGAGGAGAGAGAGGGACAGATGTTGGCTACCTTTGTTCTTTACAATCCAAATCCAATAATAATAACAAATTAGCACATTACATATTTTTAATTATTTTATTTATATTCCCTAAGGAACCAAAACCCCTTGGGGCATAATAGTTTATTTGCTTTTATCAGCTCACTTTATATTTCAAATCTACCTTTTTAGATATTTTCTCTATGGGCTGAAAGCGACAAAAAGTATGGAGGACTAGGTTTCTCATCTGAGGATGTTGGTCAAGTGCTTGCAGTTACAGGTGTCAAGACGATATAACAACTATACCAAAGATTGATGTCTACATATTTATTTTCATCTATTACCAAGACAAATAAAGTAGATTTATGATTATTTTTAGGTAGATCCATGAAATAAATATCCCATATATGCTTAATGTGGTACATTCATATACCAATGTTAAAACAAATGAAATATATGAGTTATAAGTAAATATGAGTATTGTAGTATATGTTGAAATTGCATCACGTTACTATTGATGAAAGCTAATGAGAAATACTTTAATTTAATTCCAACATTTGCTAATACCGTTTATGTTGATTCATTTTTTAGGTGCTAGCATCCTTTTGTACCAAACATTTGTTTATCCACGTATTGTAAAAGTCCTTGGGCCTGTCAATGCTTCCCGTATTGCAGCTGTGAGTATGAACAATAACCAATTTTTTATGTTAGTTTAAGAACATAAAAAATAATAATGCTAATTGGGTCATTTTTTGCAGATTCTATCTATGGTGCTCCTTTTCACTTATCCACCAATGACAAATCTGTCAAAACCATGGTTATCAGTTGTAGTGAACATTGCATCAATGTTGAAAAACAACCTAGTAGTGAGTACACTTAAAATCTCTTTATGCAAGCATACATGAAGCATCTCGATTGATACTACCATACATGTTTGTTCTATTTCTCTTAACATTATAACAAAGATATGATTTATATACATTTATTAATTGTTTTTGTTATTTTTTATTTTGCTAAAAACATTAATCTCACATAAAACCTATGCAACTTAATAATATAAATAGTTTATTTCTAAAAAGTTAAGTTTTATTTGATAAAGATTTTGTGAGTTCTTATATAATAGACATAGTAATGATAATTGATAAAGTATTAATATGATTCATATTGATAAAGAGAAAACTAGTGGGGGTACTTGTATTGTATTCACACATATTTATGATGTTCTATGCTATGTTTCTTATTATAAATGGAGGCAACACAAAATAGAATCGGTTACATGTTTTATCAAGATCATCTAACAATAGATTGTTGTATATATTTTAGGTTACCATTGTAACATGCTCTTTTATTCTTCAAAACAATTCAGTGGTATGTTCCTTGACATTTTATTCAATTTAAATAAACTTTCCTATATATGCAAACTTTAGAAATTCACCATTATATGGAGTAACAGCCTCAAGAGCAAAGAGCAACTGCAAATGGCTTAGCAACTACATTAATGTCCTTTTTCAAGGCATTTGCCCTAGCAGGAGCTGGTATTGTGTAAGTAATTTTATGTTGCCACCTTTTGCAAGAACTAAGTTTCAACTATATTTTGGAAGTTTCAAGATCACATGAATGGAGTTTTCCTTTTTGGTACTTTTTTCAGTATACCTTGCAATCTTTCTTTATAGTTTAAGTTCTTAGAAGCACCTCGATTCATATTGCAAGTTATGGTTTTACATTCCAACATGATACACATTAATAGAAAAAAAGAACTTGTATTAATTTCATAGAATACTAATGGAGTGAATAACATTTATAAGTTTGATAAAAAGGTATTGTTGATTTATCTGAAGTTATAGAAGTATCTACCATTCATAGAGTTTCACTGTTACATCTCTTTCTCCCATGATAATGTTTCAAAGCTAATAATGGTACGATGCATCTCCCAGCAACTTTGGAAAATTGGGTTAGTAAGAAAGGTTGCACTTAAGTACATGTACAATATATGTCCACTAAAATTTTATCTTGTGAATAAATGTATTAAATTAATTGGAGGTTTTAGATCAAATTACTATAGAAGTGAGGTCTACAACTCCACATTGATGATATGCAATTCAGAACGTCCTATTAAATATAGAACCACCCTTGAATATATATCAAAATGATTATTTCCCTAAATTAAATGCGATATTTGAACTGATGTATGTCAAGGATTAATTGACATCAAAGTGGTTTATTAATGCAGATTTTCATGGGCACAAAAACGCCAACATGCTTTCCTCTTTCCAGGTAACAATGCAATATGACAAAAAGATCAAACTTTTTTAAAACTATATTTACTTTTTTCAAGAAACCATAATTCAGAAACCATTTTGAAAACCCCACTTATTTTTGTATAGCGATTCAGAAGAATTATTCTAGAGGAGTGCTACATTTCCATGAGCCAGATAAAAGCTAGTTGATGGAACTTTTGGTTTTGTTTTAAATTTGTCATATTTTCATATAATATATCTTGACCCATTCTTTGGATGCTTATTATTTGAGTTGTAACTCCAGTACTTCTACTTAAAACCCAATCACTTCTGATTGTGTTGCTCTACCATGAAGCGCCATTTGATTGTTCTAGAAAATTTGTGCATGTAAAATCTATAGTATATATAAACAAATATGTCAAAAAGAAAACAACTAATGAGATTGTTTTGAAATTATGCCTTATATTCTAAACATTGTATTACTAGATATGTAAGGAAACTCATATATACTTTCAAAACCTTCCTACTTGTTCATTATCGATACTATGTATTTGTAGACCACGCCTATGTCTAAACAGCTACCAGAAAAGAACAATGCTGTATTGTGGTAAAAGAACATAATCAGTTATGATCTTTTATATCGACCATTCAATTTATCACTGCACTAACCATGATGTACAGATGCATCGTCTAATCTTTGAGGATACCCCGTAGCTCCATATTAGTTTTTCAGTTGTTTCCTTTCTTTGTTATTTTCATTACCCTGTAAATATTCAGACTATGCTTTCTACTGAATGAAAAGGCAGAGCACCTGCCAGTTTCTGCTCAAAAAAATTATCACTGCATTATTTGTTATGTACACAGGTGACCAGATGGTGTTCTTCCTTCTGGACATTGTCATCTTTGTTGAGCTCATTTGGACATTCAAGCCATTTCTAGCTATTCCAGAGCAAGTCCCCTGAAGTTAGCCTTCATGCTTCTTCTCTACTACTGGACGTGTTTATTGTGGATGGATCGATAACGGACAATAATTGGGGTATCTATTTTCTTGTGCAATGTGAGGGAACTATGATCTCATCTAGTGGGTTACACATTATAGTGTAATGTCCATGCTCTGAATATGATTGCAAAGGAAAAACTTGTGTGGCTAGTAAACTTATAGAAAGCAGCAGGATGGTAGATAGACCACACAAGAAACTTCATCTTCTTGTTGTTACCTTTGCTGTATTTGTACTTGTTTCACTTTGAATTGTTTTCATTTAGGTTGTCATTCCCTTCAGATAAACCAAACAACACCCAAATGGTATGGTGGTTACGTCGGACAATGGGTTCGCAACTAGTGACGAACCACAATCAAAACTATAGGTCTGGCGAACCTATGCAAACTTCAGTAACAGTAACAATGGCTCATACACACATCTGAAAATTCAAAATTTTACCTGTTATAAGAAGCCATGACTGGATCTTAAAGCCCTAGAATCAATGGCATTTGGAGTTTCCTGAGTACCGTGACTGATCGGTGGAACTAGAGACAACACGAGAAATTACATGATATGAAATTAATTTATATTAAAAAGGACTTGTTATTATGCTAAATCACTAAACAGTTGTGTAAATAAAAAAACTGCACAACACCACGGGCATACCTCGACCTCATCCACGTCTGATTCCCACTCTAGCACCTGCAGGCATCGGAACAACAATTGCCGACAAGGGTGCTGAAAAAGCTGAACCATGGGCGGCCCCTGAAATTGCAATGGCACCGCCACCAGCAGCCTCTTCTGATCCTTCTGCTTCCCTGCCTGCTTCCACATCATATAGGTAAGCAACGACGGGCGGCGGCGAACGGAGCGTTCGCCATTCCGTGTACGGCAGATTTTGCCTAGTGCGATTCGGGGATTCGGGGAGAAGACGAGACGAGCCGATCTTGCCTTGTGCCACGGAGAATCGGCCGCATGGTCACTGGGCTTGGCTTGGGCATCATTTGGACTGGATGCCGGCCCAATACCCCTTTATAATGGCCCATGGTTGAATGGGAAATGAAATGGAGGGAGCTGACCTTGAATTGGTGGCATGTTCTGCAAGGGAGATGATGGAGAAAATATTCAGACTGAAGGCATCGCAGCATAATACAGTGGTGACGCTTCTATGGTTATGGTGGAAAGTGAGGAACAGATGGAGGGAGGAAGGAAGAAGGCATTCTGGCATGGATGTGGCATATGTTGTGGCTGCCCGAGCTGACCAAATAAAAAAGCCAGTGCAGACCCACAAATTGTCGGATTTTGGTCAGATAAAACGATGGAGAAAGCCAAGCCAAGGAGTGCTCAAAATAAACTCTGATGGTGCGTAGTGACCTTGAATTGGCATGTTCTGCAAGGGAGATGATGGAGAAAATATTCAGACTGAAGGCATCGCAGCATAATACAGTGGTGAAGCTTCTATGGTTATGGTGGAAAGAGAGGAACAGATGGAGGGAGGAAGGAAGAAGGAATTCTGGCAGGGATGTGCATATGTTGTGGCTGCCCGAGCTGACCAAATGAAAAAGCCAGTGCAGACCCACCTATTGTCGGATTTTGGTCAGATAAAACGATGGAGAAAGCCAAGCCAAGAAGTGCTCAAAATATACTCTGACGGTGCGTACTTTCCAATGACTAGTGCAGGTGGATGGGGATATGTTATTAGAGATGATAAAGGAGCAGTAAAGAGAGCTGGAGCAGGAGGTGAAGAGTTTTTACAGCATGTGTTTCATGCTGAGTTGCTAGGGTGTGTGCAGGGCTAGAAAATGGCGGCACAAATGGGTATGAAAACCACGTTATTCTGGAAACGGATGCACAAATGGTTATAGCAGCAATTGAGGGTTTTTTTTTTTATGGAACACAGCAATTGAGGGTGATGACTACTGGTTATCTTCGATGAGCGGCATCATTACTAAATCAAGCATCTAGTGTCAACGGAGTTTTCGTCGTGGGGTATTAGCTTTTGTCCACGATCTTACAATAAGTTAGCACATGAACTAGCCTCTTTTGAGTTGTAATGTGCCCAGTGGTGTGTATACTACTTGGGATGATGTACCTTAGTCCCTTGATGGTTTGGTGTCCAGCAATTTGGCTGTGACATAGGAGTAACAGAAAAACACTTCATTACAAAAAAAATGAGACTTAAGCAATAGACCGATGTATATATCTTTTTGACCGAAGTCGGCAAGGGAATCCTCAGCCTATTTTTTAAATTTTTTGATAATGCAGACCTGTTTAAATTCGCTCCCACGGGGAGTCGAACCCAAGTCTGCTGGGTGATACTCAGGTGCTTTAGACCGATGTATATATCATCCTTAGATTAAAGAAAAAAAGTCTATTTTTAGCCATCGAACTTTTGTCGAAGTCTGAAAATGACCATTGAACTTCAAAACCACGAATCTTTGACCATCCAACTTTTGAAACCGTTTTTTAATATTTAACCATTGGGTGGTTTTGGTGGGTGGTTTCGCTTACGTGGACGCCACATGGTTTTATTGGCATGCAGCACGGCAGTGTCTCCGTCATCCAAGGCTCGAGGGCATGGCAGGCCGGCGGTGGCGACATCGGCAGCCCACAGGAGGCGCTGTATGAGATCCTAGTGGTGGTGAAGACGTCGTCGGACCTGGAGCGGGGGCGGAGAGCATGTCCGAGATGATGGTGGCCAATGGCATCCAGTCGTCCGAGGACCTGGAGGAGTTCCCCGCGTGCTACCTCGCGCTCAACGCCGGCGAGCACACCGTGCCATCGTCGCTGCGTTCCGCCACGTCTGGCTCCTCCTCGACAAGCACAGGCTGCTCATCTAGCATGCGTGCATGGTGCTGCTGACACAGGTAGCTAGCTAGCGTAACAGTACGATCCTGTTGCGACAACGAGCATGCATGGAGATATTGCCGTGTGTTTATAATCAGAAACTATTTTAGTCGGTTCTTGATTGTACATCCGTGCCGTTGCAGCCGCGCCGCGCCCTCCTGGCCTCCGAGTTGCAGCTCCGACGAGCGGCCACGGTGAGCGCGCAGCCCGATGCTCCACCTCGGTCTGGGTCGCAGCTCCCGCGAGCGGCAGTTGCCGGCACGATGGCTGCCAGTAGAGGAGAGAGGAGAGAAGAGGGCGCGAAACCACTCACCAAAACCGCCCGATGGTCAAATATGAACGGTTTTAAAAGTTAAGATGGCCAAAGATTCTTGGTTTTAGAGTTTGATGATCATTCTCAGACTTTACTAAAAGTTTGATGGCTAAAAATGGACTTATTCCTAGATTAAAATAGTCGATGAACTTGACGTCTTCTCTTTGGTTGTCATATACTTTTAAAACTCACATATGCTTCACTTAATAACCAGGGCATATGTTGATGACCAAAGATGATCAAATGGTTGAACATGAATTGAAAAAACACACGCAAATAGAAAAGAACAAAAGAATCAAGTTTGTAGCCATTTGAGCTAATTTGGCGCTATCTAGGAAAAAAACAGTCTAGGCTAGGCCGTTTTGGTTTGATACCAATGATGTTTAGTAGAAACAAGCCTAGACCGACTTTGGAAACCAGTCTGCGCCGGTTTTGTAAGCCCTTAGTCACAAATCGTGTTTTTTCTCTAAAAACTCATCCTTGTGTAAAACTTTCTAAATTGTGTGCCAAAAAATAAAGGTTTCTTACATCCTGAGATAAGACTACCCATCTATTTATACGAGAGGATTATAGCCAATTGAGAGATCCACCTATCTAATCGTTAAAAAAAAATGCACCTACCACACTTTTTACCATCTCTTTCTTATCTACTACTATTACCCTCCCTACACCCTACTCCCTCCGTACCCGAAAAACTTGACGTCCTGGGCTCCCTCCGCGTTTTCACAAAACTTGACGTTCAACGCTCGCTCGGCCCCGCTCGGACGGGTTTGCCCCTGCGCTCGCGTCCGTTCCGCTCTCGGCATTTAATCGCTCGACGCCTCGGTACTCTTGGTCGCCGCCCGTTCTCGGCTCTCGCGCAAGTGCGAGTAAAGGCCGCTGCACGCGCGTCCTATCCTCTCCGCAGCACGCGCGTCCCACATCCTCTCCGCCGCACGCGCAGCACTCCATCGACGCGATGGACTCCAAGGCCATGAAGTTCGTCGAGGCGCAGGAGTCCATCTCCGGCGTGGTGCTGGACTCCGTCGTGGCCATGGAGTCCGTCGATGAAGCGCTCGTCTCCGTCAATGCGGTGGACTCTGATGTGGTGCCGGACTAAATATAGGGAAAAGAACCAGCTTATTCGTAGTAGAAAGTAGTTACGGCATGATCTAAATATAGAAAAAAAAATACAAGCTTATTCATAGGGCAAAGAACTCACGTCATCATGATCTAAATATAGGGAAAAAAAAAACAAGCCTATTCATAATAAAATGTAGTCGCGGGCCAACAGTGCCATGCAAAAATTCCATGCAAATCAAGCCTCCAGCAAAAAAATTACGGCAGCCAGGGTTCGACCTCAGCTCGCCACACGCAAGCCTTCACGCACTAACCAACTGGGCTGGTTTAATTTCTCGTACAGAGACGCAACCATATTTATTAGGGGCAAAGATGGGAAAATAACCCCTAATTAATCACTCCTTGGTTACCGCAGTCATGTCCTAAACGTCAGGTTTTTTGGGTATGGAGGGAGTAGGTGAGAACCCCCTCCCTTGTGGTGACCCCTCGCCCTCTCCCATGAGACACTTGGGGCTCCGCCTTGCGCCGGCCATAGCTCAGTTGATTGTACTAATGAGAATGATAAGTGGGTCCTATTGTCAGTGTCTCTCGCAATGTATTTTAGGACTTTGATAAAGGTTGTTGCTGGAGCAGATGGAAAAAGAATTGAGCCCTCAAAAATAGTGAAGATTCAAATCAGAAGTAAAGGCCTTGATTCCTTTTTATGGAAACTAATTAAATGGATTGCAGTTGCATTTTTTCTCTAGACAAAGACTTAATTATATTAGGGAAGTACTCCGTAGGACATTCGCTCTAAAACTGTTCGTTCCCAAAAAAAAAAAAAAAGCAAGAAAAACAAAATAGGAATAGTCATCTTTTTTATATCTCGTTTATTAATCTGAGAAGTTGGAACTTTGGCGTCGGCCATGGCCCATATAGATCGATCGGACGTTTGTTGGAATGGAACAGAACACATGCTCTGCAACTGGGCATGGCAGATATAAGACAGAGACAGCTTCAGCAGCTGAGCTTCCGTGGCAGTGAGGAAGCGCAGCAGGTGACGAGACGATCGAGCTCAGCTCGAACAGGCCAGAAGCAAGGTGGGGGCAACAAAATGGGCAGCGAGGAAGCGCCGCTGCTGTCGCCGGCGGCGGCGGTGGAGGGTTGCCCCGGGTGCGCGATGGACCGGCGGAAGGCGAGCAGCGACGGGAGGATCCCCTACAAGGAGCTGTTCTTCGTCGCCATCACCTCCCTCGCCTCATGTACGTACCGCCGTCTGTTGCACATCTCTACTCATCAGCAACTGACACAGTGTGACAGACATGCTTCTGCATTAGTGCATTTGCATCCAAACAATATAATGCTATCTAGTACGTCATCAACTGAATTTGGTTTAGTTCTACCTAGACATTCAAATTTACATTCAGACAGTTTTCCTCAAAAACAAAATTCACACCTAGTTGATGATTGACTAGCGCTGACACAACACAAGCGCCGCTTCGTTTGTGTTGTGCCAGCACTATAGCTGTTGTGCCGTGCATGTATGATTATCGAACCTATCTAGCTAGTTCGGTCTGTTAGACCGGTCGTCAGAGTATGTCTTCCCCTGGAGCGTAGCCGGAGACATGGACGACGGGAAAAACAAAAAGGTTTTCTTTTATGAAACAGGAGGGGTGCAACCCCTACCGGACTTTTATTATAAAACATCGGAACAAAGATACAAAACGCCTAACATGGCAGCATATGCATTTCTTCTTATTAAGCCGCCGAGGCTTGGGGAGCAACCGGCCGGGCCACGTGGCCATATGAACAGTATCCGTACGCGTGAACAGTACCCGTATGTATAAACAGTAACCATATGTATGAACATTAACCGTACGTGTAGACAGTAACCGTATATATGAACAGTTTTTTTTTTTTTTGCTGCTTGCCTGCCGAGGCGCGCAATGGCGCGCGCAACTTACTAGTGTATAGAATGTTGCCAAGTACCACTGCCAAGATCCAAAACCACTAGAGGTAGGACCCATGTCGTCGTAGGCTCGTAGCTCCTCCTCAACCTTAGCTTCAGTCTTAATCTGATGCCTCTAGCGGAATAATACTAATGTATAACATTAGTGAGATAGCTGTTCGATCATACCCAAAAAGCAAAGACTGAACAGCATACTAAATTAATCCGTCAGAAAACTTGTCTGCATTTAGATCCAGGATAACATTCATGCATGTATATGTATATTAAACTCAGGCTCACAGGAGCTGATGATCAGGCTACCAACCGGAGCCATGGGTGTTGCTTTTACTGAAGAGGAAGAGGGGATTTCTGAAACAAACTTCTAGGCAACAGAGCAATAGGCATTGCCAGAGTACTAAATCAAGGCTCCCGCATGAAGGTAGGAAAGGTTGCTGTCAAGATGGTGATGATCCAGAGTAAGAAAGATAATATGTAACTAGAGGGCGACAGTTGTAAGCCAAGGTTGTGCAGCACCATTAGTGAAAGAGTCCAACATTAGCCAGCTTTTTCACGTTGAGACTAACAACGAACATGTCTGCCAACCTTTATGATCTCTACATGCATCATCCTACCTGCCTGCATGTGCTTTACTACTTTTTACTACATCGATCGATCCAGAACATTGCGGCGTTCTCAGATCTGGCTGACAAAAGTTTTGCCTTTCCCCCTTTTGTGCCTTTTTTTCAGCTTTACCAATCACGTGCCTCTTCCCCTTCCTGTATTTCATGGTATGTCATGTCCTCTTACCTATTCATTAATGTAGAACAATGCATTGCTACACTGAACGTGTTCCAGTTCTAGTAGTATAGGCTTGGGTCTTTGCAAACATATGCATGTGCATTTTGTTGTGAGGATATTATATTTCCACACCCAAGCATCAGTTTCCTCAGTCTGAAGTCACTCAACCTAATGCCATCAAATGGATCATTATGTTGTCTAGCTTGTGCTTACTAGTGATCTCTCTTTTTCCACTTTTAATTTCATATATATAGGTAAGGGACTTCCACATTGCTCAAATAGAGGAGGACATTGGATTTTATGTTGGTTTTCTTGGTACGGCTTTCGCCTCACCACTGATTTATGATTTTGACACATGTTCCGAAAAAAGAAATACAAATATTGTAGAAAATAAAATAAAATTAAAGGTGAAATACTTACGCCACCTTTTCCAATTAATTGTAGCTGCATCATACATGGTGGGCAGAGGATTTTCTTCAATTTTCTGGGGCATTATCGCAGACCGTATTGGACGGAAGCCTGTCATCGCATTTTCAATCTTATCTGTGTATGTATTACAGAAATTCTAAGTGTCAGATCATCTAGGATTTGGATTTCTATGTCATGCAGAAAGACCCAGTTCATTTACCCACATGCATGGTTTCTGTAGGGTCATATTTAACACACTATTTGGTCTGAGTACAACATATTGGATGGCAATTGCTACAAGACTTGTGCTGGGTGCCCTAAATGGCCTACTTGCCCCAATAAAGGTACTCCAAAATTACCAGCTTGAATTATGTTATGTTTGCAACTCATGTGTTTAAAAAGGACTATGCTGAATTTGAAGTTACATTTATAATCTAAACCATTTCAGGCATATTGCATTGAAGTTTGTCGACCCGAACATCAGGCACTTGGACTATCAATTGTAATCTCATCAACCAAGCTCTTCATTGTTTACCCACATTATATTTTATTATGTAACTCTTTCATTTTGAAGATTAATCTAATTGAGTGTACTTCAATCATAGGTGAGCACAGCATGGGCTTTGGGTCTTATTGTCGGTCCAACTCTTTGAGGCTACCTTTCACAGGTACCAGTTCAAAAAAAAAAAAAAGAAGCGAAAAAATGTCTCATCTGGATTTTTTTCGAAAAAAATGCCTCGTTTTCTTACTACAGTCTCCTTTTTTCCACAGCCAACTGAGAAATATCCTCACATATTTTCCAAAGATTCTGTCTTTGGCAGGTAAATCATTGAAGTGCAACACATATTGTTTATTAAGGAATTACAAACTACTAGGAGTTAGTGATGCAAATTGCAGATTATCATAGCTTAATTAATTGGATTTTGCAGATTTCCACATCTTTTACCCTGTCTAAGTGTATCAGCATTTGCTGCCATTGTCCTAATAAGCTGTGAATGGCTTCCGGTATGTAACACTATTTAACCTAAGAAAAGCTCTAATGTCAACTACGTTGTGACTATATCAAAGGAGACTATATTGTTGTGACTATCCTATGTTGGGACTATTTTGTTACATATAATATTATTGTGACTATATCACAGGAGACTATACATAAACATAAAGTTCCTGAAATGGATACCAAAAAAATCGAAGCCTTGTCATCAGAAGAGGGTTATTGGGATCCACCTTGCAAGAAGAAGAGTTTGCTCCAGAACAGGCCATGGATATCAACTATGCTACCTTACTGCTTTTTTAGTCTTCATGGCACAGCATATAGTGAGGTACAAAAAGTCACATAGTCTCTCAGAATCCCTGTCTCAGTATATTGCTACTCAGTGGGGTGTTTTAAATTTTAAATGATACTCAGCCTATTTATATTCCTCATGAGTTAAACATCTTGTGTGTCTAGTACTGCTTTAACTATCTAATTTCATCTTGCAATGTACATCTTTCAATACTAGATACTTTCCTTATGGGCTGTGAGCGATCAGAACTATGGTGGCCTTAGCTTCTCAACTGAAGATATTGGTCAGGTTCTTGCTATGGCAGGTATTCCATCCCTCTGCCCTCCGACTCTTTGGTCAATTTTTGCAGGATGGTGTGCTTGTGTGCATGTATAGACCTTGATATGGATTTCTCCTTTCATTTTCTTTATCAATGGGACTTTAATTTCCTCCCAACATTTCAGGTGCTAGTCTTCTAGTATACCAGCTTCTCATTTATCGCTGGGTTCATAAAATTCTTGGAACAATCAACTCATCACGTATTGCATCTGTGAGTTGTTCACCTATCATGCCTTAAAAAAGCAAACATAAAAATTATATTCACGATCATAGCTTAAATTTCAACTATGGTGTCGCAGGCTGTGTCTATACTTGTTCTTGCAACTTATCCCTCAATGACATACCTATCGGGAGTGAAACTTACCTTCGCTCTTTATTCTGCAGCCATGATGAAGAGTTCTCTTGAGGTTAGCCTTTCTTTGTTTATTTATAGTTCAAATTAATAAATATAAATTTTCTGCACAATTTATAAGCTAAAGATTCTTTTCTAGGGATAAAGTAGTGGCAAATGAATAGAAGTAGCTTTCCATAATTTAATGGTATTATTAAGTCTACATAATCTTATTTTCCAACATATGCAGATCACTGTCATCACAGGAATTTCCCTTCTACAGAATAGTGTTGTGGTACGTATGGAGTCAAGTGAATAATCATTTGTTGGGTTAGTATGCTTACACTTACACAAATTAAACAAAACAATGTAATGTATCTGAAACTGAAATCCAGTGCCAAGAACAAAGAGGCACCGCAAATGGTATATCCACAACTGCAATGTCATTCTTCAAGTCAATTGCTCCAGTAGGTGCAGGGGCTCTGTAAGTAATTATTTCCATTCTCAATTACAAACATTACATGGTATTAGTGTCATGTTGTTTTTCTCGCCAATTATTTACCGTAACCTGGTAGAATGTTCTTAGTTTCTGATAATGGCTGTATCCACTACTCCATTCAACTAGCTAACTGTCTATTCTAAATTCTAAACTCTGAATCTGAATGCATATGGGCTATTCTAAACTCTGAATGCATATGGGCTATACAGGTTCTCATGGGCACAAAAACGCCAAGATGCCACTTTCCTGCCAGGTAAACTATCAGCCTACTATTAGCTTGCATCAAGTTTTTTTTTTTCAAAGTGATCGAGCTTGCCACCTTACTGTTCAGCACAATTTGCTAGGTATGGTATTTTCCTATGAAAAGTAGAGAAGCAAGAGGGACTTTTGTATTCACGCCCAATTTGGTTTTGCTAATGTGCAGGTGATCAGGTTGTTTTCATGGTGCTGAATCTGGTGCAGCTCCTTGGGCTGATATCTACCTTTGAGCCCTTTCTGGTGTTACCTGCATTACCGGAGTAGTAGTGTTAAAGGCTCAATAGAAGACATTATAAACAAATTAGACCAACCTAGGAGGAACTAGGTCGTGTTTCATTAAGAGGAGAAAAGGCACCCAAATTCAGTCTGGGTGGTTGGGTGCATTGCCACACCTCTCACCCAACCAAGTGAGCTCCAATAGAAGACATTATGAAAATAAATGTAGCTTGCGAAATATTGACATATTTACAGTTGGTCAAGCAAAAGCAAGACAAAAGGAACATGGTTGCAGCCACTACACTACTGGAGACTGATTAGTCCACAAATAAGAAAAAAGAATGCTTCATTAGATAGCAAACTTGACCCATTGTACTAATCAGGTTTGGGAAACTTGAGACAACATGCATCTTGCTAATCAGGTTTGGGAAGGCTCCAAGAGTCCTGAGCTGCTCCTTATATGTGTTTTGTCCTAAAGCCTTCAGGTTGCTCGATTTGAAACTGTCCATTGTGGGAAAAAGTACCAACAATCGATTTGAGAAATGGGACAGTTGCTATAACGTCCTGTCTGCTCCTCATTCTAGCAATCAGCAGCATTAATTTGTGTGTGATGTTATTCCTCTTTGTGAAATGAGTAAAAGGGGCTTAAGCGTTTAAACCTCTGTTTTGAAGCGAAATGATGATTTTGCCCTCGTTTTTTTAACTTTGTGATTTTACCCATGCAATTTCAAAACGAAGGAAGACTTTACCAATGGTCTGTGAAGTCCCCCTAACGGTATTAACTTTTGGACAAAAGGACAACTTTGCGGTTGTCAAACGAATAGCTCCATACTGGTAGTGGTACCTGGCCATTACATCCAGAAAAAAGAAAAATTGCATCAGCCCACTCTAAACATGTGACAAAAGCCGAACTCTTCTTGTCTCTATGACTCTACATTTCCAAGAGCTCCCTTGGTCTCTTCTAAACTCCGTTATGAAATCATTATTTGCCTGTGCTGTCCATCTTAATTCATAAGGCTGAACTGCCATGTTTTTTTCCTACCCAAACAGCAAACTACAAGCATTTTTTTTTCTACACAAACAGCAAATTAACTATAAGCAGAAATAGTCAAGGTAACGAGATGTGCTGAAAAGATCCTGCAAGCCTTACATTTGATAATGGGCAAATCGCGAATCCCACAATATGAATGATCTTAGAATAGGCCGATCTAGCCCCCTGGGCCAGAAGAACAAGAGGCTCATGACGCTTAGGTTGAGACATCAACCACAGTTTATACCAACTAAAATGTATATTTCATCTGTGTGTGTTTTCTGTATATGCCCTTTTGTAATTATGTAACCCAACCGAAGGAAAACTAACATGGGAGCATTACTTTTGACTCTAAGAAGCCTAAAGAGAACGCAGTAGCCAATGGCATATATTTTAGGATCAATCAATGCTTGTTGTTTATCCTACATATCAAGTTGTTTTAAGTGAAACAAGCCATTACCCATGAATAATGTCTATTTAATGCTATATCCGAATGTTTTGGAAAGAATCACATAAACCTGCACACATCCAACCATGTTTATTCACTGACCTGAAAAAATCGGTGCCTTTTCTTCTGAACTGCAGCTACCTGAAACTACTTGTCCAGTCTCATACAATGTTAGCATGCATCAGTAGAAACTAAAAATAATCCATTCAGTTAGTGAGAGCTACGCAAACATCAGTTGGAATAAAACATAATGTCATACTGATAAAAATGGTTGGACAAAAGGAAAACTTAATACTGTCAAAAAATCCTATTAGCTAACAAGTTCCACAAACAAGGACCAATTCAGAGAAGCAAATTGAAATTAAGGATAAACTTAACTACTTCAGCCATGTGCTAGACAGGGAAACTAACAAACATGCACGTGAGGGCTCAATTCAGAGTTTCAAACCCAGCTCATAAATAACCACAACTTAAACTTGGACTATGTAAGAGCAGTCAGAGATCACTAGTGGTTCTCTTGAAAATGGAAAAGGGCTACACAACAGCTAATGAGCATGAATTACAGTTCCACCACCAACCTAAAACACAGAAGGAGATGCTAAAATTAGACTTTAGAGGGCACAATACCAGTACGAGCTGCAACATAAGCATCTGCAAGGCCAGGAACAGAGTCCATGTGACAATCAATGAATTTGAAAGTCTCCTCTCCAATTGCAGCTAATGAGTAGAAGTTCATATTCCTATTCACCAATCCCTTTTCCTGCAGGATCTTCATGACATAATGGTGGGGCACAAGTCGCTTCTCCAGGCTGTATGCGAGCAGGTTAGGCCTTTCCACAATGTACCGTGGCTCCACCTTAGCCTCATTGACTAGGAACTCAATCTTGCGCAGAAGAATCTCGTCAGAGCACCCTAATATAGCTGGCGCCTTGGACACTGCAGTGGACCTCAGACTCAGAACACCCAAGAGTCCTCTTAAAGAAGTCAAGCTTGGCAGCAAGCCTCTCTTTGGAAGTACAGGCAATGGCAGACACTGCATACTTAAACATCCTCGAATTAGGAGGCACCCCAATTTCTTCTGCCCGCATCAAACACTCCTCCAAGCGTTTCCGGTTGAAGGTAAGCACGCACGCGTTGTTTGAACACAGCTGAGCAATATCTCGAACACCCCACCGACGCAACAACGCAATGTTAGGCTCGACTGAATTCTCAAGGCTCGAGATGAGGAGGTTCCCGTTCCTCTTTGCGGCCACCATGACCCTCTCAAGCGAGCCGGAGAACTCAAGCTTGGGAACCACGTCACAACCCATTTGATGCGTAAGCTAGCTCGTAATGGGCTAGAAAGAGGCTTCCTATCCTTTGGCGAAAAAAATAAAAAGGCTTACTGGACCGGGAGCAGTGATTTGCAGCCCAGTAAGCGTCCTCTCGGCCCACACTGAGCCCCCGGCCCATCTAAACGGAGGGAACGCGAATATTTCTACCGAAGCGGTGGGGTTTGGAGGCTTTACCCACGGCCGCCGCCGCCCACACCACAGCGCCCCTGTTCCCCCTCCGCCGCCTCCTCTCGCTCCCCCTCCCTCGCAGCCGCAGCTCCGGCCGCCCTACTCTGCAGAAGTCGGTCGGTCGGTCGATTCGTTTCCCTCATGGGTCGCACCGTCAAGAAGAAAGCGAAATCCAAGAAGGCCAAGAAGCTACCGTACCGTACCTGATAGTGATGATTGATAGGATTGTTTCTTGAGCTCCGATTGCTGTGGTTTCGTCTTTCTCCTGATCTCCCCAGCGTGTCGTTTGCTCGGTTGACTAATTCTTCTGTGTTTCTGGCCTCCAGAAAACTGAGGCGGCCTCGTCGTCCAATCCTGCGGTTGCCTCTGGTCCGGCTAAGGTGAGGAAGGATTTAGTAAATCTTCTGTGTGGTTTTCCCCCTCGCGCAGCCGAGATAGTGGTGTTTGCTCATAAAGTTGCGCCTAAATGAATCGCCTTTTGTATAAGATGATGCATATTGTTTGAGTGTGTGAGCTATACTGAACCGGTTAGTGCTTCGTTTTAGGTCTGGCAACCGGGCGTAGATGCGCTGGAAGATGGGGAGGAGCTGCAGTTCGATCCTGAGGCTTACAACTACCTCCGAGGTTTTGGCATTGGCTGGTCTTGCTTGAGGTAAAGTTTATCCTCGTAGAGCTGTTTTTTCCTCTTTTTGGAGGAGTTAGGACAGTATATTATCTGCTCTCAATTAATAATACCTTCTGTTGCAGTTTCGATGTTGTGCGTGATCAACTTGGACTCGTCCGATCAGAGTTCCCCCATACATTCTATGGTGTTGCTGGAACGCAGGTTGTGTTAATCTTTACGCCTTCAAAACCTAGACACATAGTGCTTTTTTGTTATCTAAATTGTAACTTATACAGGAATTGATTTTGTACTGTTGTTCCTGTTAAGATGTTTTGGATTGAAAAGGTGTGCAATTGCTGATTTTAAGCTCAGAAAAGGCATGCCAAAAAAAATTTTGTGAGCTCTTGCTGGCATTTATATCAAATACTTTTGCTCGAAATTGTGATGGACTGCAAGTGAGTGAATTTGGATTGTTAATTAAAACATTAATACAAGCATAAATGTGGCAGCTTTGTTTGATGTATCAATCTTACTCTTTCTGGACATTTCAACTCAAAGGAATGGCATAAAATTTGGTGATTGTAAATATCATTTCTGACAGTAAAATATAGTTTTCTCTCTGAGTTAAGAGCTAAACTCATGTTGTCGCATTTATATCATGATTATTGCTAGAAATTCTGGTGGATTGCAAGTGAGTGAATTTGGATTGTTAAAAGATAAATACAAGCATAAATGTGCCATCTTTGTTTGATGTATAGATCTTACTCTTTGGACATGTCTGCATAAAGGAATTGCATAGTATTTGGTAGAATTGTAAATAATCATTTCTGAGAGTACACTGTAGTTTGTCACTGAGTCAAGAGTTGAACTCATGTTTATTCAGGCTGAGAAAGCTTCATGGAACTATATTGGCGTTTTCAAGCTTTCTAACATAAGTGGGAAGAAGCGGGAACCTATACCAGCTTCAGCAGTTGATGGTGACACTGATGTGGATAGCGACAGCAGCAGTGATGAAGAAGATGAAGAAATTAATGAAGATACAAAGCCCATCCTGCATGTATGTTTTTTATTACCAAATCACAACTCTATACTTTTCCACAAAAAAGCAAGTTCTTTTCAACAACAGCAAGCTTTGTTGATATAGTGGTGTTTTCTGTTGCTACATATGAATGTACCAGCTAAAAAAGGTGGCTCATGCGGGGTGTGTAAATCGGATACGCTCAATGACTCAGAAACCACATATATGTGCTACATGGGGAGATACAGGTCATGTTCAGGTGATTCAGTTCTTACCTCATTTCTTTTTCATTTGCTGTGATCATTGGCTGGCTAAACCTGTACATCATTTCCCTTTTCTAGTTGCCTAGTAACAGATTTTCTATTTCCTTTGAAAACCGTTGTCCAGAAATAGAATGCACCATGTTGACTCCTTTGTGCATTGCTAATTGATCTCTGGTTGCTAAATATACAGGTGTGGGACTTGAGCTCCTTCCTTAATTCTTTAGCAGAGTCAGGGCCAGCTGCACCCAAAGAAGATGACATAATCCACAAACACTCACCTGTGAAAGTATTTAGTGGCCATAAAGATGAGGGATATGCCATTGATTGGAGTCCGCTTGTTACTGGAAGACTTGTTTCTGGTGTGTATCTGATCTTTCCATAGTTGAGAACTTGATGCATCATCCAAAATAAATCATCAATATCATTTAATTTCGTATATAGACATCCTCAATTTTCCATGGATTAATGTTTTTTCTTTGCAGGTGACTGCAACAAGTGCATTCACCTATGGGAACCGACTTCAAGCAGCTGGAACGTAGATGCAAACCCATTTGTTGGACACTCTGCAAGTGTTGAAGATCTACAGGCAAGCCTTTGAACGATGTGTCTACCTATTCACATGTTTCCTTGAATGTGATTGTCTCAACTTTAATCACTATGTGCTTGCAGTGGAGTCCCACAGAAGCCGACACATTTGTCTCTTGTTCTGTGGATGGTACGATATCAATATGGGATGTGCGTACAGGGAAGAAACCTTGTATTTCTGTCAAAGCTCATAAAGCCGATGTGAATGTTATCTCATGGAACACGTATGTTGAATGGGAAACTTTATTGATTTTACTAGTACTATAACTTCTGCTACATACTATTTTACACACATTTTGACCTGCTTTGTCAGGCTTGCTAGCTGCATGATAGCTTCTGGGTGTGATGATGGCAGTTTCTCAGTTCGTGATCTTAGATCAATTCAGGTATTTCTTTCCTGATAAATCACAATTGTCTATGCTTTTGAGTTTCAGCAATGTAGCCACCTTATGACATTTTCATGAATTTGTGTTCTATAATTCATTTCAAGTTGGGTTTCTAGTTGACTATAATATATGGTAAGAATTACACATGACTGGGTGTTCTTGAGCAATTCTTTTAAAAGGGAGGTGTTCTTAAGCTATTAAATCACTAATCCATTTCATGGAAAAAAATAGATAAGCTATGCTTTTGCTGCTCTATTTTGAAGTTAGAGATATCCTACAGTAGATGTTTTGTTACTGTTAGTATGTAAACAGTGCACTTTGCACAAATCATTGCAGCTGACTTGCACAGTAGTACACTTGTTGTGTTACCCATAGACATAGTTGGCAATTTGTACTGCTGATAGTACTTGGTTTTGTACTTTCTTAGTATATCATGTGAATCTTTTGTTGCTCTCTGCCGTACTGGCACTCTGGCAGGAGGACTCAGTGGTAGCACATTTTGAGTACCACAAGAAAGCAATAACATCTATCGAGTGGAGTCCACACGAAGCATCATCATTAGCTGTGACATCTGAAGATCATCAACTAACGTAACTCATTCTTTACCTTATCACATTCATGTTTTAGGTGCACTGGATTTCTGAAATGTCTAGTATTTGCTGACACCTCTCCTGAATTGTGTGGATTTAGAATTTGGGACCTTTCATTGGAAAGAGATGCGGAAGAGGAGGCTGAGTTCAGAACGAAGATGAAAGAGCAGGCAAATGCACCTGAGGACTTGCCACCACAACTTCTCTTTGCACATCAGGTAGTACTTCTTATGGTTGCATTGGAAATTAACCAACTTATGGCTTTACCTTTTGTGGCGGTATCATTTTTCTTGCACAGTTGTGTTTTTTGTAAAGAGTGAATCACATGACACTGGCTGTTTTGTATGAGCAGGGTCAGAGGGACTTGAAAGAACTGCACTGGCACCCACAGATACCGTCGATGATCATATCAACGGCAATTGACGGCTTCAATGTGCTGATGCCTAGCAACATCGATACAACCATTCCTGGCAGCACTGATACGGCAATGGCATCTGTTGAGCCATAAGGCATTTCTGGTAGCACGGCACAACTTATAATTCCAGGTTTATGCAGTGGTGTATCCTAGTGTAGTTGGCATTTGTAAGAGTATTATGTTTCTGTGTTGGAGCATGATGAGAAAATTTTGATTGGGCGACTTTCTATGATATATTATAAGATATGATAAGATTTAATATGTGCATGCTTTTTGCGGTTTTGCCAGCATCTTTGATGGTAGCTGGCCTATCATATATCAAGTTATCAACCGATGGTTGCTGCATGATAGACAAGAAGGATGGTCTGTTGCCAGCTTTGTTCGCTTTGGAAAATTTGGCCGGCCACTGCTTATTTGTATATGCTGTTTTTTATAGCGAACTTCAATTGCATTTTAGATAGCATATAGAGAGGAGCCTGAAACCTACTGAATGCATGGCAAGTGCTGGAAAATGGGGCAACATAGAAAGAACATACTTGGCTTCTACACTTCATAGTTCTCTGGTCATAGTATTACAGCTTACAACATGACTCATATAGGCATACAGAATACAGAATTACAAAACTCACCATATTCACAAAACCTACTTGCGTAGCTTAGGCTTCATCCTGGCTACAGCGAGAATGCAATCTCTCAAAATGCCAAGCCAACCACTGGCGCATACTACATACAGAGTACAGTGAATAAACCCACTGACCCAGACTATGAAAATGGAATCTGCTTGGAAGATGGGGCACAAATAGTTTGCCATCTTCCTTCCCTAGTGAATGCTAAGAAGCAGGTTGCATTTGCAGTTCTTCAGATTTCCAGACAACGTCCTTTAAGGTCTTGGAAAGGTTCTTGTAGAACTGCAGTAAATAACACTTTACGCATTAAGCAATACAGTACATATTGTTCGGAGGAAAGGTGCTAAATATCCTCCCAAATAAGAAAAGGTGCTGAAATTACAAAAATACAAAATTATGAATTTCAGTAACATCTTAAGTACATGAATACATGTATATTTCCTTTATTGGCATGATCTTTTGCATGCATGGTGGTTACCTTTTGGAATTCCAGAGTATCACCTTTCACTTTTCGGACTTCTACCATGTGAAGTGAGGGTGCAACTTGTAGTATCTGAATGAAAAATACATAATAAATGTTAGGCACAAGAAGTTTGCTTAAATTATTTGCAGTTCAGGAATTTTTATTACCTCGGTAGCAACATTGAGGTTTCCCTTCCTCCCTGCTTTTACTTTCTCGAGCCTCAACTGGTCACACAATATAAGAGAACTTCAGAATGGCAGAAAAAGTTCTTTTCAAAGCTTTTGTACTTATCAAGAAGTCAGGACTTTGAGAAAATATCAAAACCATCATTTATTATAGAGTTGCAGGGAGGAACCTTGTAATTTTTCTTCTGAACACCGAAACCTAGAGGTTTTGCAGCTTCCTCAATCCTGCGTACAATTTCTTTCGGTGGACATTTCGATGTGAACCTTGTTTCTCTTTTGAATTCCTGCAAAGGCAATGATTACGAATATAGGTAGAAAGTATACAGGGGTAAAGTAAGTTGCAGAAGCATGATAATTAGAAAAGGAAAACCTAAAACTGAGAAAAAAAATATAAAACTTTCAGAATCAATACACAAGGTGAATAGAACTATTAGCTTGTAGCATTCATTATAGTTCTTGGCATTTCACTAGCTGTAATAAAGGAATGGCTATGTCCTTAGAAAATCATGGTGACTAAAGCTCACATATTGCAATTTCAACATTCCAGGTTACCATAGAGGAGTCAGGAGCATCCCATACCTGCTCTGAGTCAAATAGGTTCCCAAGATTTAGGCCTGCTGACCTTGAAATCAGTTCAAATGCATTCAGAACTACGGGTTCTTCTTCTTTCTTCTCTGTCACATGGTGCTCCTGAATGAGGTCAAATAACAATTGGAAAGCCCATAAGTATCTGCGACATGTTGCATCAGATAGAAATTAGAAATGGACCATTTACTGACTTCTGAATCATTGAAGACAGCATCTACATCATCCAATGGTGTGTCATACTTCTCATCAAACTCCGGGCGCTTGTACCCCTTTTTGAACCACTCATCCTCCAGTATTTCAGGGATTGTTATTCTCTGCCATGGTTTACCAAGACATTAGTCTGATGCTATGGAGCAAGATACAATTATGAAGGCTCATCCTTCTTCAAATCAGACTTGGCACATCCTCATGGTGAAGACGCACCAGAATCCAGTTTCAACTCTGCCTCCTTGACTGGAGGTTGCAACTCCTCACACAAATAGTTTCATTCTGATATATGCATGTTATGTATATACTTTCCTAAAGAAAACTGAATCCATTTTTTTTATTCCGCCCCCCCCCCCCCCAGTTCACCTATCACTTGCTATGTACTATTAAGTGCAATAGGGAATTTTAAGGTCTCCAGAATTTCTAGATTGTTTTGGTACTATTTTTATTTCGAGCAGCTTTTGTGCTCTTGCATACCGTCATTGGATTTGGATCAAGGATTCTTGTTAACAACCTCTTGGCAGGGAATGACGTCCATGGTGGAAATGTATATTCTGCATTTGAGATCTGCCAGGAATAGATGGATATAGTCAAATATGACTGAATAAGCAAGGCTACATCAGTGACCTTAAATCCGTGCAATGCTCACTTTCTTATACAGCATCATAAGATTAGAGTCCTCAAAAGGTAAATACCCAGCTAGCAGAACAAACAAGATAACTCCACATGACCACAAATCAGCCATTGCACCATCATAGCCTTGGTCTTCTAGGACCTAAAACAAAGGTGATCAGAAATTCAGAATATTTGCAATAAAATCAGTTATGGGTTCACTTTATATTGTTTTTTGCTATTCTGTGCATTACCTCTGGTGCAACATAGTTTGGAGTCCCACAAGTTGTGTGCAGTAATCCGTCATCCTGAACAGAAAAGGAGACAAGGAGCATGCTTCAAATTATGTAGTGGAGTCTCAAAATTGTCAAATATCAAAAGCTATAATTGTCTGTCAATACAAAAGGTATAACTTTTGACCTGTTGTTAGTACAAGAAGGCATTACCTTGATTTGCTGAGATAGTGCACTCAGCCCAAAGTCAGAGACCTTCAGATTTCCATATGAGTCAAGCAGTAAATTCTCTGGCTGCAAATATCATGGTTTAGATTCTGAAATAGATTTCTTAAATAAGAAGAAAACAGGACACAGAAAATGAACGCACTTTTAAATCCCTGTGGTACACACCCCTGCTATGACAATAGTCAACTGCATTGATTAACTGCTGGAAGTACCTCCTCGCCTCGTCTTCCCTCATTCGACCATGGTTAGCCTGTATGATGAGCAACATACAAATTCAGTGTCAATTACAGAAACTTTCAGTTATAAACTGAAATTTATGGATACTGGAATGGATAATGTGCATGTCACTTACAATTGTGTCAAAAAGCTCGCCGCCAGTAACATACTCCAACACAATGTAGATCTTTGTTTTACTTCCCATCACCTGAATATTATTGAAAACATTGACTTGTCAAAGATTAGCTATTGTCCCCCTAATTGAAGGAAAATAAGCATGTTAAATGATTACGGCAGCAATATCTGCCTTGGCTCTTTTGTGATCAGAACCTTTCTTAGATCAAACTGGAATAGTATGACAATTTTTTGCATTACCTCATGTATGCGGACAACATTAGGATGCTTGATCAACTTCATGGTCGAAATTTCCCGCTTAATCTGCATTCAACCATGTAGGTTTCTCATCAGTAATATAATTACTTCCACCAACAGCTATTGACTGAACTCTGTCATTGGCCCTGTATGTAGAAGTATTAAAGACACTAAAGGAGGGAGAGAATCTGAAGGAAGGGACCATATATAATCTAGAAGATGTGAAACATCACCAAACCAAACATTAATTCAGAGTACACGAAAGTGACCTGCTCAACCATCTTGTGCCTGAGGACCTTTTCCTTATCTAGGATCTTGATGGCTACTGCATCTCCGGTCTCAGTGTTCCTGGCGAACCTGACCTTTGCGAATGTACCTTCGCCTATGGTTCGGCCGAGCTCATACTTGCCCACACGTCTCTTCACCTTGGTCGCACTCATTCCCTGCCTCACTGCCTTTTTGAAGTCGATCTCAGGAGGATTCTACACGCAGCCAAGTGGTTTCACTGTCCTGTGGGGAGAATTGCACAGAAACTGTTATACTACAGCTTGCAATGAAAATGACAAGTTGATACTCACTTTTTTCTCGAGGATAAACATTGATGGCCTGTTATTTCAAGAATTCAGTTATGAGTCGAGTTTGTTTTAAGAACTTCAAGAGGAAGCGGTGTGTTTTTTATAATAATAATAGGTTTCCTCTCTTTAGAGGACAAAGTCGGATTCTATCCACTATGAAAAGAAAAAGGGAAAAAAAAATAGGCAGCAGTCATTGCACGAGGTCAATCAGGAATTGTGGTGCATTTGCATATAGTATAGTTTCTTATTATCTCAGACTGACGATTGACCTGCAACTAGCTGAATAATGGATCCAGGACTGACTGATGAGCCAGCCCACCAGGACTAGTCTAGTTTTCAATTCACACCCACTGACCCACATCCAGCAAGTCAGAAAATTATGAGATCGATGACTCAGGTAGCTATCAGAAAATCTCGTGAAATCGAATATAATCGATCGATAAACAGGCATCGTAGACTGGAACATTCTTTGGATCTGGACAGCGGCACCTCAGAGCAGAGGTCAGCCGGCCACATGGGGCCTCCGAAGAAGATAGTGTTGAATATTCCTGAAGGCTAGCGACGGTTGGGGTGGGAGGCATATTCCAGTCCAGAAACTGGCGGGCAGGTTGTAGTTGTAGGCCGTCAAGAACATGGTGAAGCAAGCTGCAAGGAACATTGGGTTGGAACAATGGTGGGTGGATGCAGAACCTGATGGCAGTGAATCGGGGAGAGGGAGATGGTTAAGGGGGGCAGCAGAACGTACACCGAACTCTGCAAACGTATCATTTGCAATGTCGGAAGCATAGATGGACACAAGGAAATGGTCACTCTGAAACCAAAGGAGCTGATTAATCGCACAAAATGTTGGGAAATTCCGAAGTCTTCTAGCTAGATGCATATACTGTATCCGACAGTAAAGTAATTGGATATTCAATTATGTACTGCAGGAGTCAAAACTCGGAAGCTACTGAATCTTATCTGATCTCTCCCTCGACTCGAAACACACACACAGACAAACACACAAAGCCTAAGTAAATACGACACTGGGAGAAGAGAATGCATCATCTTTGATCCAAGGAAAGGGAATGGAGAATCCCAAGGAGGAAGAAAATCAAGGCAAGAAGGCGAGTCAGCATTTGGGGCTTCCGGGCTTGCGCTCAGTGCGAAACACACACAACACAGGCATGCATCATCATATGATTAGATACTAATCAAACACTGCTATAGATAGTAACACAAGCGGGGGGAGAACATTTATCACTCCTAGTTTTTTTGACATCACTCTAAGATAGCATCACTTGTCACAGTGTCACTCTAAGATAGCATCTCTCTCTCACCTTTTGAAGCATCACTTAGGAAGCACATTGTGGAGGGCCTAAGAGCCATGCAATTCTAAGACCATGACATGATTTGGATGTGTTGGGTACCGCTCCACGTGAAGATCTTCCTTTATTGAACCCCAGTCAAGCATAGACACTTTGGACAAAGGAGCACCGAAGACGCCACATATTGTGTGTGTCACTTCTCACTTGTGTGATGAAGCGAAGGAAACCTGCGACCACCTCTTCGTCACATGTTCCTTAACATTTCAGGTTTGGTGGTCATCTGTTCTCGAGGCTTGACTTTCCATGGCCCAACACAGACGAATGTGCTTCCCTGCTTGACTCGTGGTATAAGTTGTGGGCTTGCGGCATAGTTGGCAACTAGACAAGTGATGCAATCTCGACTTCTTATTTTCCTTGATCACCAGAGAGCATCTGAAAGGAGAGGAATGCCAGGAGCTACATCAAGACATAGACAATATAATGCTCCAATCATTGCTGCAGGTGATCAAGTATATGAAGCAGAGCAATAGATTGGAGCCAGGAATGACCGTCTAGGTAGTTCAGTGACTCCCCAATCTCCTTAGATTGGGAATTCGATGGTCGTTCACTTCGTCATATAAAGTGTCATTTCAAATTTAGTGCATGGTTGTCTATGCCATGTGGTGTAGACTTTCAATTCTTCTATCTCAATAAAAAAATGCACAGTACGTGCATTTGAGAGATCTACATGTGGCGCTCAGAGCATCATATGAAATTCTTCATTGGAAATTGGTTTCATCCTAAAGCAGCAAGGACCGGTAAGAGCGACCGGAGGGGGGTGGTGGATGGGAGTTTCAAAAATTTCTTTCGAAATCCAGAGCCTATGTCCAAGATTCACACCCCCAAGAACCGAAACACAAAGCAGTAGTGATCACGACCCGGAGACGGGTGGATGTTCTCTTGGAACACAGCGGATCACTACAAAACAAACCGAAAGCAAATCGGAGACTAAACGAACACACGAACGAGAAACAACAACTCGAGTGTACTTGTCGGTAGTAATGGTACTACCGTCGGTAGTACTAGTAGAGAGCCACCGGTGCTATAGTCGGTAGTACCAGTAGTACAAACAAAAAAACAGCAACTCGGGTGAACTGTCGGTAGTACCGATACTAGTGTCAGTAGTACCGACCGGGTGCCACCGGTAGTACCGGTGCTACTGTCGGTAGTACCGGTAGTACAAAAATCTGCACGAACAGAAACGCTCGAAAATCGCCTCCTCCAAGATTCGACCCAAACTTTCTCAAATCGAAATCTCTTGCAACCAAATTTGGGAATGTTGTTGCTTATGCAGAGGAGAGCCTACCTTCAAAAGATCATCGGCCAATTCAAAGTGAGGAGGGAGAAATCAAGAAGGGGATGAGAAAAACCGTTCTTGGGCAACAGAAGACCAAATCGCGTGGATCTTTGATCTCAAGAGGAACTAGCAAGATTCCTTCGGTGGAAACATCACTCTTGTCTCATAGATCGATCCAACGCAAGAAGAATGGCTGAAAACGGTCTAGAATCCGAGAAATCACGCGAAGAACAAGTGTGGCAAAAGTCAACTCGGGAAGAACACAAAATCCATCACTGAGACACAGGCACAGATGATTGACTCACAGAGGAAACAGCGAATTCTTGGCGATCCGCTTGCCACACACTGGTTCGAGTACAAATCAAAAGATTTGCAGACCTCTCTCTCACACAGCAACTAGAGGAAGGGAAAAACCTAAAGGAAAATGGAAATGGCAGAGGTGAGAGGGAAGGAGAACCCTCACCCTTTATTTATGGAGGGGGCAAGTCGATTTTACATTCCTTCTTTGCCCTTGGATACATGAAGAGCCACACCACTTAGCCAGGGGCATTAGGGTCCAACTCAGGCTTCACTTGATCCGACGACCACCACGCCTCCTCACCGGTAGCCTTGCTTCCAAGCAATCTCCCCGATGCCGCCACGTGCCGTCCGTCCGCATCGGGACCTCCGCCCCCGGTTTTGAGGCGCAAACCAGGGAAACCCGCCGCCGATGGTTTTGAGGCGAAACCACCAAACCCTCCGCGAGTAGCGTAGCCCGTACGCGTCCCCCGCCGTGTACACTTGCGCTCGTCGATGTCCCAGCTCGGCCACCACGGGCGGGCCGCCCGGTCCTCGGGTCCCTCGATCCAAGCCTCACGTCCGCCCTTCACCGCACCCGGTCCGTCGGCATGGCACGCCCTACTTGATCTTCACCGACCGTCGACCACCGTCTCCGAGCTCGACACCTGCAGACAACACAAGCCAAGAGACACCATTGTTTGACACGAAACCACGTGCCATCGGTTAGTATGAACACACACACGCCTTGTGTTGGCAATGTTGACAATCACTCATCACACAAAGGTCCACACAATGGTTATGGTAAAAACCATGTATCCTCACAACCCCTCTTATTTATCTTCATTTCTTTTGTCAGTCGGTGTTTTCACAAATAACATGCCTTCAACGCAACCAAAACATGGTCACTTTGCAAATCTAACCACATAATTTTAGCCTTCATAAGCACTTTTACCCTAAAAGCCATGACGGTTATGATACGTGGGCCCTACTTGTGCTACGACCCAAAACCACTAATCAAAATCACCAAGCGATTAGATTAAACAGTTCTAGATAGCTTAGGTTATCATAATACGTAGTTTTGTAAGTTAAGATATGATGATGTAGAACATCCAAAATATAAAGGGGGTTATATTGACTTTTTCTATTTTATTTGTATTGTGTAGGCCACATGTCATTTTAATACAAAGAATTGTAGTAGCAATTAAACTTTTTTTTTGTCAACCAGGACAATTAGCAGGGTCCAAGGGTGTAGTTTGTAAACTCACGTACCATAATATGAAACAATTGTTTTTTTTGCGCAACAATAAAACAATTGTTAGACTTCCTTGCAAAATCTACACCTCACCTTCACCGGTCTCTCACGAGGGGTGTTTGGATCCCAAGACTAAAAACAAGCCCATCTCATGATAATATAAAACTAACAAAACATGGGCCAATTATGAGGTGAGGGGGTCAAACCACCGATTAATCTCCATTAGCACTTATTAGTTCATATTTGGCCCTTTTCTATTCTAGTATTTAGCATGCAAACATAGCTAGTAATTGTTGGCCCATTGATGGATTCAAATTCCAAATATCCCCATATTTGTCTCGCCTGCGATCGTCGTTCCTCGGCGCCGGCCGGCCGTCCATTTTTGCATGTTCCTCTGTCTCTTTGTGGTGGGGGATGACGCGACGCGTGACGGAATTGCTTTGGCGCGGCATGGGTCACCCAAACCATATCGCAACGGTGCAGTGTAGTACCATTTGGTTTCCTCCTCCAGGAGCCGTCGTCTCCTCCTTGACGCGGTATACAACCATACATACAGTTGTACCATCTAGGCTCCAGGGTAAAATCCAGTCGTCGCCGCCACCATCTTCTTCAGAGCTGAGGGTTGGATTCGTGGCCGCCGGCAATGGAGGAGGAGCAGAGCACTTCGGCGCCGTTGCTGGAGAAGAAGTACCATCCGGGGTGTCCGGGGTGTGCTTACGACCAGAAGAAGGACCTCCAAGAGGGGATTCCATACAAGGAGTTCTTGTATGTCTGGGTCATCTGCCTTTCTGCTGGTATGGATCCGGAATTCTGTCCTCCAAATTAACCGGCCTCCTGCTATTTTTATTTCTCCTACTACTAGTAAGATAATAATGGAAAAATATTTTCTCGCCTGTAAAGTACTCCCTCCGTCTCAAAATAGATGTCACTTTCATTTCCCGAGAAACAACTTCCGGCAATTATTTATTAAAATATATAAATATTTATACTAAGTAATTAATATCATCGAAAACATCTTTACATCTAGTTTTTTAACAAATTTATTTGAAAATATAAATATTACACATATTTTCTACAAATGGAGTCAAACTTGTGGCACGAAACCCCAAAACGACATCTAAAAAGAGACGGAGGGAGTATATGGATCTAACTCTTGATATTCTAGTAAAGTTTTTTTTTTTTGTTTTCACGGTCAAAAGTCCGGAGGAATTGGGTTGTTATTGGACATTCAGATGTACCAGATCGAGGAAAAAGGTTATTACTATATATGACCAGGGTACACTGATATTATAATAAAAAGTCATAAGACTATAAGAGCCATCTGGAGAATACTGTTATATAAAAAGTCATGCTCAGGCGCTCTAAAATAACCTTAGAAAGTTAGAAACACTTACCAACATTTTTTCTTGAGTTTTTTTGACAAAAGACTATTTTTTACTTTACTGTCCCTTTCCATATAAGCACCTTTACTTGTTGCCACGATGGATGATCATTTTCTAATTATTGCTGGCCAAATGCTGATTATGAATAGTTGAATACGCATCCTAGCAAATGGTCCTTATGTTTTTCTCTCTTTTGTATAAAAGTTCACCGTGCATTTACTAACACCTATATTTCTCCTACCCTGTTCAGCTTTACCGGTGTCATCACTATTCCCTTTTTGTACTTCATGGTATGTATGTCATCATTCCTCTTAACCTGAATCATCCTAAGGATATTTCTCTGTCTTGCACCAATAATATTCTTTCCAGATATATATTTGGGGTCCAATTTCTTTCCAGATATATATGCACTGAAGTGCATATTAATTGTTTTAGCTAATTAGTTTGTCTCTTTCTCAGATAAGAGACTTGCATGTTGCAAAAAGAACAGAAGATATTGGTTTCTATGCTGGATTTGTGGGTTAGTCCTCATAAATTGTTTGATTCACATGTGAGATGGTTGAGTATGACGTTTTGAACTTTTTCTTGACACATTTTCAGGTGCTTCATTTATGCTTGGTAGATGCTTGACCTCGACTGCTTGGGGAATAGCAGCAGATCGTATCGGGAGAAAGCCAGTAGTCATGGTTGGCATTTTGTCTGTGCTAGTAAATATTTTTGCTTGCACCAGTATTGACTAAAGCATTATTTTTCTTTCATTCCTATCTAATAATGAATTTGATTCTATAAGTTGATCCTCAAATAAATATTGTTAATATTGCAGGGTCATATTTAACACCTTGTTTGGGCTTAGTACTAGTTACTGGATGGCAATAGCTACAAGATTTCTCCTTGGTGCTTTAAATGGTTTGCTTGGGCCAATAAAAGTAGGTAAATTAGCATGTTGTTCAATACTTCTATGCAAGATGTAGTCAGCTGATGCCTTTTATGGCTAAATTTTGCAGGCCTATGCTATTTAAATTTGCCGACCTGAACATGAAGCACAGGGACTATCACTTGTAATATAAATAATACATGAATGAAATTTGAACTTCTCTTGTTGTAGCTGTTTTTCTTCTGAAGTTCAATTTCTTGTAATTGTAGGTCAGCACGGCATGGGGGATAGGTTTGATCATTGGACCTGCTGTTGGAGGCTACCTTGCACTGGTTAGTAGAGAATGTAACAATTTTATGTTATGAATAATTAGAAACCATAACACAATTCTTGTATGCCAGCCTGCAGAAAAATTTCCAGACATCTTTTCACCAGACTCATTCTTTGGAAGGTATTCTTTCTTTTTATCAAAACTATAATATTGAAGATGCTTGATATATGTAATACTCACATTTTGATGAAAACTTGACAGGTTCCCATATTTCTTACCCTGCTTATGCACATCACTCTTTGCAACTGTTGTTCTTGCAAGCTGCATATGGATGCCGGTATGTTGGATTGCTATGAAAACTTGACAGGTTCCAAAATTTATTATTCCACATAATAATATAGTAAAGTACCTTGAAATCCTTTTAGGAGACACTACACAATTGGAAGCCCATCTGATTGACAGCAAAGAGAAGGTTCAAAAAAAATCTAGCTTGGATGACAAGAAGAGTTTGTTCAAGAATTGGCCATTGGTGTCATCCATAATTATGTATTGTGTCTTCTCCTTCCATGATATGGCTTATACAGAGGTATATCTCTACCTTTTCTATTTCTTATGGTTTTAAAAACTATCCTAAATGTGATGTCTGTTAATTATGTATCCAAATTAGATCTAAAAATATAACTACTAGGCGTATTTGATACGTCGTATATAAACTTTTTTTTGTGTGTGTAGATGGACTTAATATCTAAAAATATAACCTGCTCCTGATACAGATGGTTACTTGCTGTGGACAGATAGTTAATTTTGGATTATTCTACAACTAATTGCGCTCTTTAATTATTTTTACATTCTGGCAGACATAATATTTTTATTGTAAGTACTCAACACAATTTTAAAATCATGAATAAGTGAACAACCTACAATTGGAGATTATTACTATATAATTTGTAACCAATATATATATACAACAACACTTGTAACCACACAATCGATTACATTGCTATACTACTTAATGAACTAACTTTGGGACTTTATGAGAACTAAGTACGTACTGCTACGACTTTAGGTGTTCTCTTTATGGGCTGAAAGTGACAAGAAGTATGGTGGCCTTAGCTTATCATCTCAGGATGTAGGTCAAGTGCTTTCAATAACAGGTAAGACTTATTATTTTGGTACTTTTATCATTCTGCTATAAACTTTGACAATTGGAGCTGTCCATCATTATCAATAGTGGACGTGAGCTGTTAATTTTATTTTTATCCCAAGCTAGATAGAGTATTCAAACTTTCAAAGTATTACCTAGCTATTGTCCTTTTCTTCACAACGGCACTGCTATTTACATGATTACTGTTCCTTCAAAAAAAAATTTACATGATTACATCTGACATTTTCTATTTATTTTTATATCAACACTGACAAATCACAGTATTCTGCCTCATGCATTTCCAGGTGTTAGTCTTATTATATATCAACTCTCTGTATATCCTTGTATTAATAAAATTCTTGGACCTATCAAGTCTTCTCGAATTGCAGCTGTGAGTAAAAACTGTTGTTCTGCTGATAAGGTTTAATTCATTTGGCTGCAATTCATATGTGGTGCATGATCTTGCAGATTCTGAGCATACCTCTTCTTTTTGCCTATCCCTATATGACATATCTGTCAGGAACTGGACTATCGATCATTTTGAATATTGCATCAGTATTAAAAAACAATCTTAGTGTGAGTATTTTCTTTCTCCATCGCCTGGATATTTTCAGAACAATTTTTGTCCATTTATGACATTTTTCTCCATCGCCTAGATAGAAAATAAATTTTATGTTATCAGGAGTGGTTGCACTGTAATGGACTTAGGCTCATAAAAAATTTGAGACCACTTAGGATTTTTGTACCTAATGTCAATAAGTTTATTCATGATATATTGTATCAGGTTACTATCATCACAAGCACTTTCATCCTTCAAAATAATGCTGTGGTATGTGCATATAAGTTCAAATCAATTTCAAGACCCCATTTTGTGGAATGTATCCTAGCTACAAGTATGAGACTGACTGATCTCTGTTAAATTATTCAGCCTCAAGACCAAAGAGGAGCTGCAAATGGACTGGCCATGACAGCAATGTCCTTATTCAAGGCAGTCGCCCCTGCTGGGGCTGGCATTGTGTGAGTAGTATATATACTTATTGTTACTACTTCTGTGTGATATTATTAATTAGGTCTCAGTAAATAAATGTTTGATTTGTAGTATTTAATGCCAAAGCACTACTAAACTTGCTTAGGCATTTTGGTATCCTCATGACTTACTAATACGTGTGTTGGATATGCTCCTAATTCATCCCCAAGATAAAGGCCTATTTCTGACGGAGCGAAGCGGAGGCCCGTCGCCGGAGGCTTGGGCCGAAGCGCAGCCGCCACTCCACTCCATTCTATCCCCATTCAGTTTAGACACTCCCGTTCATCTTGTAAGCCGCCGCATCGGCGATTGTACTGCTACTCGTGATTATAGTGAGATTGTTTCCGTGGCTGGCGCCCGTGGTTTTTCCCCTTTGCTTTGAAGGGGTTTTCCACGTTAAATCTTGTGTCTCCCCTTTGGTTTAATCCGCTTGTTCTTCATCGTTCTTGGTCGGTTTTTTGATCAGATTTACAACAAGTGGTATCCGCTCGTTGATTGCAGATTAGGATCCGATGTCGACCTCGATGAAGTTGGATCTACCGTTGCTGGATCACAAGACGCGCTTCTCACTGTGGCAAGTCAAGATGCGGGCTGTTCTGTCATAGAAGGATGACTATGACGAGGCCCTGGGGTCCTTTGGTAAGGCGCAGAAAGATTGGACTGCTGAGGACAAGCGCCGGGATCGTAAGGCCATGTCTCTTATTCAGCTTCATTTGCATAATGACATTTTGCAAGAGGTTCTGCAGGAAAAGACCGCTGCAGCTCTCTGGGCCAAACTGCCGCTGCAGCTCTCTGGGCCAAACTGGAATCGATCTGTATGTCCAAGGTTCTGACCAGTAAGATGCATATGAAGATGAGGCTGTTCACTCTCAAGATGAAGGAGGGTGATTCTGTTATGAGTCATATATCTGTGTTCAAGGAGATTGTTGCTGACCTTGTGTCGATGGAGGTGAAGTATGATGATGAGGACTTAGGTCTTTTACTGTTATGTTCTTTGCCCAGTTCATATGCTAATTTCCGTGACACCATATTGGTTAGCCGTGATGAAGTAACCGTTGCTGAAGTCTATGAAGCTCTCCAGTCAAGGGAGAAGATGAAAACTATGGTGGATAATGACGGACAGTCGTCCTCAAAGGGCGAAGCGTTGCAAGTGAGGGCGGAGACCGAGCAAAGATCCTCCAATGACAGCAATTTTCGTGGCAAGAGTCAAAATGGCGGGGGTCGTTCAAAATCCAGGCCAAGGATGTTCGCAAATATTGCAAGAAGACTAACCATATGATTGAGGATTGCTGAAGTTGAAAGCCAAGGAGAAAAGGAAAGGTATTCCCGATGGTAATCCGCTATTGCTGGTCTTTGAAAAATCTGATTCTGGTGATTGTCTGGTTGTGTTTGCTGGCTGTGTTTCTAGTCATGGTGAATGGATTCTTGACTCAGCATGTTCATTTCATATTTGCACTAACAAAGATTGATTTAGTTCATATAAGCCTGTGCAGAGTGGGAATGTTGTGCGATGGGAGACGATAACCCGTGTGAAATTGTGGGGATCGGCTCGTTCGGATCAAGGTACATGATGGCATGACTCGCACATTGAAGAATGTCGTATATACCGGGGATGTCCGGAAATCTCATCTCTCAAAGCACACTTGATGCGAAGGTTTTCATTACTCTGGTTCAAATGGGGTTCTAAAGGTATCAAAAGGTTCTCTCATCAGTCTGAAAGGTGATTTGAATTCTGCAAATTTATATGTTCTGAGAGGTAGTACTTTACATGGTTCTGTTTCCACTGCTGCTGCTGTGAGTAATGTTGAGCCTAGTAAGACTAACCTTTGGCATATGCGTTTGGGACATATGAGTAAACTTGGGATGGCAGAATTGGTGAAGAGAAACTTGCTGAAGGGTTGTACTCCGAGTGACATGAAGTTTTGTGAGCATTGTATTTTTGGGAAGCACAAGAGGGTGAAATTCAATACCTCTGTTCATACAACTAAAGGTACACTTGATTATGTACATGCTGATTTGTGGGGTCCTTCTCGCAAACCTTCTCTTGGTGGTGCTCGTTACATGCTTACAATTATTGATGATTACTCTAGAAGAGTTTGGCCTTATTTTCTGAAATTTAAAGATGATACCTTTGATGCATTCAAAAATTGGAAAGTGATGATAGAAAGGCAATCGATAGAAAGGTGAAATTGCTTAAATGCGATAATGGTGGAGAGTTCTGTTCTCTTGCTTTTGATGACTATTGCAGATCTGAAGGCATTGTTAGGCATCATACCATTCCACACTTTGCTCGGCAAAATGGTGTGGCTTAGCATATGAACAGGACCATCATCTCCAAGGCTCGTTGCATCTTTGTCCAATGCAAAGATGAGCAAGCGTTTTTGAAATTTGAAGCGACTAACACTTGCTTGCTATTTGATAAACAGTCGCCTTCTATCCCACTTGATAAGAAAACTCCTATGGAGGTATGGTCTGGTACACCTGCTGATTATTCACAGTTGAAAGTTTTTGGTTGCACTGCTTTTGCTCATGTTGATAATGGTAAATTGGAACCTAGAGCCATTAAATATCTGTTTCTTGGTTCGGGAGTTAAAGGTTACAAACTGTGGAATCCCAAAACAGGAAAGACCTTCATGAGTAGAAATGTTGTTTTCAATGAATCTGTGATGTTTTATGACAGTAAGGCCTCTGATCATGTTCCTGAAGCTTCTGGAAAAGAACTGCAGTTTATGAGTGTGCAGGTGGAGCATGATGAGGATGAGTCAGGTGTGCAGGTGGAGCCAGTTGATCATGATGATGATGATGATGATGTTGCAGCCGATGATGCTCATGATGATGTTCAACAAAACTCACCTCCTGGTTTGCAGCCAGAAGAGGACATTCCTATTGCTCAGCGCAGGTCCAAGAGACATTGTGGCGCTCCAAAGCGTTTTATTGAGGAATGTAATTTGACTCACTATGCTTTGAGTTGTGCTGAACAGGTGGAGAATGCTCATGAGCCTGAAACTTACAAAGAAGCTGTTGCTTGTGGTGATCGTGAGAAGTGGATTTCAGCTATGCATGATGAGATGCAGTCACTTGAGAAGAATTGCACTTGGGAGATTTTTCCTTTGCCTAAGAAAAAGAAGACCATCAAATGCAAGTGGATCTTTAAGAGAAAAGAGGGTTTAACTCCAAGAGAGCCTCCAAAGTATAAGGCAAGGTTAGTAGCGAAAGGCTACAGTCAAGTTTCTGGTGTTGACTATAATGATGTTTTCTCTCCCATTGTGAAGCATAGCACCATCCGTATTTTCTTCAGCATTGTTGCCTCTCATGATCTTGAGCTTGAGCAGTTAGATGTGAAGACTGCATTTTTACATGGTGTTCTTGAGGAGGATATTTACATGGACCAGCCAGAATGGTTCATAGTGCCAGGCAAGGAGAAATTTGTTTGCAAGCTGAAGAAATCCTTATATGGTTTGAAGCAATCCCCTCGTCAGTGGAATAAGAGGTTTGATTCATTTATGCTATCACATGGCTTTAAGCGTTCAAACTTTGATAGCTGTGTTTACATTAAACATGTTAATGGATCACCTATATATCTTGTTATATGTTGATGACATGTTGATTGCTGCCAAGAGTTGTTGAAATCACTAAATTAAAGAAATTATTGAGTAGTGAATTTGACATGAAAGATCTTGGTGCCGCTAAGAAAATACTCGGCATGGAAATTGCTAGAGGAGAGAATCTGGTTTGTTATTTCTTAGTCAGCAAAATTATATTAAGAAAGTTCTTCGCGTTTCAACATGCATCATGCTAAGCTGTTAGAACTCCTATTGCACCACACTTTAAATTGTCGTTGATCGGTGTCCTAGCACAGGTGAAGAGTCCGAATACATGTCAAAAGTTCCTTATTCTAATGCTGTTGGGTCTTTGATGTATGCTATGGTTTGCTCTCGGCCAGATTTGTCATATGCTATGAGTTTGGTTAGCAGGTATATGTTCAATCCTGGTAAAGAACATTGGAGGGCAGTTCAGTGGATTCTCAGATACCTCAGAGGCACAGCGGATTTCTCTTTGAAGTTTGGTAGAACAAACAAGGGGCTTATTGGTTATGTTGATTCAGATTATGCTGGTGATCTGGACAAGAGAAGATCTCTCACTGGTTATGTGTTCACAGTTGGCAGTTGTGCAGTGAGTTGGAAGGCTAGTTTGCAATTTGTTGTTGCATTGTCTACTACGAGGCGAGTACATGGCTGTTTGTGAAGCGTCCAAGGAGTTGATTTGGTTGAAAGGCTTGTACTATTTGAAATTTGTGTGGAGTTGATTCTTGCATTAATCTGTTTTGTGACAGTCAGAGTGCCATTTACCTTACCAAAGATTAGATGTTCCATGAAAGAACAAAGCACATTGATATCAAGTATCATTTTGTTCGTGATGTGATTAATGAGGGTAAGATGAAGGTATGCAAGATCAATACTCATGATAATCCTTCTGATATGATGACTAAGCACATTCTGTTTCTAAGTTTGATTTGTGCTCAAGCTTAGTTGGCTTAGTGGAATAGTCCAAGAGACTATTTGGCGCCAGTCGTGTTTTGCTTGTTGCTATGATGAGGATGCAGGTGTTGATTCATGCTACAAGATGAATTTGTCGCAAGGTGGAGTTTGTTGGATATGCTCCTAATTCATCCCCAAGATAAAGGCCTATTTCTGACGGAGCGAAGCGGAGGCCCGTTGCCGGAGGCTTGGGCCGAAGTGCAGCGTAGTCTGAAATAGGCCCATCACGGTGCGCACCAGTTGTTGGGTTTGAGGGTGCGGGGACGAAGCCCCCGCGGTACGGTACGGCATACAACCCTTAGGGTTTCCACCACAGCCGCAACTCCACTCCATTCTATCCCCATTCAGTTTAGACACTCCCGTTCATCTTGTAAGCCACTGCATCGGTGATTGTACTGCTACTGATTATAGTGAGATTGTTTCCGTGGCTGGCGCCCATGGTTTTTCCCCTTTGCTTTGAAGGGGTTTTCCACGTTAAATCTTGTGTCTCCCCTTTGGTTTAAACCGCTTGTTCTTCATCGTTCTTGGTCGGTTTTCTGATCGGATTTACAACAACCTGCAAATGCAGGTTTTCCTGGGCACAGAGACGCCAGCAAGCTTTCTTCTTTCCAGGTCAAGTTTTGTCTTTTTGATGCATTCGCAATGCTATATTCTTGTTTGTTCTTGTATTTCAGTCTATATTTTTGTTCTGGGTATTAATTGCCTTTGTTTAAAGTGGGTCCAAAGATTCAACCTAATTATGCTTGGTTATCATTAGGAACAATGAGAACCAGTGCAACTGTATGAAGTCACTACTTGTCATTATGGTGGCTGCTGCATCTGAGCTTTAGGATTTTGACAATCTGGTTTCAATTTTCTTCTCATTCCATAATCTCAATCCACATACAGGTGATCAGATGGTGTTCTTTCTACTGAACATCGTTGAGTTTCTTGGACTTGTGCTCACATTCCGGCCCTTTATGGTCATTCCAGAGCAGCAATATGATAGGAATTAGAGTTTGCAGAAATATTGTATCATTCAGACCAATCAGATGGACTAGCTAGTCCTGCACTAGTAAAGCGAAAAGGACTCAAGCATGCTCTTTAACCAAACAGCTGGGGTTATTCATCACGAGGAAGAACGGATGGAGAGTTGACTGGTTTTATTGTTGATGAAAACTTTGTATGTTAGCCTGGTGGACTGATGTAACGTACAGCGTGTCTTATATTTATATTGGTGGTGTGGATGGCAAATAAATTACTTTTGGCTGTAGAGTACAGATCAACATAACAAGGAGAGCGTCAGAGCAGGATAGAATTTTAAGTTTGTCAGAGGCGTATCGAATGCGTGGAGCACTGAGCCCCTATCTTGGTTGTCACAGTGGCTAACTACTTGCTAATTCAGTTAAGAAACCTCTGTTGTGGCATTTACAGGAGCAGTATATGTTACAGGCCGGATAAATCAAATCTGTAAACTAATTCGAACAATCTGATCGACACGATTCCTTGACGATACATCAACGAACATGTGTTACATGCCTTAACAAGATTCACTCACAGTCATAGCAATCAGTTGAGGACTAAGAGCATCTCTAACAACTCCTCAAATCCACTTGGTATTCTTATTATTTTGGTAAAAACACAAAAACACTTCTCCAACAACTCCTTAAATCCACTTGGTATATTTCCCAACTTGGCAAACGGAGTCCCCGTGCGGGGTGTGGACTTTGTATCGCGTTTTTCAGCCTCGACAGCTCTCTCCCGCGCGCGCCAAGCCCCCCGATCGATCCCTCTTCCTGGTCGCACGCGAATAAAAGAAGCCCGGCCGGCTGTCCCCCGATTCCTCTTCCCCCCGATCGACTTCTCCTCTCCCCGTCCCTGCTGCTCTCCTCCAAAGCCGCCCTGTTCCCAAAACTCCAGTCCCTGACCATTTGTCATACTAATAAGGGAGATAGCTTAAGCTTCTGGGCACAGGAATGGAATGGGATGGATGAGAGTTTCATGGTTACTTATCCCCATCTTTACTCTTTTGCTAAAAAACCAAAATGCTCAGCCCAATTCTTCTTTGAGCAAGATTCTGACAGGTTATTTAGTCTTCCCCTTTCTCACCAGGCTGCAGATCAGTATGAGCAGGTTGTAGATTTCCTAAACACCTCTGACATAGACTTAACAAAAAATGACATCTGACATATAAGTGGGGATCCTCTAAATACAGCAGCAAGAGTGGTTATAATTGCTTGGTAGAGCACACAGAAGCTTCTCCCCTCTTTGGTTGGCTTTGGAAATCTAGCAACTTAGGCAAGCATAAATTCAACTTTTGGCTGCTCCTGAGAGATAGGTTAAACACCAGAGAGATAATGAGGAGGAAAAATAGAGTACTGGATGATTACAGCTGTGTCCTCTGTAGCATAGGTGTAGAGGAAAATGGTTTTCACCTGTTCTTCCATTGTTCATTCAGCCACTCTACCTAGCCTAGCTAGAATAGAAGTAAGGAGTGAGAGAGGAGCACGAGTAGAGTATCTCTCCAAGAGATCTCTCGGGAAGCTAGTCTTCCACGGGGCGGAGTACCGGACTTGTCGGCTCCCTCCTCGCTTGTACCTCTATGGCGTCTTGCTACTTGAAGTAAGACATCGTGTTTATCTTCCGGTAATACCTGTGAGTAAGTTATTCTTGCTTGTTATCTTCTTGCGGGTTCATCGTTCGTCCCCGTGACGGAAGCTCTAGTAAGAGGACCCCTGATAGAGACGGGAGCTCCTGGCCACCACTAGAGTTGTAGCAACTAGCATAGACGTGGTGTCTAGGCTAGGACCTACCTTCGTTTGCTTCGTAGTCCACGGTTGAGGTGGTAGGCGGCAGGTGGTGACAGCCCTGTCCGTCCCTTGTAATCCCCCATGTCCGGCTACGATGTAGAGCCACAGGCCGGCATCACCTGGCAGACCAGGTGCGATCTGGTGCCCGAAGTAAGAAGTATAGCAGCAAGTTTAGCCATCTCCTAGGAATTTACCCCTAGAAAACCTCACTACCTAAGCTATCCTACTCCATCTCTGGGCAACCTCTGGTTAGAATTAACTCACAAGCCGTTCTTCGTGAAAGAAATACGATACCCGATTACTCTGTTGGCATTTCTTAACGCAATCACTAGAATTGTTACATCCCGGTGGTCACGCCAAGAAACGCCAGGTGATAGTCATGTTCTAAAGATATTATCCGCAAGCGCACGGATCTATCATTGTAGCATTTCACCCGGGGGGTATTCTCAGGGTATCGTTATTTATATTTCCCATAGGAAGGCATGGTGTAGAGGTGTCTAAACATGGATATGGATACTTGACTTCACATCATCGAAATGTGACTCTATTGCTATACATGGGTAAGTATAATGGTTTTGCAAGATAGTGGACACACATTTGGCCAAACTCAAGGATAAAGTATAAAAGAAAGAATAAACGAATGAACGAATAAAGAATAAATCTAAGTGGAGCAGGTAGGTCATACATAGCAATGTCATGAACAACTAAGTCATATAGTCTATAGGGTTAGAGATGGGTCGAGCCTAAAGTAACGGGGAGACCCCCTTGGTGGCCGCACCCGATAGAGGCATTTACGAACTCCTACACGACATGCGGACGTGGGGGATTACAAGGGACGGACAGGGCTGTCACCACCTGCCGCCTACCCCTCAACCGTGGCATGCCATCATATCCAAAGGCTCTCTCGTATCCGGACACCACGTCCGCATATTAGAGAACTACCTACATTCCCCGCGGACTCCCACCCTATGGATGGACGAGCTAGAACATAGGCAAACCCGAAGGAACGACGAACCGTTACTCCATTCTCATCAGAACCTCTAATCCTATGAAGCATATGAACAACGAAGAACAACGAAGAACATGCTAAGAAATGATCATAAGAACCTTGGTCTAGTTCATATGAATCAGGTTTAGCAAGAACGCAACTATACTCTAGTTCATGAACAAGGCTAAATAATAAGAACAAGAACTTGAAATAGGAAGAACACTCCATAATAGATTACCAAGTGATGAATCTTCTTCCTAGGAGACAAGCCCTCCTTGATAGCTCAACCTAGCTCCTAACCTACTAGACTAGGCTAAAGAACAAGAGTAGAGGAGAATGGCTCAAATGAATGTGTGTGTTGGAAAAGCTTGATCCTCCTCTTTTATATGTTGAGCAGGTCGGTTCGAGGGAAGAAATGGAAGGAACACCAGCGCACCGCCCTCCTCTGCAATTAATGTACCGCCTCCAGGAAGATGGCCCCACCTGGCAGGCTGGGGGGCGCGAGCGCGCCCCTGGCGTGAGCGCGCCAGGTTGGAGCCTCCCCCCAACCGCCTTTGGCCGGTGGGCCTCTCCTGTCAGGTGTGTCGAGGTGGTGTGGTGTTTCGGCCCATTTCAGCTCTGGTTGGGCCTGTTTGCTCCTTGTGCCTCTTTTACGCTTTGCCGGAAAGCGCCTTTTCTCTGTAAAATCCCCTGTACTTGGTGTATTTCCTGTAAACGTTGCTAAACTCCAGGTACAAGTGGAATTCGGTTATTGGCACAAGTATATGCGTATAAGAACATGTATTTCTCCCTTTTCTATCTTAAGTTGGCGTTTAAAATGTGTCGATAAGGACGGCCAACAAGATCCCCCAAGCTTACCCTTAGCTCGCCCGAGCAAAGTTGGGCTTTTGGGTTGTTGATCGGAGAGCTGCTTCTATGCCGATCGTATTTCTAATATACCATAGTTATACGCATGTTCTCCACTAAATTTGAATAAACCGGCATTTCTATCCACCCTTTTATTATCTCGCTCCAATGGGGCTTTTTGGTTCCTAAGTCTTGGGTGATTGCAAGGTAGAACAGCACCACGGCCTGTGCTTATCATTTGTCCAAAGCTTGACCATTCTTCCAGAGGTTTTGAAAATTTTATAAAAGAATCCCTAAGTTCCTCAAATGATTCTCTCGATCACTCAATGTGTATAGCAACCTCTCCAAAGGCATTTTGAGATTTTGCCTTCTACCTACCACTAAAAAGCTGAGAGTGGAGTTTTGGGCAGGTATGTAAGTGGGCATACTTGTATCACATATATTGTAAGGTCAAGGATTGAACCTTACGGAGATTAAGCCATACACCTTGATTGAGATGTGCAAGTGTGTGGGATGCAAAAATGGTTCCTAACTTTTGGATGTTTTTGTGTACTCCATGCATCATGTCTCTCTTTTATTTGAATGATGGTGATGATCCTCAGGATAAGTATCGGCGTTTTTATTTGGTGGGCTATGAATGAAACAACTTCTCTTTTTTTTTAACGGGGATCTAAAGATTTTCCCATTGAGTTATTGCACTATCCTACCCCTCTTTCTCTCCTTTGCTTTCTTCATTTTTTTTCGAATGAATAAATAGCCCATCTCCGACGAATCATTAATGAAAATAGAGAGAGACGTAATGATGAAAAAAATGCAAGGAGTACTTTTTGGTGGCTAAAGTATAGCATCAACATTTCAACCCACACAATCCGTCAGCTGAGCTGGGATTTTTTCGCCAATGATACCGGTTATTCTGGCAGACAAATAGCAAAGCTATTTACTGGGTTTAGATTTAAAAACCATGGTCTCACAGCCACGCTGGGGACTCAGTTAAGTAGCAAAGCTATCCAGGTCGTCTTTTTTAGACCCTGACATAACGTGTTCCACCTCATCTCAGGCTCGGGGACTACGTGGGCCCACGTCACCTCAGAGGTGACATGGGCTAGATCCTTCTTTTAGAGCTTGCTGCAACATATACTATCTTACAGCAACCTCGGGGACTACGTGGGCCTAATCTTTTTTCTTCACAAAGAAGTTTAGTTCAAAACTGAGCTGAAGCAATGACCAAGTACAACAGATGCCGTGTGATGGCAGGCATCACACACTAACATGGGCCCACGTCTCCAGATTTGGGACCCTTTCAAAATTCTTTTTTCTTTTCAGGAGCATCATATGTCTTTCGGTCAAACCAAAGCGTCAACCAAGTGTGGAGAAAAGAGTGGTCGGAAACACAAGACGGTCTTCCAGCACTGCTCGGACCATATGTCGAACGTGTGTCCAGCCACTCATTCTCACTTAAACAAGCAAAGACGGTGTTTTTCCCTCAAGATCCATGATGCTCGGGGACTAGCTGTGGAGGTATAAACTCCATATACCCTCACGGCCTAGTTTGGGCCGACACGCTATCACCAGGCCGGCCCATCAAGCTCCAAGACCGATCGGCCCAAACTGGTCGGACAGCCTAAAACGGGCAAGATTATCGAAGACCGACAAGGAGGACAGACCTAGCTGAGGTAGGAAAGTTTAGACTTGTAAAGCATGTAAACTTAGTACCAGATAGGCTAGATCCGACTTGTAACCTTGCTTCCCGTAATATATAAGGAGAGTAAGGACCCCCGTGCCAGAGGACAGAATCTGGCATAACGCACAGACTCACACATCCACATCATAATCAAAACAGAGAGCAGGACTAGGGTTTTACGCATCCTTGTGGCCTGAACCTGGTAAACCTCGCATGATTGTTCTCTGTTTACATCTTGCTTGCAATCTCGTACGTCTTCCGCCAATCCATTACCAGTCAGGGCATACCCCTGGTCGGACTATCGCCGATATTTCATCGACAGGAAGTGAGAGGAGTGAAAGTGATGAGTGTGAGAGGGGTGGAGCTCTACCGCCGGCTCCTCTCCTATTTATAGGCCGAGCACCAGCCCAAGGGGGAGGGAGCAACGGCTCCTAGCCGTTGGCGCCCTGGCCGGGTGGTAGAGCTGCCACAGCTGGCGCGGCCGTGCCATTGGCGCGCGCGCGCCAGGCCGGGCCCGCCTGCCACCGCCCTTTGGCTAGTAGCTCCCAATGGCCATTTCAAATATGTGGCCGTTGGGGTTGGTGTCTGGCCCAAATCTTCCCGAATTTTGAATTTTCAACAAATTTTGATCAAAAATAAATTTTCAAAAATTATTTTTAAAAAATAATTTTTAATAACGAAAAAAATTATTCCTTCTAACTAACTTATTTTTAGAATTTTTGGGACAAAAAAAGTTTTGAAAATAAATTTTATTTTATTTGCTCACAAAAAGTGAGTGCAAAGAAAATACTTTTATAAAATAAATAAATATTTTGTAAATAAAGGAAGATTTTTTCAGATAGCTGCCGGTTTGTCGGCCGGGGCTCACCAATTTTTAAGTCCGTAGAGCGGGACTTCCTCCCTCATCAATTGTTGCTTGATGATTCATCGCGGGAGAAGTGGGTCCAGGTTTCTTTGCCTTAGTCCCGGGTTGTCGCTTCTTTGGCGGGTTCTTCTTTACTTCTGCTGGCTTGGGATAGCCATTGAATCGAAGATTGATCACCTTCTGCTTAAAGTGGAAACTGGCTACGCCCTTCCCGACATATAGTGCTGCCTTGGTGGTGAAGAGGAATGGTCGACCGAGGATGAGTGGTCCTTCTTTTGTGTCCCTTGTGTTGAGGATGACGAAAACTACTAGGACGTACTCATCCTGGATCCTAACTAGGATATCTTTTGCTATCCCCTCAGGCTGTGTGATAGTCCGATCTACCATTTGCATCATAAATGCTGGTGGGGACAGAGGTCTTCCCAACACTTTCTCATATGTCGCCTTGGACATCATGTTTACGCTTGCCCCGAGGTCGCAATAGGCATTGTCAATGGTGTGTGGGCCTATTGCGATGGTGATGGTTGGTCGGCCTGGATCTCCCTTCTTTTCCAAGACAGAACCCCAACTAGGACATGGCTTACCAGGCCATGTCGAGATCATATTAACTGTTTCAAGTGAGATCTCGGGTTGCCTGGGTATTCCTCCTGAGCCACTATTGTTAGGGTGAGATGCAGCTATCTGGGCTAACTGGGTTTCCATCATTTTGTTGAAGCCCAGCTGATCTCTAACGGCAGAAGATAAGCCCTCTATCTTATCATTGATGCTTCCAAGAATTTTATCATTGTCGAGCACCTTTTTGGTCAGGTTTTCATTGATCTTGGCTTGCCCAAGGACTAGGTCTTTGAATGAAGGCTGATTCGAATTATAATTGGAGTTATAATTCGAGTTACCTTGGAATGGTGGTCGAGAATAGCCACTGTTTCCTCCTTGTTGTTGGCGGAACCCATTGTTAATGTATGCTGCTTCTTCGCGGGTCTCAGGGCAGTCACCTCCTGAGTGGCCAACATTACCACAGACTTCGCAAGTCATACGAGAGTCCATGGTTTTGACGGAGTCGGGCGTGCTAGCTGTAGCACGTTCCTCCATCTTCTTGAGGAGTAGCTCTATCTTAGCGGCAAGCATATCAGTCTCCTTGACTATGTGCATGCCCTTTTGTTGCTTGGTTGGGGTCCTATCTTCTCCCCAAGCTTGATTTTCCACCATTTTATTGACTAAAGCCGTAGCTTTGTCAACTGTGAGTGATAGGAATGCTCCTCCAGCAGCGACATCAAGGTGCCCTTTTGACATGGGTGTTAACCAATTGTAGAAATTCTGGAGCACCAGCCATTCCTCCATCCCATGATGAGGACAATCTTGAATTTAATCTTGGAGTCTCTCCCACGCTTCAGGGATGGGTTCGTGCTACGTTTGTTGGAAGTTGGTAATTCTTCCTCTTAGTGCATTTGTTTTGCCCATGGGGAAGAATTTGGCGAGGAACGCCGTGGAACACTTGTTCCACGTGCTCACCGCTTCTCTATCCTTGTAGAACCACTATTTCGCCTTCCCTAAGAGGGAGAAGGGAAACAGATGGAGCTTGATGACATCAGCAGATATGTCCTTGATGATGACTATATCACAGAGCTCCATGAAGCGTTGCAAATGAGCATTTGCATCCTCATTGGGTAGTCCAGAGAACGGACTAGATTGCACCATCGTGATGAGTCCAGTCCTGAGCTCAAAGTTCTTTTCCACTGCGTCGACAATGGGCCCCGTGGGCACATGGGCAATAGTGGGAGCTGAGAACTCGTGGATTGACTTCTGGGCCATCTTTGATGGTGTGGATGGTACTGGTTCAACTATCAGCGGAGCTGCCTCTGGATTCGTATCAAAATTCTAGCAAATGAACCAGTCCTGCACTATCCTGTTTTCATCCACAACAGACGAAAATATGAAAGTTAGCCTGCATAGACAATGTCCATTTCTAATGAAGTCAATTCATATCCAAGTTTATACTAGATTCTTTTCAACCAATGCCTTCCCCGGCAACGGCGCCAGAAATGCTTGTTGGCATTTCTTAACGCAATCACTAGAATTGTTACATCCCGGTGGTCACGCCAAGAAACGCCAGGTGATAGTCATGTTCTAAAGATATTATCCGCAAGCGCACGGATCTATCATTGTAGCATTTCACTCGGGGAGTATTCTCAGGGTATCGTTATTTATATTTCCCGTAGGAAGGCATGGTGTAGAGGTGTCTAAACATGGATATGGATACTTGACTTCACATCATCGAAATGTGACTCTAGTGCTATATACAGGGGTAAGTATAATGGTTTTGCAAGATAGTGGACACACATTTGGCCAAACTCAAGGATAAAGTATAAAAGAAAGAATAAATGAATGAACGAATAAAGAATAAATCTAAGTGGAGCAGGTAGGTCATACATAGCAATGTCATGAACAGCTAAGTCATATAGTCTACAGGGTTAGAGATGGGTCAGAGCCTAAAGTAATAGGGAGACCCCCGCAGCTAGTCTGCCAGCCGATATAGGCATTTACGAACTCCTACACGACATGCGGACGTGGGGGATTACAAGGGACGGACAGGGCTGTCACCACCTGCCGCCTACCCCTCAACCGTGGCATGCCGTCATATCCGAAGGCTCTCTCGTATCCGGACACCACGTCCGCATATTAGAGAACTACCTACATTCCCCGTGGACTCCCACCCTACGGATGGACGAGCTAGAACATAGGCAAACCCGAAGGAACGACGAACCGTTACTCCATTCTCATCAGAACCTCTAATCCTATAAAGCATATGAACAACGAAGAACAATGAAGAACATGCTAAGCAATGATCATAAGAACCTTGGTCTAGTTCATATGAATTAGGTTTAGCAAGAATGCAACTATACTCTAGTTCATGAACAAGGCTAAATAATAAGAACAAGAACTTGAAATAGGAAGAACATTCCATAATAGATTACCAAGTGATGAATCTTCTTCCTAGGAGACAAGCCCTCCTTGATAGCTCAACCGAGCTCCTAAGCTACTAGACTAGGCTAAAGAACAAGAGTAGAGGAGAATGGCCCAAATGAATGTGTGTGTTGGAAAAGCTTGATTCTCCCCTTTTATATGTTGAGCAGGTCAGTTCGAGGGTAGAAATGGAAGGAACACCAGCGCACCGCCCTCCTCTGCAATTAATGTACCACCTCTCGGAAGATGGCCCCATTGTTGGCATTTCTTAGCATGTGTAGCCAAATCCGCAAGCGCACGGAAATCACCGTTATAGCACTTCACCCGGTGAGTAATCGGGTATCGTATTTCTTTCACGAAGAACGGCTTGTGAGTTAATTCTAAACAGAGGTTGCCCAGAGATGGAGTAGGGTAAAGTCCTAGGAGATGGCTAAACTTGATGCTATACTTCTTACTTCGGGCACCGGATCGCACCTGGTCTGCCAAGTGATGCCGGCCTGTAGCTCTACGCCGTAGCCGAATGTGGGGATTACAAGGGACGGACAGGGCTGTCACCACCTGCCGCCTACCACCTCAACCGTGGACTACGAGGCAAACGAAGGTAGGTCCTAGCCTAGACACCACGTCTATGCTAGTCGCTACAACTCTGGCGGTGATCAGGAGCTCCCGTCTCTATCAGGGGTCCTCTTACTAGAGCTTCCGTCACGGGGACGAACGACGAACCCGCAAGAAGATAACAAGCAAGAATAACTTACTCAAAGGTATTATCGAAAGATAAACACGATGTCTTACTTCAAGTAGCAAGACGTCGTATAGGTACAAGCGAGGAGGGAGCCGACAAGTCCGGCACTCCGCCCCGTGGAAGACTAGCTTCCCGAGAGCTCTCTTGGAGAGATGCTCTGCTCTTGCTCCTCTCTCACTCCTTACTTCTATTCTAGCTAGGCTAGGTAGAGTGGCTCTACTCTCTCTATTGTACACTTGTAGAATGGAGGTGTGGTGAAGAGTGAGAACTAAAATGAATAGTGAATTGTTTTTGAAGGAGGAGATTTGCCCATGCTTATATAGGAGTGGGATGGTCGGTTTCCGTAGGGCAAATGTCGAAAACACCCCCGAACCGACCATCAGAGGCGGCAAATGAACCGACCAACCAAAGCTGGGCCCGGGCCGCGCTCAGACGGGCGCGCACGCCTCAGGCGCGCCCGCGCTTGGTTGGGCCCCGCCGGCCTTCAGCTTTGGTCGGTTGCCTCCTTGTTGGGCCTCTGGTCGGCCCATGCTGGTGTTTCTGATTGGCTTGGCCTCGAATTTGGATTTCTCCTCTTTTTCTCTTGTTTGCTTGGACCAAAAATAAAATATGTTTTTACACAAGTGTTTTTCTTCATGTCTTGGTCCATTTTGAGTGTATTCCAGGTATGTCCTGCAAAACAAAGAATCTGCACCACACTGTGGAAATAGTTAGAGTAGAGCCCTATTCTAGGTGAAAATTAGTGTTGCCTAGACTAAAGTTGGCGGGGTTAGAAACGAGTTAAGCACCGCCAACAACCCCCCCCCACACTTAGCTCTTTGCTCATCCTCGAGTAAAGGATGAAGAACTAGGTGGTTGTATTCTCCCAAGAGTTGACTGCATCTACAGTTATTCCGAGCTTTTCTGCATTTGTGAACATTCATGGTGGCTACCAAGTTATCTTCTTGCTATTGAAGGAGGAATAGCTTGAAATCAAGTCAACTTACACTACCCATGCTTTGAGACTTGGGGTTTTTAGTATTTTTGCAAAGATAGCCTTAGCTCCTCATGTGATACTCTCAAGTCACTCTTTTTCAGGTGGCTAGTCCTATCCAGGTGTTCTTGATCATCCTACCACTACAAGCTGATATGTGGAGTTTTGGGTATGGATGATGAACAAAGTTTCAATGTCAAGCCAGCTGGATGTCATGAAGAGAAGGCTATATCCCTAGATGACGCAAGTGCAAGTGCAAGTGTAGAAAAATATTTTGTGGACTCCTGATCATGCTTCCTCTCTTATTGAAGAGAAAATTGTAAGAAGGTATGGACTTTTCTAAAACTTGCCTTAACTCTTTTTCTTTTCCTTCTTTTTTTGTCTTTCTTTCTCTCTCTCTCTCTCTCTTTTTTTATCTCAAGACCTTGGAGAAAAAGAACTCTTCCTTATTTGCTAACTAAGCTTCTTTTTTGTAGGATTTTTCCAATAACAGTCCATATCTTTCTTGAATGAATGATGGAGAGAGATGCATGACATAGTGATAGGAGTATTTTGGTGGAAGAGGGAGAAAGTGTGGAAAATATATGCTCAATTCTCAGTGTAAGAAATGAGCATTTTTGGTGGAAAGGTGGGTGCATATGGTGCGTGACTTTCAATGTGAGAGTCGGCATATTTATGGGTGAATGTTGTGCACGGTCTCTCAGTGTGAGAGTCGGCATATTTATTTGGTGGGTGAATGCAATGATCTGGGGATAAGGCCATCTCTAGCAAGAATCTCAAGACTTGACATCGCTATAAGTGGCTAAACAGGTTTTTTGTAAGCATAAGCGTAGAAATTTGGCTCTGGTAGGACATAACACTTATCACACGAGGAGCAATTGCTAAAAAGTTTTGAATTTTTGCATAAAAATACCCAAGTCCATTGAACGAGTTGGTAAGCCTCATATCATTTTACTATATCTCACCTGCCAATAACTTAGATAAAACATGGGGTCCCTATTGCACAGGTTGTTCACACAATCAAGATAGCAAGGAATAAAAAGTATGCAACTCGTTCTCGATTGGTGAAAATAGGAGATGGAGTTTTGCAACATTTTTAGTTTTATTCATTTTATTTTCAGCAATAAAGAGAATTAGCAGGGAGTGAGAGGGTGCGCAAACTTGTATTTTTGTCGTGTCGAAAATCTTTGTGCGTCAAGGAGTGAGGTGCCTCCCCACACTTGTTTTTGTACCTATCTTTTTCTTAAAATGCACACAAAAATAAGTGAAGACAAAGACATATATATATATATATATATATATATATATATATATATATATATATATATATATATATATATATATATATATATATATATATATATATATATATATATATATATATATATATATATATATATATATATATATATATATATATATATATATATATATATATATATATATATATATATATATATATATATATAACAAATATTTCATTGATAATCAAAACTTGATACAATAGGCACACTTAGGGAATTTTAAAAATCTGAAAGGGAAATGTTTGTGCGTGTGCCTAGCTGCTAGAGACGAGGTTCTTCAAGGGCGTGCATGACTCCGTGCTTACGAGCCATTTCCTTCAACTCCTCAAACATTTCAACGTGATAGGAGTTGATTTCGTCCTGGAGTTGGACCTCATAAGTTCGCCCTTCTGCCAACCTTCCCCTAAGGTGGTGAATGTAACTAGAAATTTCTTTGATTTTCCTATTCAATTCCGCTCTAGTGGGTTCTTTCCTTTTCGGAGGATCTTCTCCAAAGATGCCGTCAGGCTGCCCTTGGATAGGTGGGTCGCAAATGAGGCGAGGGACACATGGGTAGCGACCCCCGGATTTACTAAACAACCCTTTCCCTTGCCTTCCATTTGGCAGATTCGTCCCTCCTACGGTGTAGGAGAAACTTGGGGCCTTGAATGACGAAGATCCGGCTAACGTGGCTTTGTAGCGCTTGCTTGGGTAGGCATCGCCACCCTTGCTGCCCTTCAATGGAGTTGCTGGCGACCTCCGGGGTTTCTTCATTCTTCCTCTCTAGGAACTTTCTAGCAAAGGAGAGAGCTTTCTCCTTGTTGAACCCAGTATTGGTAGGGACTAAGGCCATGGCTAAGACTAGAAATGCTGTTGGAAAGTGAGAGGGAGAGGTAGAAGACAAGGTTTGTCTTGGTGTGAAGAGAATGAGAGGTGGAGGGTGGTATTTATAGGTGAGAATGAGCCAACCCCGCATCTCTTTCGCATCAGGATCAGAATCACCAGGATCATCAGCATCAGCACAGCATAGGAAGGAGATGGGAGAAAATCGGGCACCGAGAGGGCGCCGGTCAGCGCGTGCGCGCTGAAAGCGCGGCGCGCGATCTGGCGCCGCCGCCCGGTTTTCTTCCTTCTACGGCTTATGCTATTTGATTTTCGAATTTCTTTGGTGATTTTGATTCCTCTAGCGCGAAAATTGGATTTTGATTGAAAATCTAGAAGATTTTTGGTATTTTGGCCATAAAAATATTTTTGTGTGGAAAAATCCTAGAGAAAAATTCAGAGAGAAACTATAGGGTTCCCACACAAAATATACATATATAAAAATATATATTTTTTAGATAAACACAAGAAAGATAGAATAAATGAAAGTCATGCCTTGAATTAAATCGAGGAATTATCTGGCATGACTAAATCTGTTCTATCAATTTCTTGGTCTAACCTTGCACGATAAGAAGGCTCAAGGAAAGGTTTTAAGCGGTGACCATTTACCTTTGAGATGTTACCGTTGTCGTCCTGGATCGTGATTGCGCCATGAAACGATGTGTCGACGACGGTATATGGCCCCTTCCACTTGCTTCTAAGCTTTCCTTCACCGAATAATTTTACCTTGGAGTTGAACGGTAGGACCTTGTCGCCTGCGAAACTCCTTGGTTTTTATCCGGTTGTCGTGCCACCTCTTTGTTCGCTCTTTGTAGAGCTTGGCACCGTGGTACGCCTTCTCTCGCCATTCCTCAAGCTCGAGAGATCTTCCTCGGCGGTTTCTTCCGGCTAGCTTGAGGTCCATGTTCAGCTTTTAATTGCCCGGTAGGCTCGATGCTCGAGTTCTGCGGCAAATGGCGGCTCTTTCCATACACGAGTGGAATGGTGACATGCCAATGGGGGTTTTGTAAGCGGTCTGTATGCCCAGAGTGCATCAGGAAGCTTACTTTTCCATCCTTTCCCCATGTCGTTGACCGTCTTCTGCAGGATATTTTTGATTTGTTTGTTCGAGGTCTCAGCTTGGCCACTGGTTTGTGGGTGGTATGGTGTGGCGATGTTGTGCTTGGCCCCCAGCTCTCTTAGGAAGGCTCTGAAGGTTTGATCAACGAAATGTGACCCTCCATCGCTTATCACCATGCGTGGTGTACCAAAGCGATGGAAGATTATTTCGTGGAACATCCTTCGGGCATGTTTTGTGTCAGCTGCTCGGCATGGCATGGCCTCCACCCACTTGGAGACATAGTCGACAGCAACAAGGATGTACTCGCAGTCTTGGGACTTCTGGAAGGGCCCCATGAAGTCAATGCCCCACACATCAAATATTTCTATTTGAAGGTTGAAGTGGAGGGGCATTGCGTTGCGAGCTGTGATGCCACCCCGAAACTGGCACTTCCGACACCTCCGAATGAATTCTTTGGTGTCAGCATACATCGTTGGCCAGAAGAATCCGCACTGCCAGATTTTTGCTTGAGTGTGGAATACTCCATAATGGCCTCCGTATGGTGCCGAGTGACAACTTTCAATGGTCTGTATCCCTTCTGCTGTCGGTACACATCTTCTCATTATGCCGTCTGAGCACACTTGGTACAGGTACGGGTCATCCCACAGATGACGACGGCTCTCAACCTCCAGCTTTTTCCTGCTTTCTCCAGGTGGTACATGTCCTGCAACCATGTAATTCACAATGTTTGCATACCAGGGGTTGGAGTCCGTCACTGCCAATACATGTCATCGCGAAGGAAGTCATTGATGGGCAGATCCTGCATGTTAGTGACTTGCAAACGCGACAAATGATCTGCTATGGTATTCTCTACTCCTTTCTTATCTTTTATTTCTAGATCGAACTCTTGGAGCAAAAGAATCCAGCGGATCAAGCGTGGTTTCGCATCTTTCTTGGTGAGCAAGAATTTCAAGGCAGCGTGATCTGTGTAAATGATCACTTTTGCGCCAACTAAGTAAGACCGAAACTTGTCGATAGCAAATACTACAGCTTTCTGTTGTGGCATAATTGAGCTGAGCTCCTGTCAAAGTCTTGCTGGCATAAGCTATCGCGTGATGCTTTTTATCTTTGGTTTGGCCTAAGACCGCACCAACAGCATAATCGCTTGCATCACACATGATCTCAAAAGGTAGAGACCAATCGGGAGGTTGGATGATAGGTGCAGAGATGAGTGCTTGCTTGAGAGTGTTAAATGCCTTCAAGCACTCATCGGTAAACTCAAAAGGAGCATCCTTAGCTAATAGGTTCATGAGGGGTCTAGAGATTTGCGAAAAGTCCTTGATAAATCTTCTATAGAACCCCCGCATGACCTAAGAAGCTACGGATTCCTTTTTACGTTTACCGGGGAGGTAGTTGCTCGATAACCTCTATCTTAGCCTTATCTACCTCGATTCCCCTCTCGGACACTAAGTGTCCCAGGACAATGCCCTCTCGGACCATGAAATGGCACTTTTCCCAATTAAGTACCAAATCTTTGTCCTGACACCTTTGCAAGACCCTATCTAAATTTTTAAGACAATGATTGAAAGTTTTTCCATAGACGGTGAAATCATCCATGAAAACTTCCATGATTTCTTCGATCATGTCCGAAAAGATAGACATCATGCACCGTTGAAATGACGCGGGTACGTTACACAACCCGAACGACATCATATGGTACGCGTACGTTCCGTAGGGGCATGTGAAGGTTGTTTTGCTTTGATCATCCGGATGGATGGGAATCTGATGATATCCCGAATACCCATCAAGGAAGCAAAAGAAGGAGTGTTTTGCTAACCGTTCCAACATTTCATCAATGAAGGGGAGCGGAAAGTGATCCTTCTTTGTTGCCATGTTAAGTTTTCGGTAATCAATACACATTCGCCATCCGGTGACAGTTCGTTGAGGTATGAGTTCATTTTTAGCGTTCTCAATGGCATGTCGAGTCCTCCCTTTTGGGAACCACTTGGTGGGCTAACCCAATCACTGTGTGGTACGGGATAGATTATCCGGCGTGAAAAAGTTTCAGGACTTCCTTTTTCATGACTTCCCGCATCGCATTGTTCGGCCCTATTTGAGGTTCCCACGAAGGTATGCTAGATGGTTCTATGGGAATGCAATGGGTACAGAGCGTTGGACTTATCCCTTTAAGATCGTCTAGACAATACCCAAAGACCGACTTATGCTTTTCTAGGATGGCTATGAGTTTGGTCGCCTCCTCGTCACTAAGTTGGTCACTTATGATGACAGGAGTTTGGGTGTCGCCGTTTAGGAAAACATAATGTAAGCCTTTGGGTAAGGGCTTAAGCTCAACTGGAGGTCTAGGCGGTTTCTCCCCTATAGGGAGGTCAACTGTCTCCCCGAACTCGTCTTTTTCTTCTATAAAGAACTCAGCATCTTTATCTAAAGACATTTCGGGTGACTCAAACATGTCAACCGCTAGAACCTCTAAGGGCATACTAGGGGAGGTTCGGTCCTTTGAGTTCTGGCTCTAGTGACTTGTATCGGAATGTTTCTCTCCCTAGTTTCATGTTAATTTTTGTTTTTGACGGATTGTCAAAGAGTGTTTCCGGGGGATGCCCAATGAGTATGTCGAATTCCCGGATGTCAAAGACAATGAAGTCCGGGGCCATTTCGACATCTCCATGGTGGAGTGTCACGTTATGTACAATCCCTAGTCCTTCTTGAACGGAAACTGGTGTTCTAAAGGACTGTGTTGTTGGGGTAAATGACTTCACTCCTAGACACGTGGATGCATAGGAGTGGGATATTAGATTCGTCCCAACGGTGGGATTATACAGCACATCCACCCATTCCCGCTGGATTTTGCAGCGGCGGATAGAAGATGGAGCACGAATCTGAATTACTTCAGACAAGAGCTCTCCTTCTGCCAACCATTCTGAGCTCATAACAGAAGTTAATTCTCTAACGGACTCCTTGAGGAAAAATTCATCAAGGGGTTCGCTAGGAGCGACGGGAATTGGTGGGTTTGTGCGACACTCATACTTCAAGGTTTTTCCTAAATTTTCAAAAAGTTCATCCTCGAAAGCCGGAAGATCCATAGGTTCTTCCGTCTTAGGTTCTGGTTCGGGAGAGGGTCTCTCTATGGATTGTGAAGGTTTGGCTGATGGCGAAGAGACACCTCTTTTATTGGCTCGGGTTCTACATGGATAGGTTCTAAGGGAGGAACATTCTCTTGGATGCGATCCAAGAGAGCATGCCCCTCTTCGGTGGTTTTGTGCTGGAATGACCCTCCGGTAGCTACATCGAGCAATAGGGCAGAATTTCTATCTAATCCTAACCAAAAGTGTTGTAAGAGTACATGGTTAGGAATGGACAGGTCTGGGCCTGATCGTGTTAGGATCAAAAAGCGTTCCCAGGCTGCACCTATGGTTTCGTTCTCTTTTTGTTGGAAGTTGAGCACCTCCTGTCGTAGAGAAGCGACACGAGAAATAGGGTAGAATGTGAAGCAGAAATGCTTATGCAATTCTTCCCAATCTCCGTTTACTTTCCCTACGTTTTGGGTGTACCATTGCTTCGCCTTTTCATGGAGAGAAAAGGGAAACAATTTCCACCGCAATGTATCTTGTGACATGCCCGCAATGGTCAGGCACGCACAGAGTTGCTCAAACTCCCGTAGGTGATCATAAGGGTTTTCATATTCCAAGCACGAGAAGGCTTGGTCCCGAACCATGGCTATAAAGCCGGGCGAAGCTCATACTCGGAAAGTTTGTGATAGGCTTCGAGGATTGGGGTGTTTGAATGAGCTCGCCCTTTGGAGCGGATAGATTGTAAATGGTTGGTTGCTCCATGAATATTTTTGTTTTCTAAAATAAAACAAAAGAAGTGGAGCAAAGGTAGATCAAGGTACACGGGCAATCTAGGTTCGGAGCTAACTGCGACAATCGTTCCCCGGCAATGGCGCCAGAAATGCTTGTTGGCGTTTCTTAGCGTGTGCAGCCAAATCCGCAAGCGCACGGAAATCACCGTTATAGCACTTCACCCGGTGAGTAATCGGGTATCATATTTCTTTCACGAAGAACGGCTTGTGAGTTAATTCTAAACAGAGGTTGCCCAGAGATGGAGTAGGATGACTTCGATAGTGAGGTTTTCTAAGGGTAAAGTCCTAGGAGATGGCTAAACTTGATGCTATACTTCTTACTTCGGGCACCGGATCGCACCTGGTCTGCCAAGTGATGCCGGCCTGTAGCTCTACGCCGTAGCCGGACGTGGGGGATTACAAGGGACGGACAGGGCTGTCACCACCTACCGCCTACCACCTCAACCGTGGACTATGAGGCAAACGAAGGTAGGTCCTAGCCTAGACACCACGTCTATGCTAGTCGCTACAACTCTAGCGGTGATCAGGAGCTCCCGTCTCTATCAGGGGTCCTCTTACTAGAGCTTCCGTCACGGGGACGAACAACAAACCCGCAAGAAGATAACAAGCAAGAATAACTTACTCAAAGGTATTACCGAAAGATAAACACGATGTCTTACTTCAAGTAGCAAGACGTCGTAGAGGTACAAGCGAGGAGGGAGCCGACAAGTCCGGCACTCCGCCCCGTGGAAGACTAGCTTCCCGAGAGCTATCTTGGAGAGATGCTCTGCTCTTGCTCCTCTCTCACTCCTTACTTCTATTCTAGCTAGGCTAGGTAGAGTGGCTCTACTCTCTCTATTGTACACTTGTAGAATGGAGGTGTGGTGAAGAGTGAGAACTAAAATGAACAGTGAATTGTTTTTGAAGGAGGAGATTTGCCCATGCTTATATAGGAGTGGGATGGTCGGTTTCCGCAGGGCAAATGTCGAAAACACCCCCGAACCGACCATCAGAGGCGGCAAACGAACCGACCAACCAAAGCTGGGCCCGGGCCGCGCTCAGACGGGCGCGCGCGCGCCTCAGGCGTGCCCGCGCCTGGTTGGGCCCCGTCGGCCTTCAGCTTTGGTCGGTTGCCTCCTTGTTGGGCCTCTGGTCGGCCCATGCTGGTGTTTCTGATTGGCTTGGCCTCGAATTTGGATTTCTCCTCTTTTTCTCTTGTTTGCTTGGACCAAAAATAAAAGATGTTTTTACACAAGTGTTTTTCTTCATGTCTTGGTCCATTTTGAGTGTATTTCAGGTATGTCCTGCAAAACAAAGAATCTGCACCACACTGTGGAAATAGTTAGAGTAGAGCCCTATTCTAGGTGAAAATTAGTGTTGCCTAGACTAAAGTTGGTGGGGTTAGAAACGAGTTAAGCACCGCCAACACCCACCTGGCAGGTTGGGGGCGCGAGCGCACCAGGTTGGAGCCTCCCCTCAACCGGCTTTGGTCGGTGGGCCTCTCCTGTCAGGTGTGTCGAGGTGGTGTAGTGTTTCAGCCCATTTCAGCTCTGGTTAGGCCTGTCTCCTCCTTGTGCCTCTTTTACGCTTTGCCGGAAAGTGCCTTTTCTCTGTAAAATCCCCTGTACTTGGTGTATTTCCTGTAAACGTTGCTAAACTCCAGGTACAAGTGGAATTCGGTTATTGGCACAAGTATGTGCGTATAAGAACATGTATTTCTCCCTTTTCTATCTTAAGTTGGCGTTTAAAATGTGTCGATAAGGACCGCCAACATACTCACCGGGTGAAGTGCTATAACGTTGATTTCTGTGCGCTTGCGGATTTGGCTGCATACGCTAAGAAACGCCAAGAGGAGGCAAAGCAATGATACTCTAATACCATAGGATGTGTGAATAGAGACTGGGATGAAAAGATAATTTTTACCTTGTGTTCTTTGTTGGCGGTCCTTATCGCACATTTTAGACCACCAATAAGAATATAAAATCTATCCCAAACTTAGCAAGTAGGACTTTACGCTAACATATTCCATGAGTTTCAGTGATTGTCGCTTGCAGGAAGACAACTCCGGAAATGCACACAAATGGGCTAAAGCAAACAAGTAAACCACGAATAAGAGGGTGGCCCATTTGCCTGATGATTGTGAGTCTCACACATGGGCCAAAATGCCAAACATAAGCCCAAAAGATGGAAGACCAAAACCTGGTCCAACTCCATCTCGGGCTGGATGAGTGGGTCTCGGTAAACGGGCCATATCTCACTCATATGGACTCCGATTCAGAAAAACGAATATGTGTTAGAAAGCCATCGACGAGGCCCATCCACCCACCATGTTTGAGCCCATTTGGCCCTAGAGCTAGCGTGGGCACGCCAGGGGCGCTGGCGCGCCAACGCGGCTGCCAACCAGGCCCACCTTCAGCATGGCGGTGCATTAACTCGATGGGAGGTCGGTTCTGGGATGCGTCCAGGTTCATTGCATCTCAAATCGATGTAGGGAGGTCAGTTTCATACCTTCCATGTGGGGATGTCACATTTGCAATGACCCCCTCCTCTCCACATATAAAAGGGGCTTTTTCCTCCTCATTCATCATCAATCATTCAAGGGAGAAAGAGCCACCACAAGATGTAGATTTAGAGCACCACTCCAGAGGTCTATGCCCTAGTAGCTATAGAGAAGAAAGCGAGATGTGAGGCGTGAGAGAGGGGAGTAGCCGGGCTTGTCGGCGCGTCCCCGACCTTGTACCTCTGCGGATATTCTACTCGGCTCCCTAATGGGATATTGGCTAAGCGAGTATTCATGTTTCTTATAGTCTTTTTGTTTAGTTGAGCTTTACCAAGCTTGTTCATGGGTTCGTTGTCCATCCTCATGCGAATGCTCTAGTAGAGGGCCCCTGATAAAGACGGGTCACCCTGATCGACGCTAGAGTAGTAGTCGCTAGCATAGATGTGGTGTCCAGGCTTGAGGCTGCCTTCGTTTGCCTCGCACTCCACGGTTGAGGGGTAGGCAGCAGGTGGTGATAGCCCTGTCCGTCCCTTGTAATCCCCCACGTCCGGGTGCAGCGTAGAGCTACAGGCCGGCATCACTTGGCAGACCAGGTGCGATCCGGTGCCCGAAGTGAGCAAGTAGAAGTATTGTATCGCTATGCTTAGGACACTAAAGTTATATGAATCCATCTCTACCCACCTTTCTATCTCTACCCTTGGGTTGTTCCTTGGACGAATTAGCTAGGAGAAATACCTCCGTTCCCTGTGGAAATTATGATACCCTGAATACTTTCGGGTGGAGGCTACAACGGTACTTTCGTATGCTTGCGGATTCTGTGCATACGTTAAGAAATACCAACAAGCTTTCTGGCGCCGTTGCCGGGGAACGGTTGTTATTTCCTTTGAACCTAGTTCACCCTCGTATTATTTTATAAAAAGAAAATATTTTAAATTTCTTTTTATAAACAAAACACACTTTCTATCTGATCCTGTTACCATGAAGCCCAAGATAATTTCAAATCGTTTTGCTTCATAAAGGGGGGAGTTCTTTGAGCCAAAATTCTTTTTGAAAAAACCAAAATTTTCATCCGGCTATGAACACCTAGGATTCAGAACCCTAGTTTGGGCATATCCTTTCTCAGTCTTGATGATGAAAATCATTTTAGACATCTGCATGATTTTGAGGAAATGTGTTCATGCCTACCATTCCTCGCATGACACAATGAAATTCTTATGTGAAGAAATGGATCACTAATGCCATAGGAAGTTTGAATAGAGACTAGGGAGAACTTAAAGACAAGTTTTGTCTTACATTCTCCCTTATGTCCCATATCAACTCTCTACCATGGGCAATCCTCGATCTCAAGCAGAATGAGAAGAAATCCATAGGTACAGCCTAGGAAAGGCTTACAATGTTAACACATGCCGACCTAGACTTGTCTTCACCTAATGACGTGCACTCGCATCTCTTTTGGGTATAGACATAGATGCTACCCTATGATTTGACATGACCATTGGAGGGTCATTTTACGCAAAACCATGACGGAATAGAGGAAAAGCTTTGTTAGGATCCTAGAGAAGCATACTTCTCCCATCATAGAGCCTTAACCCCTCCATAAAAGGGCATGTCAAGCTTTGAGGAACCCTTATCAATCGAATCTTTGTCCTTGCTAGATTCGTTTTTAGAGCCCTCACCCAAACCACGAACACCAAAGGAAGGAATGTTTTATCCTTTGAAGTTCGCTATAAAATTCGAGGATTGTGGCAAAACCTCGAGCATTTCTTGGCACGTAAATCAAGCATTTATTTCTAAGGAAGTCTCCTCTAACAAGGAACATTCATAAGAATAGTTGTCGAAAGTGAAATGTTTTTCTGAAGCAATTCAGATTCTTTCATCTTCCATGACTATATTTTGTTCGTTAAATGAGACGCCCTTAGAAGCCCTACACAACCTCATAGTAGGGACTTTTATCATTTCCTTGCGGAAACCCTTTTGGGAAATATGCCGCTAGTCCCGACAGAAAAACTCATCAAAAGCCAATCAAGACTCATCGAGTCTTTGTGGGATTGTGTTAGGGCTATGCCATTTGAAATGAACGAACCGAGGTTTACATAGACCTTCATTTTTATGCCATGCTCGATGTTCAACTTCCCATAAGGCGCTCTTTTAAAATCTTGTGCAAAAAGAACTATCTCAAAAGAGCCCTGGTGAGAAGTTGAGTATTTTGCTTCGCTAGCCTTATCTCTTGCCCCGAGACCCAAAGGCAAAGCAAAGCTACATGTTCAAGCGAGCAAGGTTTGAGTTTCCTTTTTAGCTTTGTGAAATGGAATGTCCACCTTCGCCCCTCGCTCGAACAAGAGACATGTCCCTACGGCCATGAGAACATTGTTCTTGATAATGGTCTAGAGTCAATGTTCATCCTTCATGATATATCTTTTAAGGACGAAAAACTCACACGCCATGGACATGCCTGAAGCAACAATTCTAGAGTGAATCTGTTGTCGAGCATGCTAAAATCTCTTTTGAGATCATGCTCGCCGTTGGGATCTCGAGAGTTTGTTCCGCTTCTGACCACGTGCTCCTACGAGAATCCCAACCACCTCTTAACACTTGTTTCAAAACTTTTGAGAGGATGGTTGTGGATGGCTATGATAAACACTTCCAAATCTCGTAGTGGCACGATGGAACTAACCTTGCAGCTTTAGTGTTCACGGTAGTTAAGTATCAATTTTATACCGTCAACATAGCAAGAGAAAGGACTAAAATGAGTTCACCTACTAGATATAGGGGTTACACCGATAGAATTCCACGAGTTTTGGTGATTGTCTATTTCTGCAGGGGGTTATCAGGAAAGAACCTAAAAAAGGCCCACATGTCGGGATTACATAGAGATAAAGACCAATCGGGTAAAATTGTATACTCTAGAAGACTCCAGAAGGTGACGCCTAAAACTGGGGGCCCACCTGGCATTGACCAGGGGCGGCCGCCCCTGGCATGGAGTCGGCCGCCCCTCCACCTCAACCAATCAGGTTGAGTCTCGCGGATTATGCCTCCACCGCCTTTGAGGATGAATAATAATCGTCCGTTTATGTCGGTTTGATCCGAGGGCTGTGGTGCATTCTAGAGGGCTATATATTCAGAGCCCCTGACCCCATGAGAAACCCTAATTCATTCTAATTCATTCTCTATTCATTCATCTGAGAGAATTCAGAGAAGCCAGAGCCACCATCTCAATTAGAGCTCCATAGTTTAGTAGCATAGAATAGATCTAGAGGGAATCAAGCCTAGCTTGGAGTCTGGATCTATCGGAGTTCTTGGTAATTCCCCTCTACATTCTTGTAATATTCATCATTGTTTGTGATACTATGAATAGTACTTTATTCTATTCTATTATATCATAATTGACATTGCTCTATTTGATTATGTTCTCAATTATATTGTTCTTAGTCTACTTTGATTATATGTTTAGCATAGTTGGACTAGAATTATGTTTATGCATAGGATCGTATAGCGCTTGCTCATTAGATTGATGGGTGAGTGGTAAATATTGTGTAGGTGTGGTGCCTAGACCATATTTATCTGTGATTGCACCCTATATTCCGGATCGTGAGGTAGATCGTGGAAGTGACAGTCCTGTTGAGTTCCTTGTAGTCCTTCTCCTGAGTATAGGTCTAGCAGAATACCCTTATTACATTGAAGTCATTGCTACATCTCTAGTCTTCTCTGGTAATATCACTATGCATAGATGTAACCTTTTCCCGCCATGATTGCTAGATGTTCTTGCACTAATCATTGTATGCTTTCACTTTATAGTTAGAATAACATAGGATTATACCCTAGATTGTCCTAGTCCATGCTAGTGTTATAAACTTAGAGTGCTAAGTTGAGATGGTTACTATTATTTTATGTGGCTAAATGCTCTCATTTATCTTATGTCAATTATCATTCATTCCTATATTTTATGTGACACTTACCCTGTATGAGATGATAGATACAGACAAGGTTAAGCTCTCCATTATCGCATGTGCATTGCTCATGGCTCATTATCCTGTGCATTCCCTTCCCAGTGGTAAAAATATAAATAACGATACCTGGATTACTCCTGGTTAAAATGCTACATCGGTATTATCTGTGTGCTTGCGGATCCCATATTTATTTCTAGAAGCAGTTTCATTTATTAGTACCAGCATTTTTGGCGCCATGTTGGGGATGACAACCTGTCAACATTTAGCACCTTTGCCTGTTTGGTGGCCAACACCACCTTTGAGAGCTGCAAGATAAATTCCTACGGTCCAGCTTAAAACCATAACTTAAGCACTGCCGGGAGATACCCCGGATTATCTTTGAAAAATAAAGCAAGGTCATGATTTCAAGTAGTATGCACCCTCGGGTATTCTGTTGCTAACCATCTCAAGGTTGAGAAGAAAACGGGTCATACAACACTTGCAAACAAGGAGCGACATCAAGACAAGTCTTGATTCTCTTAGGTGATGGAACACACTCTCAAGGGGATCTTGACGCTACACTTGACTTTTAAGTGTGGGGGAGGGAAGTGAGAAGCCCATGTTCCACACACACCAAGAGACACCGGAAAAAAAGAGAGAAAAAGAAAGAAAAAGAGAAAAGAAATAAAAAAGAGAGAAAAAAGAAAAAGAAATAAAATAAAAGAGAAAGAGAGAGAGAGAGAAAATATATAAGTGGTGAATTCAAGTTGATGTCATCCTCACCTTGCTAAAAAAAGGAAGAAGAGAGGAGAAGAGAAAAATCAAGGGTTCTCTCCTTCTCTGGACTTTTGCTACCATCAAGACCCATGGTCCATGCATACTAGCTATGTGTAACCTAGGGGTGGTACACACTTGAGCTGAAAACCACGGCGCTGCGGTGGCAAGCCCAAAAATTTCATCAGCATACTCTACCGGTGATTACGTTCAGGTAAAGCAAAGGTAATGTTCACTAACTCGTTTATTCATACTTATCTCCATGTGGACATACAAAATCTGGCTTCCTCTCTTATGTCATACGCTCTGGATTGGGTGTGCTCGTTGACGGCCATCCATAGGCTTTTTAAATTAAGCGTGGTGCTTAGGTTAAAATTGCCTTCTTTGATCAAATTTTGGCATGGCGTTGAAATTTGGTTAATGAGTTTGAGTTGTTGTTGTAACCATTGGGGAGTTTTCAGTTATGGAGATAAACCAAGGTCTGTTTTACTTTGCAACTTAATCTTGAACTTGTTTGAGTTACGAGTTGGTTGAGCAAATAAAAAAGAAAGGTTTAAAAAAATTAATTTTTTTTTATTTCATCAATAAAATTCTGGCTCCCTGGTTTTCCAACCAAAGAGAGCCCCCGTTTGTTTCTTTTTGTTTTCTTCTTGAATAAACCAGGTACAAGAATAAGTGTGGGGGAGATCTCTCGAGCAAGACTAAAACACGCATTTCGAGATCTCCCCACTACAATGCACAACATCAAGTGAGCATAAGGACATAACAAATATGTTCAAGAGAAGATCGGTTGACCTTCTGGTTCAACCGAACTATTCTTGGATTTATGTAACTCCTTCATCTTCAAACGATGGTTTGTGCAGCTCTATCCTCACATCGCTAAAGTTTTGAAGTTTAAGATTTATTAAAATTAAAAAGACAAAACTTTTTCTCTGTGCTATCCTTTGAAAAGATTTGCATACTCTTTATTCCTCGCTAATATTCCTATGCCTTGTGAACAAGTATCATAGGGACCCCATGTTATCTAAGTAATTGGAGTATGTGATATGATTTGAACCTTGCTCTGTTATGAAGAACTTGGGATTTATTTTTACAAAAGAAAATTTCAAATAGCATGCTCCTCAATGATAAAGAATTTCCTACCAAAGCCATATGACATGATCCATGCTTGCAAAACCTTTTGTCATATGCTACTTGTTTGATCATTGAGCTTAGTCAAATTGTTTGTGACCGATGTAAGACTATAGTTATGCACCCACGATTGAGATCCACTTGCACCCACCAAATAAAGTGTCAACTCTTACACTGAGAGTTGCGCACAAACATGCACCCCATCCACCAAAAATGCCAACTCTTACACTGAGAGTTGCGCACCAGTCCACCAAATAAAAATGCCGACTCTCACCCTCGGGGTTGTGCATTCCTTAGCTACCAAAAATCTGCTCCCCGCGTTCCATCATGATACCTCTCCTTTCCAAAATTCTTCATAGAGAGTTATGGGCTATGCTAATCAAAAGAAAAAAATATAGGGACACATGAAGGTCCCAAGTCTTGAAAAAAAGATAGGGACACATGAAGGTCCCAAGACTTAGAAAAAAAGATATGGACACATGAAGGTCCCAAGGCTTTAAAAAAGGGAGAAGAGAAAAAAAGATGGGGACACATGAAGGTCCCATGATTTTTCAAAAAAACAGAGAAGAAAAAAGGAGAAAAAAACAGAGAAGAAAAGAGAAAAAAAGGAAGAGAGAGCATAGATTTTTAGCATACCTCTCATACCTACCCAAAACTCCATTTTCAGCTTAAAGTGATAGGTTATGAAAGGTAGGAACCATCAAAATTGCCTTGGTGAGGAACCAACCACAAATATGAGCGACTCGAGAGTATCATATGAGGAGCAAGGCTATCTTTTCTTTTTATAAAGCCATTCAAAAACCCAAATTTCTAATATGACTGATGCAAAGGGATTTGAATCCATGTTGTTCCATTATTCAATTGCCCAAGATAATATCGTAGACAATTCAAAAGTTCACAAGTGCGTGTGAAGCTTGGAATAACGTGTATGCAGGTTTTATATCAAAGAGATGAGCCTTCTCGATTACTAAACTTTACTCGAGGACGAGTAAAGAGCAAGTGTGGGGGATCTTGTTGGTGGTCCTTATTGCACATTTTAGACCGCCAATAAGAATATAAAATCTATCCCAAACTTAGCAAATAGGACTTTACGCTAACATATTCCACGAGTTTCGGTGATTGTCGCTTGCATGAAGACAACTCCGGAATGCACACAAATGGGCCAAAGCACACAAGAAAACCATGAATAAGAGGGTGGCCTATTTGCCTGACGCTTGTGAGTCTCACACATGGGCCAAAATGCCAAACATGAGCCCAAAAGATGGAAGACCAAAACCCGGTCCAACTCCATCTCGGGCTGGATGAGTGGGTCTCAGTAAACGGGCCATATCTCACTCATACGGACTCCAATTCAGGCAAACGAATATGCGTTGGAAAGCTATCGACGAGGCCCATCTACCCACCAAGTTTGAGCCCATTTGGCCCTGGAGCTGGCGCGGGCGCGCCAACACGGCTGCCAACCGGGTCCACCTTCAGCATGGCGGTGCATTAACTCGATGGGAGGTCGGTTCTGGGGTGCGTCCAGGTTTATTGCATCTCAAACCGACGTAGGGAGGTCAGTTTCCTACCTTACATGTGGGGATGTCACATTTGCAATGACCCCCTCCTCTCCACATATAAAAGGGGCTTTTTCCTCCTCATTCATCATCAATCATTCAAGGGAGAAAGAGCCACCACAAGATGTAGATTTAGAGCACCACTCCATAGGGCTATGCCCTATTAGCTATAGAGAAGAAAGCGAGATGTGAGGCATGAGAGCGGGGAGTCGCCGGGCTTGTCGGCGCCTCCCCGACCTTGTACCTCTGCGGATATTCTACTCGGCTCTCTAACGGGATCTTGGCTAAGTGAGTATTCGTGTTTCTTATTGTCTTTTGTGTATTTTGTTTAGTTGAGCTTTACCAAGCTTGTTCATCGGTTCGTTGTCCGTCCTCGTGCGGATGCTCTAGTAGAGGGCCGCTGATAAAGACAGGTCACCCTGATCGACGCTAGAGTAGTAGTTGCTAGCATAGACGTGGTGTCTAGGCTAAAGGCTGCCTTCGTTTGCCTCGCACTCCACGATTGAGGGGTAGGTGGCCGGTGGTGACAACCCTGTCCGTCCCTTGTAATCCCCCACGTCTGGGTGTGGCGTAGAGCTACAGGCTGGCATCACTTGACAGACTAGGTGCAATCCAATGCCCGAAGTGAGCAAGTAGAAGTATTGTATCGCTATGCTTAGGACACTAAAGTTACAGGAATCCATCTCTACCCACCTTTCTATCTCTACCCTTGGGTTGTTCCTTGGACGAATTAGCTAGTAGAAATACCTCCGTTCCCTGTGGAAATTACGATACCCTGAATACTTTCGGGTGAAGGCTACAACGGTACTTCTGTACGTTTGCGGATTCTCTACATACATTAAGAAATACCAACATTCTTCCCCATGTCTCATATCACCTCTCTACCAAGGGCAATCCTCAATTTCAAGAAGAACGAGAAGGAATCCATAGGTGCAGCCTAGGCTTGGTTTACGATGTTAATATGTGTTAGCCTAGACTTGTCTTTACCTAAAGGCGTATATTTGCATCTCTTGGGTCTAGACAGAGATGCTACCCTATGCCTTATGACATGACCATTGGAGGATCGTTTTTACATAAAACCATGACGGAACAGAGGAAAGTCTTTGTTCATGTCCTAGAAGCATGCTTCTCCCATCATAGAGTAATCCCTCCATAAAAAATGGCATGCCAAGCTTTGAGGAGCCCTCATCAGTCGAATCTTTACCCTTGCCATCCTTAGATTCGTTTGTTGAGCCCTCACCCGAACCACGAACACTGAAGGAAGGAATGTTTTATCCTTCGGAGTTCACCATCCGAGGATTATGGCTGAACCTCGAGTAGTTCTTCGCACGTAAATTTCTAAGGAAGTCCCCTCTAATATGGAACATTTATAGGAATGGTTGTCGGAAGTGAAACAATCTTCTGAAGCAATTCAGATTCTTTCACTTCCATGACTATATCTTGTTCATTAAATGGGACTCCCATAGAAGCCCTACACACCCTCATAGTTGGGACTATTATCATGTCACATCTCTCTATACGGAAACCCTTTTGGGAAATATGCCGCTGGTCCCGACTGACAAAACTCTTCAAGTGTCCATCAAGGCTCATCTGAGTGTTGAGGGATTGTTAGGGTCGTGCCATTCAAAATGAACGAAACTGAGGTTTACTTAAACCTTCATTTTTATGCCATCCTCGATGTTCATCTTCTCAAAAGGCGCTCCTTGAAAATCTTGTCCTAAAAAAAGTACCATCTCAAGGGAGCCCTGATGAGAAGATGAAAGTTTTGCTAGCCGTATCTCTTTCCCCAGAGACCCAAAGGCATAGCAAAACTACCTGTTCAAGAAGGTGAAGTGTGTATCATCATTAGTTTCACCTAAGCTTTCTTTTCACCCTTAAGGATTGGAACATCCGCCTTCGCCCTTGCTTGAACAGGAGGCATGTCCCTCTGGCTGTCGAAACATTGGTCTCAACAGTTGTCGAGAATCAATGTTTGTACCTCATGATAAATCTTTTGAAATAAGACCCATGCCATGGACATTCCTGAAGCAACAACTCTAGAGAGAGTTCGCTAATGAGCATGTTAAGCTCTCTTTTGAGATCCATCATGTTTCACGTTCACTTTTGGATCTCTAGAGTTTGTTCCGCTTCTGACCATGTGTCTGTTGGCATTTCTTAGCGCGATTACCAAAAACAGACTTAGAGCCTAATTCTGATAACAGCGCCAGAAAAGCATGTTGGCATTTCTCGGCACAATTACTAGAAATAGGTTCTAGCAACTATGCAAGAGTCGCCAAGAGATAGACCACATCTTATTAGAATAATATCCGCAAGCGCACGGATCTATCGTTACAGCATTTCACCCGAAAGTATTCAGGGTATTGTTATTTATAATTTCCCAAAGGAAGGCATGGGTAGTTAAGTAACTAGCATGGGTATGAATACAATATCTAGCATGAGGACAAACCGACCAATGTGCTATACAGGGGTAAGCATACGGTAGTTTGGATAGTGGACACACACTCAGAGCAATCTCAAAGGAATAAAGGTAAAATAAAGAATAAAGAATAATCTACGCGGAGCAGGCAGGTCCTATACAGTCAATGCTAGAATAGCTAATTCCACATGTTATACAAGTCAAGAGTCGACTATAGACTAGGAATATGGGGAGACCGCGGCAACTGGTCTGCCAGTCGATGGCGGCATTTACGAACTCCTACTCAACATGTGAACGTGGGGGATTACAAGGGACGGACAGGGTGGCGCAATCAAGTTGATGACGTCCTTGTACACCTCCATCAGGTTCTTTCCCAGCACTGCACCCATCCTTGTTAAGGAGCAATCAATGTCGAGACCTTTGTCGTCGTCATCAACTTGATCATCATCTTTTAGTGGCGCTGCTCCTGCTTCTACGTCAACAGGGTCCCTTCCCTGCCGACGGTGATCAGGGTTCTTGCAAGGCTTGACCGTCTCCATAAGATATTTGCATACAGTTTCCAGTTTAATGGATTGAAGAATCTTTTCCCGTCGCTTATCGCCCCTAACAATGACTTCGTCTATTTCTCGGATCACCTCATCAAGGACCTTCTGGGCAACGAACTGATTATCCGGCACTAGAGCCTTGCTTACCAGATACACACAATAGTTGGATAAAGTGACTGCTGTTGCGTATTCCTCACTCCAGTCAGATCCAGATGCGGCCGGTGGTTCCCTTGTGTGGCGAGTTGCTTGTCTCTTTGGGTTCTTCATGAACGGCCCACGCGGACGCCCCACAGCCGTGAGCGCCTTGACCTTGTTGAAAGAGTAGATCTCACAAATGCTGGTCGCGATGTGCCATACCAGAATGATGTGGGTGTCTACCGCCTTGAGGTCACATGGCCATGGCCACTCCACCACCTTGTCACCAGTATTGGATCCGAAGGCGTTTGAGAAGTAGTTATGGATCGCTATCCCAGCCTCCTCCCCGTTGTCCAAGCGTCTGAGCTGATTTAGTATTGCGTCTTTGGTGTAATCCTCCAGCCAGGCAGTTCCATATATTACACCTCGGCGTGCTCGCAGTCTCGCCGTGACGAGAGGTAGCCTCAGCACACGGACTGTAACAAGAAGATTCTGCTGACGGACCTTCGTCTTCTTGGCTCTGCAGCAGAGCCAGAAACAACAACAAAGCATGCAACAGATGGCCGGCAAACAAAGCACGAACCGCCGCATGGCTGCCTCCACCACCGGGTGCCGGTGCTGGAGCTGGGCGTACTCGCACAGAAACAAGACTTTAGCCCAGCGTGACCACAGGTAGAGAACAACCTCCAGCATCTCCTTGAGGACGATGATGCCGACCATGAGGCGGGTGATGAACACGCCATGCGTGATCCTGTTCCGGTCTGCTGGATCCATCCGCTCGGGGATGTAATGGGCGACGTAGGCGATGTACCCCGTCGCCGCTGCCAGGCACAGAGACAGCAGCAGGTTCAGCAGCGGCACCACGAGCCCGCCGGCAAATAGGGTGGCGTGCTTGCTGTAGAACAGGTCCTGGAGGAAGGACAGCTCCGCCCCCGTGATGCGAAAAGCCCTCTCTCGGTCCTCGAGGACGTAGCCGAAGACGAGCCTCCGCATCTTCTTCTTCCCCGCCGGTCGGTCCATCTCGTGCATTGGGAGGTCGTAGAACCGACGGCGCAGCAGCTTGTACAGTGCGAACGACAGGCACAAGTCCCTGCGACGTTCTGCTGCTTTTCCCACTCCCAGCAACCCGCTGCCGTTGTGGTCTTCCCATATTGTCTCTATGGTCACCAGCAGCTCCTTGTGGACTCCATCGGGTTTCATTTCAATCTTGTAGCTGCTGCTGCTGCTGCTCTCACTTTTTACTTGCTTAAGCACGCGATGCTCGCCATACACCAGGTACTTGTACCCGCTCATGGCGGATTCCTCCTTCTGCTCATGCTGAGGGAGAGTGTCCTCGTAGCTCATGTAGTCGCTCACCAGCCTCATGCTCTCTTGGTTACTTGTCTCTCCTTTACCCGAGCTGACGAAGAGAAAGATGATGCGAGCTGCATTCAGGGACCAGATCGTCCAGAGGGGGATCCTGAGGAGGTAGAAAGTCTGCACCCGGAGGAGATTGGCTGACCAGAAGGAGGACATGAGGTCCAGCATCGGAACCTGCTTGGATCTGGTGTAGGGGCGCCCGATCTTGACACTGTACTTCAGCGTCACCAGCAGCACCGCCCACACCTGGAAGTAGTCGTTCACCTTCTCCGCGCCCGACAGCTGCATCAGCCCCATGGTGTAGATCACCATGTTTTGGTTCAGTATCTCCAGGGTGAGGACAACAAACTTCCTGATGCTGCCTGGGTTCCCGAACCATGGCCCCTTGAAGTCGACGACGAACCTCACCACCAGCAGCAGCATCGTCAGCAGCACCCACAACTCCACACTGGCAATATGAGTAACATTGTCCAGCTTAAAGAGCCTATCCAAGGTGAGCAGGATTGCTCCTGCAGCACCCAACGGCCTGGCCATCTCCTTCTTCTCTCTCTTCCTCTCTATCTTTCGCCCTCAACTTGCCCCTCTCAATAACTCTGTCAGGATTTGCTCGCTCCAATGTGAGGAATGGAGTTCATCTGATACTTTCTACTTGTTTGGACAATTTTGCATTGGCCGAGTACGTATATATATAGTTGAAGACCAAATAAATATTCACACTTTATGATTCAAGGGTCCACCAGTTTCTTAGGAGAGAGCCTAAAATAGTAAACAAAATGTTATTATATATAACATGGGAGCGTATCGTGTGCAACCGGCCTTCGCATGCAACCTTTGCAACATCCAATCACAGGCGCTAGATTTGCATCCGATGGCCACATTAAGAGGTGGGTAATATTAACACTTAACCCCCCCCCCCCCCCCACCATCCCTAGTTTTGCTAACAAAAAAATTCCGGTCACCGTTCCGTTCCGTATCTAATTCCGTCCGTCCGTATTCTGCTCGATCTCGTACTCCTTCGGTCCGGTACGCCGCCGCCGCTCTCCCTTGTAGGGAGCGTATCGTGTGCAACCGGCCTTCGTATGCAACCTTTGCAACATCCAATCACAGGCGCTAGATTTGCATCCGATGGCCAGATTAAGAGGTGGGTAATATTAACACTTAAACCCCCCCACCATCCCTAGTTTTGCTAACAAAAAAATTTCCCCGTCACCGTTCCGTTCCGTATCTAATTCTGTCCGTCCGTATTCTGCTCGATCTCGTACCCCCCCCCCCCCGACACACACACACCCCTTCCCGCTGCTACAGTTAGTAAGCAGGATGAGTTCGAAACATTCTTTGGTGGGAAAATTCCAGATGAAGTACAAATACACAGAGGCGGAGCTACGTTGAAGAGTGTGGGTGCTCAGGCACCCACGAAAATTTGAAAAATCACTACTAGAAACAGATTTTCACCAACCGATATCGTGTCCAGAGGGCGAGCCAAAAGAATTATGAAGAGCAAGGAGAAGAAGGAACCGTAAAAACAGCGGTGTGGAAAATGCAAGCAAATAGTAACGGATCATGATGCACGGAATTGCCCAAATAAGGTTGATGGCTGATTGTTTGCTTTATGCCACCAGATGTAATATCAGTGAATTGTTTAGTGTGTCAGTGAATTTTTTGCAATCGATCTCGTACTTGAAGTGTAAATCTCTGAAATTTCCAGTAATCAGAGTAATTTATTAGATGGTTTTACTATGATTTAGACCAGGTAGTAAATCTCTGAAATTTACTATGTAATATCAGAGTAATTTATCAGAGTAATCAGAGTAAATCTCTGAAATTTACTATGTAAATCTCTAGACATGTACACCAGAACTTCTTTTACACATCCGAAGACCAGGTAGGTGATAATCTAGTTCGCAGATTGTACAAACTGGGCAAGCAACATCCGAAGCAACAAGCAGCACATGATGATGTTGCCGAAGGCCATGATGATGTGCTGGTGGGAGAGGCGGTAGGAGAACCGGAGCTGGAAGGCGAGGTAGATCTTGGCCTGGTGCACCACGACGGTGTGGTCGTGGTCGTTGGAGACGAGGAAGCCCCGGTCGACCACCACCTTGGAGCTGCTCTTGCCGCGCAGCGCGAACTGCCGGATGTGGGGGAGGCCCTTCTTGCCGATCCATCCCACCATGGCGCTGGAGCCGATCATCAGTCCGTCCCTGGAGAACGACCAGGGGAAATTTTTTTGTTAGTAGAAGTAGGGATGGTGGGGGGTTTAAGTGTTAATATTACCCGCCTCTTGATTTGGCCATCGGATGCAGATCTAGCGTCTGTGATTGGATGTTGCAAAAGTTGCATACGAAGGCCGGTTGCACACGATACACTCCCTGCATAACTTCTTTTAAAAAAAAGCCTTCATCGGCATCGGCTTTTAAACCGGAGGACCATGACCTAATTATCACAACTTTGGGCAGCCATCAGCTAATTATCAACGATATTCCATTGTTTAGGAATTACCCATTCGGGCTGATGACCTGTAACAACCTTCTCAAATAAGAAAAAGGCATCCACTATGTTCTAACATTGGAAACTGGTAACCTGTTCAAATAAGACTGTTCAAATAAGATAAAGCCAAGCATGTTCGAATATTGGATACACATCTATCTGCCTCATCTATTGGAGTATGAACTGAAATTCATTAAAAAGAACGTGAATTTTGCGGCTATGATCGGAGAGCCTATGCTTCGGCTTAGGTGAATCAAGTCGTTTCCACTCACTCTGTCACACTCACATTCATTCTCATTCCCCCCTCTCTCTACACAAGGATGAACAGAATGAACTAGAGAGAAAAGAGAGAGAAAAGAAAAGGAAGATCAAGAAGGTGCTCACAGGCAAAGAAAGTCTTCAACCAAGCCTCCAGTCATGGATTCAGTTTCTGATCTAGTCTTCAGCTTTAGTTTGTTTTTCTTTGTCTCTTTTTTTTGTTCCCTATTTTGTTTCTTCCCATCTTTGTACTTTGCATTTGTAACTTTTTTCTGTCTGCAATAAATTTACTGTAGGGGCTTTGCCCCTCCAGTTTACTAAAAAAAAATGTGCTCAGCTCCACTATCTCAAGACGAAGCTAGGTGGAGATCTTCATCTCCATCTACATTTGGTGAGCTTAAGAACATTTCGCCACATTTTCTTGATATCAACTCTGTCGAAAGATTTAGCTTCAACAATACCTAGCTGAAGGGTTATGAGGATGCTACGCTAGCCGAAAAACAAAATTTTTCTACCTCATAAACCAGGATCTACTGCTAGTTACAGGTTATGTGATTACCACTAGACGCGCAGGTGCAGCGGAAGCGACTCGATGTAGTTGAACGCGTCGCAGCAGTGCCGTGCAGTTGCGTGGTCGTCCGTCCGTCACATCCGTCCTCCACTTGTAGATCGTCCTCGTCCAGTTCGTCCTCGTGCTCCAGATGCAGCACCTCCGACGTATCACAAACGTGCAGGGAAGAAGCGATGCGCCTCCGGACTTCTAGGTCCGCGAGGAGCGAAGGCGTGAGCGTCGAGAGGGCGACGGCGGCTGCCACAAGGCGTGGGATTGAACCTCGCCTCGCCCGTGCCCCTGCTTATATAGGCATCCCTAATGTGCTCCCGAGTTGGAGGCCCATTAGTAACCCTAATCCTTCTTCAACACGGGTCCAACCCGAATTAGGTTTCTATGGGTTCACGCACACATAGACATGGCCCGAGTACACATACTTGACCAATAATTGATAGCGGCCTCTAGCAAGACGTGACAACTCCTATGCGCACGCAAAGATGATATGAGATGAACCACCACAACCCATATACATGTTATTCCCTTGCCACTTGATATTTGGTTCAACTCGTGGGTTAACACTTAACCCAAGCACGGCCATGCATTTGTTGATCAAGTCACTTGAGTAATCCAGTGATATCTCTCTCACATAGAGAGGGGCAAATTCCATCTTGATTATCTATGTCTCACAGCATGTTTCCCGACAAATCCGAAAACTATCTTTATGACTACCCAGTAACGGAGTAGCGTTTGACAATCCCTAAGTAAGTCGTTTCACATCTTGAGTACATACGACAATATCAGGCCTAAGGACATAACGTACATGATGTGCAAAGAGATAATAATAACAACATCTCACGTCGGGTCAGTCCTGTCTACATGTCGTACATATGCCCACATTATTAGTTTGACATCTCTATGTCTATGACTTGTGAAACATAGTCATCAACAAATAATGTGCTAATCTAATATTCATGTGCATTGTTACACGAATTCCGATCAGGGACAACATTAGAATATCCATACAAGTAAAGAGTTTCACAAACAATTCACATAACTGCCAAGCGATACAAGTTATATTTAATGGATATTCAGAAACATATAATATATCATGTATACAATCGCAATATCATCATCTCTATGATTACCTCTAGGGCATATTCCCAACACTAGCAACTACTTGCATAAGACGAATTAGATGTTAGCACATGCGACACGAGAGTTATACTGGTTCAAGCATGTGGAGTACCCTAGTCCAGTCGGGGGTCGTGCTCATCTTTTTGTATTCGTATGCTTTGGTTATAGGGGGTTTTGCTCCTTTTACCTATGCGCTAGAATGGAGTAGATGGAATTGGATCCCGATCTTGGTGCCCCTACACCCCCTTACATAGCCTAGTTGATCAAAAAGTAGGGTTACAATGAGAGTGATCTTAGCTAACTAATTGGATTCCTCGTTTGTGACACGGAATGCATAATAGATCAGTTCCATCCTATCATCTAGATGGGAACGTATGCTATGCAAACCAGTTTCCCATGCAAACAATGCAAACTTTAATCAAGACTGCAAAAATCTAATCCGATGGCTAGAATGTGGGTGGGAGGGAGGGGGGTTAAGTGCTAAAATAACCCCATCTTTAGGATGGGATGAGTGAGGGGGTTTAAGTGCTAAAATAACCCCCACACTCTAGCCATCGGATTAGATTTTTGCGATCATGATCAAAGTTTGCATAGTTTGCAGGGAGGCTGGTTTGCATAGCATATATTCCCCATCTAGATATGACGGTGCCAAGTATCCTTGAGAGCATTGATCTCCAAGCTGATCGATTCATCTAGGCTTCATGGGCCTCGTCCTTTGATGTCCTCAACCAGCCAGACTAGTCACAGGCCAAATATATGGATGGTAAGTATACCCTAGGGTTGTATATCTGACAATCTCTCAACCCTAGCTCTTGATTTCTATATGCATGGATGCAATATGAGGCCTTCTAGTTGCTCCATCATCTCAAGTGTAATCCCAAGAGGATTCCTAGCTCAATCTTCTCATAAATCTCTTGGATTTCTTGCTAAAAGTATTTCCATGGTTTTTGCAAGAAAAATCATGAAAAGGACAAACCCATGTCATTTGCTTGGAAGCAAGAATGAACAAGGTTCAATGCATGATCTTGGTGCCCTAGAGGTCACCAAATCTCAAAGATAAGTTCCCATGCCCAAGTTCAACAATTTATCTCTTTTCTCATGATTTATGCACTTGCCAACTAAAGCTCAAAACCTAGGTGTCACTACTACACAAATGAAGGTGACCGTGCTGGCAGTGGGTGTCGCTGCTGTCCGCATGTTCTTCTCTTGCTAGATTGCCTCCAGGAGCGCAAGGCGCTCATCATGCAAATTCAAGAATTTGTTCATGCCAAAGAGTTGCACGAGGATGCAATCCAGCTTCGCATCCAGCCTCATGTAACACCCGAAAATTTGCATAATTTTAAAATAGTTAAATTGATTTAGTTATGCATTTTTGTGAGCATTAAACATAGGCCAAATAATAATTTTATAAAATTAAAACTGATCATAGGTCAAGAAGCATGTGTGAGAATTCATGCTGGTGCATTGTTTTGTTCTGTGCAGTTTGGTTTTTGTTTGAATTAAAATAGATTTGAAAATCTATTTCAAAACCCTTTTGAAAGCTAGTTCAAATAAAAGAAAAAGATTTCTTTTCCCTCCCTTACTCCATGCTGTTTTCTGGCCCGAGTCGGCCACTCCTTCATTTCGGCCCAGCTCGGCCTGGCGCCACTCCTCTTCTCCTCTTGGGCCGAAGGCCATTTTTCTTTTTCCTTTGGCCCGTGGCCATTTCTTCTCCTCACTGGGCCGCTGGCCTTTTCTCCTCCAAGCCGAGGCCCGCGCGCCTTCCTTCTTGGGCCGAGTGGCCAAAGCCCAAGCTAGCGCCAGCGCCGCTTACCTTTCCCCCTGTCTCGCTGACGCGCCAGGCCCGCCTGTCGGCGTCGTCTTCCTGCTCGTGGTCGAGTCGGACTCGAGCCGAGTCCCCGACCCGACGCCATCCCGAACCGCGTCCCCGCTCTGCATGCTCCCCAAGCAAGTTCCCCCTATAAATCCTATGCTTCGCGCCGCCTCGCGCACCTCCGAAACCCTATCCCAAGCAGCCGCCCTCGCTCGACCTCACAGAAAACACGCAGCAAGCTCCGCTGCCGCCTTCACCTTCGATTCCGCCGAGTTCGTCACCCTAACTTTGTAAGCCGCCCTCGCTCGACCTCACAGAAAACACGCCGCAAGCTCCGCTGCCGCCTTCACCTTCGATTCCGCCGAGTTCGTCGCCCTAACTTTGTAATCGGTTGGACGCCGGGATTCTCCTTGCTCTTGCGAGCTCGCCACGCTGTTTTTCTCGCATTTTCGTGCTCTGTGTTGATCTGTGCGACTCGCCGAACTTTGCAGGGAGGAGCACGCCGCCAAACCTCGCCGTACGCCGTCTCCAGTCCTCCTCGACGTTCATCTTCTCGTCGGGTGAGACCCCCTTGCTCTTCTCTCGAGATTGGTGGTTTCCCCGAGTCAAACCGAGGCTCCTAGCGCCGGGTTCAAACTCGCCGGCGAGCTCACCTCGCCGCCGGCCATGGCGCCGCCGCGGGCCGTCTTCTTCTCCGGCGGGCTGCCCCTTCTCTCTCCCTCGGTCTAATCTGGGCCGTTCAGATTGGATCGGACGGCCAGAGGAGGCCGATACCCCTTTCGCGGGTCGTTTTTGCAGAAAGGCCCTTCTGTTTAATCAGATTCAATTAAGAATCCTTTGCGCATTAGTCTGTTCGCGTTTTCCTCTCTGGAAAGCGTAATCTGCTCTGTTCAGTTTTAAAATACGTTTTCATCTATTTACAGAATTGCCATCCAGATTCAATTGCTCATATCTTCTACGTTCTAGCTCCGATTTAGATGATCTTTATATCCATGTGCTCGTAGCGACGTATAGAATTGTTTTATGAACTCTTTTTAATCTTTTTATTCTGTTTGTTGTACTGTTCTAATAGAATTATATGTTTGCTTCGTGTATGTATGATCGGATGCTTGATTGTTGCTGCTTGTTGGTCGCGGTTGCGTTCAGACGGTGAGGGTTTCGTTGAAGGCCCGGTTTTCTATCAAGACCAGCAGGAACCCCAGGAGCATTTGGATCAAGGAAAGTATAGTAGGACCATCCTTGTGTCCTATTCATTAATCCACTAAATTACATGTGCATGTGTCTTGCTATCCTACTAGTTTTACCTAGTGTTTGATTACCGTTGCCTTGACGACTTGGGTTATGCATTATGGGTAGTGATGCTAGTGCTTTTACCATGATCTTGTAACATGATTAATTAATTATGCAACCTTGTTAAGATGACTTATTTGTATGTGATCATATGGGACTTAACGTGCCACTGTGGGAGCTACATGGCTCTGGCTCTAGTTGTGCCTAGGACCTTTTCTAGCAAGTTAGAGGATTTGCGAGTTGGGTATAGGGCGGCTTCTCCATGGTATGTATAGCCGGGTAGGTAATGTGCTACTTTGGGAGGAGGGATTCCCTACATCCGATGACCGCAGACCCTATCTTGTTAGATGAACCTATGCATAACTTTATAGTGAACCCGCCGGTTTTCCTTGGTAGAGAACTAAGAGGCCGATCCCTCGGGCGAAAGGGCAAATCACGACTCACGGGAAAGGGTACACCGCGCGAGTTAAATCGATTATCGTCCGTGCCCACGGTTAGGCGGCCTTGAGACATTGCAATATAAGTGATCACCCCATTAATTATGTTTTATGCTTTAATGATGTTTAAGTTACCTTTATCATGTTTACTTGATCATGTGGTTATGGGAACACTACCTTGATGCTAATTGCTAAAATATGACATACACTAAAAGCTAATGCGCTTAACTAGTGTCAGCCTTTTGAGCTTCATATACCCCCTGCTATGCTTGCTAAGTACGTTGTACTTACACTTGTTTTACTTCATTACTTGGAAAATCCCGGATGGGTAACAGATCAGGATTGGATTGAGAGCTACCGCCATGATTACTAGCTTGAGTCAACCAGTCGACGTGTCCCTGTGTTGCAGCTTCCGCTATTGAGAGTCTACCATCGTTTGAGAGTTTATTAGTGTTTGAGTGTCTATCTTCGTTATTATCTATCTATGTAAAGACTATGTGATATTTATTCTTTCGTATTGTAATAAACTTTGAGATGGTACAATTTATTCGATTTGTCAACTTATGTGGATGACTTCTGGGGATTCGCATAAGGCTTGTATACGCTTCATTTTTGTCCTTAAAAATGGGTGTGACACCTCATCACCTCAAAGGCCACATGATCGAATATAGTGCCAGAATGATTGTCGATGCACTTGTCGAGGTATCCAATACCAAATTGATATGGTGTTGCCACCATGGAGTATGCAGAGGATAATAGAGTAGTAGTTGAGATTGTGAATTGGAGTGAAGGGGATAGTAAGGCAATGGCATGGTAAGGTTCATCGCGCGTGGCCACGGCTGAATCACCGGCAGCCACTGTCAAAGGGGGAAGACCCGCCGCCATGGGAGGTCTGTTCCTTCTTCGATGATCCCTTACATATCCTATATATGCTGGCTAATGAATCAGCATAATAGGATCAGAGGCCTGATCTGGGTTGGGGTGGCTGCCATTTGCTGGGCTATCCGGAGATGCGAATAATGTTATTTTTAATAAAATAAAAACTAACTCTATCATGCAGGTTATTTTCAAGGGAGCATATTGGTTATGCTTCGGGCTCAGCTGCAGCGTGACGAGCAAGCCAAGGATGCCCTCTCGGTGATGAGCAAGAAATTTTTTTAAAGAATTTGGAGGGGCCGAGGCCCCTACATGAATTTATTAAATGAACCACAAAGTAAGTCTTACAAACAGGGAGATACAAAAGAAAAACGGGAGAAAACAGAAAGGAAAAACAAGAAAAAGACACTAACAGACACTAACGGACTCCAACAAACTTCTACTAAGAAATTAAGAAACAAAAAAAGACACAACGAAAATCTGCTCTAAGCGCCTAAAGCAGCCGATTTTGTATCCAATGGTTAAACTAAAGATCTTGGCCCACTTTCAATCTATGTTGAAGCAAATTAAGCTCTTTAAACAACATTTGCATGCAATCATCTTTGTCTCACCGCTGACCTTTGAAAATGAGGTCATTCCCCGGCTGACCTCGAAAATGAGGTCATTCATGCTCAAAAAAAAAAAAAGAAAATGAGGTCATTCTGGCTGACCATATTGTCCAACAAAGCAAGATGGTTGTCTCCATGAAGAAGCGAGATCGAAGCCGAGCCTTAAGCATTGGAACAATCTTAGGGAAGTGATTACCATTAGTGATTTCAACTCCAATAATATCCCAACACATCCTAGCAAACGAGCAGTCCACAAAGAGATGGAAGCTTGTTTCCTCTGTCAGCTCATTACAGAGAGCACAATGGTAAGAGTCAAGCTCCATTTGCTTTCTTCTTAAAAGATTCCTTGTGCTGAGTCTATCCTTCATGAGGAGCAAGAAGAAAACTTCATGCCAGGGTTGAGCACAATTTTTCCACAACCAGAGGAAGGCAGGGTGAGTGTCATTGTGCCCAATGAGAAACCTATAAACCTTGTTAGCAGCAAAAGATTCACTGCCTCCCCTGTAGGTCCATTTGTCATTGTTATCATTCAAAGCCAAGGAGTCAGTGAAGTTGTGCACAGTCTGCATATGCTAGAAGGCAACTGGGGGAAGAGGCAACTGAAAAAGCTCTGTAAAATCTTCAATGTTCTTAACCTTCTGTACAGTCAGTTGCTTTCTTTTGACAAAACTGAACAGCTCTAGAGCCATTGAAGACAGAGGCTGATTGCTCCAAGAGTCAAGCCAAAAGAGAACACTCTCACCTGACATTATAGAAGGGATTGCAATTTCCTTGAACAGAGGGAGAAGCTTTAAGATATCTCTCCACCAGAAGGATCCTTTTCTAGTTTGGTTGGGCAATTTCCCATTTGAATAATACTTTTTCCCAAATCAGATTAGCGCATGGGATATCTAACTTATTGAAGAACTCGTGTAAATTCTTGAGCGGGAGAGCTGTGTTATGCTTTTCCAAATCAATGACACCAAGACCACCTTCCTTTTAAGCACATAGACCAACCCCCAAACAACCTTTGGCTGACCAGAAGCATTAAAACTAGAGCCTCTCCACAAGCAATGCTTCCTATATTTGTCAATCTGCTTGATAATCGATTTTGGCAAGGCAATGGAGCACATGAAGAACATTGGTAGAGCAGAGAAGACTGCATTGACCATTTGCAGCCTCCCAGCTTGGTTGAGAAAAGAGGACACAAAGGCCAGCCTTCTCTCACACTTAGTAACCATTGGCATGAAATCCTGGGTTGTTGGTCTTACAGTGTTTAAGGGCAAACCAAGGTAGGTGAAGGGGATTTCTCCAATGCTGCACCCAAAAGTTGCAGATAGTCTTTGAAGCTTTTCATCAGCCACATTGATAGGGATCATCATGGTATTGTTAAAATTGATTTTCAATCTAGTTGACAAAGAGAAGGTATTTAGGAGAGACTTAAGAAAGAAAACCTGCCTATCATACCCTTCAAGAATGATCAATGTTTCGTCAGCATACTGCACCACTGGAAAATCTGAGACCACTGCAGAGGGAATTGGAAGGTGAAGAAGACCCATGTCTTTTGCTTTATTAATTAAGGACTGCAAGAAATCAGCTGCAAGTACAAACAATAATGGGGAGATAGGGTCTCCTTGCCTAACCCCTCTTTTGCAATGAAAGCTTTTCCTAATTGTCCCATTCAGAAGCACCGAGGAGGTTCCAGTTGAGAACATATCTTGGATCCATCTGATCCATCTTTCACCAGACCCTTTTGCCTTCATTAGACAGAGCATAGCCCGATGCTCTATCTTACCAAAGGCCTTTTCAAAGTCCAACTTTAGAACAATGATCTCCTTCTTTTAGTGATGGCATAGATGAATGTACCCATAGGCCCAAGCTACACAGTCTTGGATTGTTGTTTTTTTATAAAACCATACTGGTTTTTGTGCACTAGGGAAGTGATTACTAGCTACAATCTGTTTGCAAGTAACTTGGTTATCAGTTTGACTGAAGAGTTCAACAAAGAAATAGGCTTGAAGTCCTTAACATGCCTAGCCCCATCAACCTTAGGTGTCAAAGTAATATATGAAGTGTTTATGCTTCTCAAACACACCGAATGGTTAAAAAAATCTCTCGCAAAGACCATAGAAATCTTGCTTGATGACTCGCCAATTATTTTTAAGGAATTCATTGTTGAACCCATCTCGGCCCCGGAGATTTATCATTTGGGAAGTTTCTAACAATATTATCAATCTCATCATCTTGAAAGTGGTTTTCAAGGAATTGGAGATTGGGACAGGTTGCATGAAATCCATAGGGTTAACCAGGAAGCCATTAAACTCAGAGACACCCAGTCTAATTTTGAAGTCATCCCAAAGGATTTTTTTCTTCTCTCTATGATCAGAGGTGACAGACCCATTGTTGTCCACCAGCTCACTGATTAGGTTATTTCTGTACTTCAAGGTGGCACTGGCATGAAAGAACTTGGTACGTGCATCTCCAAGTTTTACCCACTTGATATTTCCTCTTTGTTTCCAATAAACTCTTTGCTGCTCAAGAAGAGAGAGGAGGTGACTTTTCAAAGCACTCTGAAAATTCCACTCTTCCACACTCAAATCTCTGTATTCTTCCACTACTTCCATGAACTGAATGATTGTCCTGGTATTGACAATTAGGTATGTAACCCCACCTTTGAAGCTTGCCATTCCCTGATATTTTTCCTTAGATTTTTGAACTTGGCGGTGATTACTTTTGCTTTATCCACCCGATTGACCTCACGCCCCACTGTTGTTCAAAACTTCCGGAATTAATCATTTAGCATCCAAGTTCTCAAACATGAAAATTTTAGAGAAATTAGAGATGATTGCCTTAGAGATTTCGAATAGAGGGTGGAAGAAGAAGTGATATCGTTTGCTTTAGTGTCCGAGTCTATATATAAGACTTTGGCTTTCTCTCTTTTCATGATCCACGATGTTGTAATAATTGGTTGTGTACATCCTTAGACGTAGAGGCCGGATATTGTTTATCCTTTATTAAAAAAACTTAGGTGACACTACTAACAATAATAAATCAGACCTACTAAAGCATCTACCAGCCTGATGGACGTGCATTAGTTGGTGCATGCCCATGACCACCTAGGGCCTTCTATTCTTAGCCACGACATCGGTCAAGAGCTGAGGCATGCGCTACTGCATGCCCTTAAGGACCTAGTGGCTGTTCATCCCTATGAAGACCTCTTCCACTGTCATAACAAGATAATGGTACATTGTTTTTTTTTTTTGAACTTGGGTGTTTCTCATTGCACTCGAGCTGTCAAATCGCCAGCAACAATTACATTGACACTATCAGGAACTTTGCACGAAATGTGCTCCGCTCCTTCAGTGCTGCCCACACCAAGAGCAGCTAATACATGGGCTGCCTTGTTACAATCTCTCGAAATATGAAAACAATTAAAACTAAGAAAATTTGCGTCGGTAAAAGTCCTCAGCTCGTCCACCAGCATGCCTATCTCAGACAGGTCTTCCTCATTCGCCCTCCAAGCTTGTATCACCTTTAGGGCATCCATTTCTAGTATCAAGTGGCCAATGCCAAGGCTGCTTGCTGCTTGCACGCCTTGCAAACAAGCGATCGTCTCTGCTTGGTGCGCATTCAGCAAGTGATCAATGCGTCCCTAGCCATTCAGTACCACATCACCATCATCGTCTCTTATCGGAACCCCATCCACCACATCGCTCTCCCGGAATGAATGAAGCATCGCAATTCCGTTTCGAGAGCTCCGCCGGAGGTGGCTTCCATTTGTCGACAGGTATCTCGCGAGCCCTTTGCCTTTGTGGTTTTGGTTGCCGGTGTTCATCAAAGATAGCATCCGATTGCCCTTGCTATCGCCCGCCGGCCTTCTCTTCCCCTCCTCCCGGATCAAGTTTCTTTCTGCCCATATGTACCAAAGGGTCATGAATATGAGATTACACCTCTCTCTATTTTCCTGCAATATGTAGCTTATCATGTCTCGCGGGTTTGATATATCTTCCAGCCTGGAACGGGTGGCTTCCAGGTCTAGGTCCAGCCAGACCTTCCGCGCTAGTTTGCACTTGAAAAACAGGTGTCCTCCATCTTCATCAGCTCGATTACAGACCGGGCAACTTGGGTCAATCTTCATCTTCTTTTTCTGAAGATTCCGTCGCAGCGGGTGACTATTATGGGCCATACGCCATATGAAATGTTTCACCTTGCTTGGACTCTTCGTTTTCCATAACTTGTTCCACATGGGGTCAGCCCCCCCCCCACTGCTGCTACCCTGGGCGTTGCCAGTCGCTCGGTTGCGCTTCAGGTACGCATGGTAGACTTTGTAGGCACTCTTAACACTGAAAACACCTCGCTCATCATAGTACCAAGCAAGACAATTCCTCCTTCCTTCATGCACCGGAATGGCCAGGATCAAGTTTGCATCATCCTCCCAGAAGGTATCATGGATTAGTGTCATATCCCACTGTCCCGTATGCGGATCAATGAGCTCATCTACATAAGACAGAATGCATCCTCCTCTTGGCGTGATCGGTCCCCTTGAGAATTCCCTTGGCAGCCAGGGGTCAAACCAAATCCTTATGTTCTGTCCATCGCCAATTCTCCAAATTACTCCCATCTTCATCACCTCTACTCCTTTTAGTATACTTCTCCACGTATAGGACATGCCCCCTTGGGTTTTGCCTCCAAAACTGAAGTGTTTGGGAAGTATTTTGCTTTCAGAATCTTAGCACACAGGGAATCAGGCTGGCTCCACAATCTCCAACTTTGTTTGGCCAACATGGCTAGGTTGAACGCATGTATATCTCTGAACCCCAGGCCGCCTTCCTTCTTACATGTTTGCAGCAGCTCCCTACTCAGCCAATGAATCTTGTGTTTTCCTTCCTGATGGTTCCACCAAAAGCGGCACACCATCTTGCTGATTTCATCACATAGCGACTTCGTCAGGTCAAAACAGCCCATAGCAAATGTTGGAATTGCTTGGGCAATAACTTTTATCAATATCTCCTTTCCTGCCCAGGAGAGGAACTTCTCTTTCCATCCCTGAATACGACACCACACTCGGTCTTTCAAGTAAGAAAATGTTCCACTGACAGACCGCCCAATGTGCACCGGCAAGCCCAAGTATCTCTCATTCATAGTCTCTCGGGTGACTTGGAGTTTTTCACACACCTCCCTTTTCTGATCAACTTTGGTATTCTTACTGAACAGGACAGCAGACTTTGCTTTGTTTATCATATGACCCGAGCACCTTTCATATAGGTCCAGGATTTCCTGTAACTATTGAGCATCCCCCCTACTCGCACGAATCAGGATCAGTGAATCATCGGCGAATAGTAAGTGCGATACACTTGGTGCTGATTGACAGACTTTAACACCTGCAATGCTTCCATCTTGTTCAGCCTTTTGGAGCAAGGCCGAGAAGCCCTCTGCACAAATCAGAAATAGGTATGGCGACAATGGATCACCTTGTCTTAGCCCTCGCTTCAGTTTGAATTTTCCCGTTAGCTCTCCATTAACTTTGATCTGGTAGAAGACCGTGGATACACACTCCATGATGAGCTTGATCCAGCGGTCATCAAAACCAAGTTTCCCCATCATCTTTTCTAGGAACACCCATTCGACTCGGTCATATGCTTTACTCATGTCTAACTTCAAGGCAGCATAGCCCACATTCCCCTCCCTTTTATTCATCAAGAAGTGAGTAATCTCGTAAGCAACAAGTATATTATCAGAAATTAACCGACCCGGGACAAAAGCACTCTGAGAGGGACTAATGATCTCATCTAAAATTGACCTCAACCTAGCAGCTAGCACCTTGGACACCACCTTGTATGTCACATTGCAGAGACTTATTGGGCACAAACCTGTGACTCGCTCAGGATTTTCCACCTTCGGGATCAGGGATATTACCGTGTCATTCCACCCATTAGGCAGATTGTTCCCACGCAGGACATGCATCACCTCGACAGTCATCTTGTTCCCCACAATGTCCCATAGGTTCTTGTAAAAGACCGAGGGCATGTCATCGGGGCCCGGGGCTTTGAGATCCCCTATGGCATCCAAGGCGTTCTTCACCTCCTCCTCCGGGAATTCTTTGAGGAGATGGTTGTTCATTTCAGCGTGACTCGGGGGCCGCACAAAGATCAAGAAGTTGCCGTGTTTGCCCCTCCTCAATCCGGGCCCGACTCGAAAAGCTACACAAAGTGGTTAGTAATAAAATTCTTCTTCTCCTCTTCATCCTCCACCCAGCCCACATTCTCCTTTTTGAGCCGACCTATTCTATTTCTCCTCTTCCTCTCTGAGCACACCTTGTGAAAATAACTGGTATTCCTATCCCCAGAGTGCAGCCAATTGACATGGGCTCTTTGTTTCCAATACATATCTATCTGCTCTTCTAGGCGATCCACCTTGAACGACCACACCGCTTCTCTCCCCACCGCCTCATCACTCAACGGAGCCCGACGCCATTTTTCTAGTTGTTTTTTAGCACTCCTCACTCTCTTCTCTAGATCATCAAGGACATTCCTTCTCCAGTCCTGTAAACTAGCTGCTACACCTTTTATTCTCTCCAACAGGCATTGCGAGTTACCCGTCTCCTCCCAACCTTCCTCTACTACCCTCCTAAACTCCTCTTCTTGCATCCAGCTAGCCTCAAATTTAAAACCATTGTGACCACTCGATCTCCTTGTCACATGCTCCTCTTCTGTATAGATCACAACTGGCCTGTGATCACTATGGAAAGGATCGCCATTTTTCACATGGACTAGAGGAAAATTCTGTAGCCATTCAGAATTTGCTACTGCCCTATCCAGTCTCTCTCGGACGTGAGTACATCCTTTATTATGTTTATTTCTCCAGGTGAAGACATCCCCTTCAAACCCAAGATCATGGAGTTCACAGTTCTCCAGAGCTTGTTTGAATCTGTCAAGGTACACCTGCGGTCTCTCCACTCCCCCTTCTTTCTCATGTTGGAACAAGATCTCGTTGAAGTCGCTAGCGCATAACCAAGGCTGGTTATTATTATGTTGCGCTGCCAAATCCTCCATCAACTGCCATGTTTTGTACTTCAGCGGTAGATCTGGCTCACCATAGACACCAGTGAGACGCCAAGCAATACCACCAGTCACCTGGACCTCCATGTCGATGTGATTCTTTGATTTACTTCGCAGAATCAGATCAACCCCCCTCCTCCACAACACAACAAGGCCACCACTCCTACCCACGCATTCCACCACCTCCATATTCTCCAACCCCAGCTTCTTTTGCAACACATTCATCTTTTTCTCATCAGATTTTGTTTCCGACAAGAACATCACATCCGGAACCACGGACTTCTGACAATTCAGAAGTCCACAAACTGCTGGGGCGTTTCCCAACCCCCGGCAGTTCCAAGCCACGAGTTTCATTACTGCTCGCCGAGCCGGCCCGCCGGCTCCGCATCATGCTAGTTATGGACAGCCTCCAAATCACTCCTGCTGCACTTCGCTTTCTTCCCATCCTCCATGATCACATCCTCCAGTTCACCCCGCTCTCTCTTCTTCCCCGCCTCCCCATCAGACCCCTTGGACATTTCCAGTCGTTCGTGTTCCCTCTGGACACGTTTAAAACCCCGGTATTTCTTGGTGCTTCCATCCTTCTCACTCTCTTTCCCACCCGCCTCACTGTTTTCTACGTGCATGGCACTATTACCGGACTCCTCACGCTCCCGCTCACAAGCTGCCACCGCCACCTCCTTGTTGCGCTCTTGTTCATCACCAGTGATGCCAGCATCACCAACTCCTGTGCCTCCCTGCTTTGCATCACCAAACTCCAATGCCTTCTTTGCCCCCCCATCAGTAAGCCGAGGCACAGGGGTTTTGAGTGGACTATTAACTTCAACATCTTCTCCTGCTTGGTCTGTTTCCTTTGCCTTCTTCCTCCAATCTGCAGAATCACTTCTTCCTGAGAGCCCACTATCCCGGCTCCCCCAGCTCCCACCACTCCCTCCTCTACCTCCATATCTGCGGAAAGGTTGGACAAACTTGTTCCCCGATCTTTTGCTGGAATTCTCAGACAATTGTTTCTTCTCCGGCATGAATCTCAACTCCCTGCTGAATTGCTTGATGCCTCCCTTCTCCCCTTTCTTCTCACACAAGCGATCAACATGGCCGATGATGCCACAAATATAGCAGAAGTCTGGCAGGAACTCGTAGCAAACTGGGCACCAGAGGGGTCTAGCTTCATCTCCTTCCCCTACATCAATGGTGACTCCTCTCATGATCGGTCTCTTGATGTTCATCCTGATCTTGATATGCATGACTTCACCGAAAGCTGTTCCGTCCTCCTCCGCATCCACCTCCACAACTTTTCAAAGCATGGCCCCGATCATCTCTCCCGCAACCCTTGACATGAGTCCCAAGGGTAGGTTAGACACCCGAACCCAGATCAGGATTGAGTCAAACTCGATTTCATCAACCCTTTTTGCTCCATCAAAATCTGCTACAATAGCCAGGTCTTTCCCAAGCATCCACGGGCCGTCCTCTAGGGCCTTAACCTTACCAGATCCCTGAAGAAAGGAGATCAGGAACCTGTTGTTACTCAGATCTTTGCATTCGATTCCTTTTGCCGGGCACCAGTTCTTCCCCAGCGTAGCCACCAGCACTTCCGCCTTGATCGATCGCTCCGCCGGGATCTTCACGACCGCCTGCGGCACACGGGGTTTAGGGTTTAACCCTAGCACTCCACCGATCTTCAGACTCGTCGACTCGTTCTCAGAGAGATTCATCTTCGCCAGCAGATCCGACACCTTCTCTGATTGAGGATCCATCTCCCCCTCGCACACGCCCACCGGCGCCCACCGCATCGTGGATCCTTCCCCGACAGCGAAACACTAAGTTAGCAGAAGGGATTTTGGCTCCGTACTGGAGAGGAAGGCGTGGACTCTGGGTGCAATGGGTCGTGGTTACTTGATCAACTCCGGCTGGGAGAGATCAGGGGGTGAGGAGAGGAGGGAAGGATGAAACCCTAATCGCCACCAGGGGACCTGCTCCATTGAGGGAGACTTCCGACATATAATGGTACATTGTTACACAAAGACTAACAAGCTACCTAAAAAAACAATGTACGTAACTAAACACACAGCTCTTAAATTGTTCTACCCTCGTGAGTAGCAACAAAAGTGAGAAAATTAACTCTTTTGCAAACAAAATCTTGTGATGAACTTGCTAGTTTATTCACTAAGTAGTTCTTATAGTATTGGCATGTGGCGACTTCAAGGATTAGGGGACACTACTACAAAATCAATTTTCCAAGACGAGACCTTTTTTTTTCTGAGGCGGGCTCTTTTTTTGCCCGCTGCGGTAAATCCCACGATTAACCGCAGCGGGCATTTTTTATTTACCGCAACACAAATTTTTACCCGCTGCGATAAATTGAATTACCGCAGCGGGCATCTTAAGTTGCCTGCCGCGGAAAATAGCTATTTTCCACAGCGGGCGTATTAAGAAGCCCGCCACGATAAATCAATTTACCGTTTCGGGCAACGCATACAACCCGTCGTAGTAAATGCTGGCCCATTCTCGAAAGCCCAACATGCCCAATCCAGTCACATGTATATAAACAGGATTCTAGGGCTGGCAGCCTCACTCCTCTCCTCCACACGCACAGCCGCCCGAACTTCTCCCACTTCGTCTCCTCCACACGCCCGAACTTCTCCCTTCGTCTCCTCCACACGCGGGCCGGAGCTCTCTCTCCCCCGCCTCCTCTTCCTCCCTCACCCGACTCCTCAAGCCACGGTGGCGCGAAGAGCACGGCGGCTCAAGGCGGAGCGGGGCTGCAGCCGGCGGCGCGCATGGCTGAGGCCTGCAGCTCGGCGCGCGGCGGAGCAGGGCGGCGCGGCGGTGGTAGGCTCTTCTGGCCCGAGCTCCACCCACAGGTCCGGCCGTCGCCGGCGAGCAGAACACCGCCATGCTCCCTCAATGCCCAGATCTCGCCGCCGTGCAGGGTGCTCCCTCACTCTCCGGTATGTCTCTCCACCCGCAGCTCCCTCTCTTCCTGGATCTCTCTCCTCTCAGTGTACCTCCCTCATCTCTCTCTCTCTCTCTGCGCAGGGGAGGAGTTGGTGCGGCCGGTTCCAGTGGTGGCGGCGCCGGCGCTCGGGGCCACAGCGGCATTCTCCTCCCGGCGTATGCTATGCTATGAGTTTTGAAATTAGTGCATGTTTGGTCCTTCTAATTAGCATCCAAATATATTGCTAATTTTTAGCGGTCGGGATTAGGGATGGTAGGGGTTCCAGCTCCCAAAACACAGAGCACCTCTCTACAAAGATGGCCTCCCACTAAACCATTTGGGTAGAATTATAGCTCTCTGAAATGGACCCATATCCAATTAGGGCTCTAATGAAAAAAAGACATCTTGCTCCTCCCACACGCGTCATGGCAGGCATGGGCGCTGCGGGGCAGGGCCGCCAGGTCTGGGCGCGAGCACATGGTGTCTCATGGCCACGCCAGAGAGGGATGTGGGACGGGACTAGTCGAGGGAGGGACGCTAGGAGAGGCCATTTGTAGGTAGGACTGGCCGGGGGAGGGGTGTTGGGAGGGGCCATCGTCGAGAGTGGCACTGGGGTGGGGACATCGGCGTGAGGGGCAACAGCTGTAGAGCCTTGAGGTGACCATAGGGCCACAAACGGTAGGGTACTGGTTGGTGGTGGGGAAGCGCCAACTGCAGGCCACGATAGTGGGGGAGGGACCGGCAGTAGGGCACTGCCAGTGGTGGGAGCGCAAGAGCGGGGCGGCGAAACAATCGCTAAGGAGGAAGGAGAGAAGAAACGAAGCGTTCATTTTTCCACTAATCAATGGCAATGCGGGTAATTTCATCTATAATGGGCAATAAAACAAAAACAATAATATATCTTATCATTTCTCGAGATTCAACTGGGTCATGAGGGGTTAACGACATTTGAACAATATTATTAGCTAGTGTATTTTCCTGTAAGTTTTTGAGGACTAAAAGTTATTGTACGATCTTAATACTGGATTCCATCAAAGGTGGAGCTTCGAATGCTACAAATTTTCAAGGTGGCAAAAGCACACATCGATGAAATGGACTAGGATCTAATAATCTATCTGTACGGATGGATCATATACCATTGACATCATCAGAAAAACACATCTCTACTATAATGGAATTCTTCTAAAAGAATGGGAAGCCTGTACCATACACCTAACCCCACATGTCATACTCAAATTAACCCAGCCCCTAATCACGCTGCTTCCACCGTACGGAAAAAATCAGCGCCCTCCCAGATCTCGCCCCTCTCCTACCTCTCTAGTGCAGCCGGTCGTCGCCCCTCGTGCGGCGAGTGTCGCCGGGTGTTACGCCGGTCTTTGGTGCAGCCGGTGGTGTTCCTGCAGCGCACCCGCCCCGCAAGCGCCCGGCCCCGCCGCCCGAGCCTGAGCCCCCAGGGCCGCCGCTGACCCCCGGACGCTTCCTCTGCAGTCGACGCGGCGGCGGCGGCGCTGCTCGCCGACGCGGGCTGCACGCTCCTTGTCCCGCCGCACCAGCCCCCGCTCCTCTCCTCGCCGCACACGTTTGCGGACCGCCTCTCGCGCAAGCTCTCCGCCGCCGGCGGGGACGCCTCGTCCTCCTCCCCATCATCCCCCGCGCGGCGCCTCCTCGAGGGCATCACCGCCTTCGCGGCCTCCTCCCCCGCGCGGCTCCGCCCGACCGCGCCGAGCCTCGCGCGGGCGCTCCTCTCCGTCCCCGCGCTCCAGCCGGGCCTCCTTGCGCTGCTCCTCGAGAAGCTGCCCGAGCACTTCGACGACGGCGGCGCGCTCGACGGATTGCCGCTGCAGGACGACGTGGGGAGGCTCATCGTGTCGCAGTTCCGCTGGCTCGATTTCCTCGTCCAGGCCGACGCCTTTGTCGAGAAGCTCGTGGAGGTGCTCTCCATGGCCCCGCCCCGCCTCAAGAGGGAGATCATCAGCTCGCTCCCCGAGATCGTCGGTGACCAGAGCCACGCCGCCGTGGTCTCCGAGCTCGAGAAGCTCCTGCAGGAGGACTCCGAGATCGTGGTCGCTGTGCTTGATGTGCTGTCGGATCTGAACCTCAACGAGGAGTTGCAGGAGCAGGTGATGTAGGCACATTTTCTCCTCTGTTTCGTGAACTCTGTTTTGTATATGTCTGTATGATGAGGAGCAGGTGATGTGTACACATTTCCCTCTCTGTTTTGTGTGTCTGTTCAATGAAGTTTGTTGTGTATGTCTATGATGTTATGATCTGATGACATGGTTCTCCTGCAGGCAGTGACTATTGCGATCTCATGCATCCGAACAATTGCTCCAGAACAGATGCCTCACTTGCTCAGGTTCGGCTACACCAGTCAATGCTGGGAGGATTATATTGCAGATACGTGAGCAGCTCAAGCGTTGGTGTTGTGGATCCACGGGCTGCACGGGATAAGAAGCTTAAAGGGAAGCATCGGCTAGGAGCACTGATGGGGCAATACTTGATACACTGAGATCAGGCCTACGGTTTAAGAATGTAAACTGTTTGAATCTTCAATTTATTTTGCAGCAAAATACTATAGATTGGGGAAGCTCTCCCCTGGAACTTTTCGAAATCCTTTTTGCCTCTATGTTCAAGCTTCTTCTTGGCCGTGCTTTGTTGTGAATGCAGATGCTTTGTGAGGTTTTCTTGAAGGAGCTGAAGTCAGTTGACCACCCGAGGGATCACAAAGTGATTGATGTTTGGCTCATCATGCTTATCTATGCCAATGGGGGTGCTCTACAGAGGAGTGCAGAGAAACTGTTGAAGTCCATGATCTTACAGGAGTGCATAGGAGAGACGCTGTTTGATCAATGCATTCATGGAAACACTGAACTGGTGAAGGTTAATTCTTCATTATACTGCAATGATTGTATACATGCACCATACATGTAAATATCCATGCTAATTTGGAGTCTAAATGCGACATGATCTAACTTGAATCAGGAACATTTTATGTCATACCTCTTAGTTAGTGATTACTTGTTGGCATGCAAGGAAGAGAAAGCTAGAGAGTTTGCGGCTTATTTATTCACAGCTATGTTTGAAGAGTTCAATGATACATATTCCAGGCCGGAGGTACCACTTGTCTTCCGACGCTTCTGGTTATTGCAATCCACAGGCTAAAAAGTTGAGAATGTCTTATATATGCTGATTGCATGATATAATCTTTGTGATTCCTGATACATTCAATTTTGTAATACTTTCAGACACTTTGGTGGTTTTAAGTGCGAATACATAACAAAAGCATATGTACTCTGTGAATTAGTATCGAATGACCATGTCAAGTCCAGCATATATATGAATGATACATGAAAAAGGATGTTATTAAACTCATAGTATGTCTGCATGCTAGAGGGAATGTACTACCTATGCTATTGGTAGAAGAGCATTGGAGCTGATGATGAAGTGATATCAATAACTGATTACAGTTTAGAAACTTTGTGTCATTTGATTTCTGCTCATGAGTGACATATGTTATGTTCATATCCCACAGAAGCAGAGAATCAAGTCTTATGATATGTTCTATGTCCAGGTAGCATAACCCTGGGAGGGATCCTTTAGTTGCGATCTAATGTTGCTTTCACTGTGTTAGCTTTCCTTTGTTGTTCCACAATTGCCTCAGTCAGTAAAGAGACGAAGAATCAAGCATAGCCTTGGCCATAAAAAACATTCTTTATAGTGCTGAATTCACATGTCAGTAAGCACTACATTACTAACTGCTTACCAAAAAAATCTTTTGTATTTGCTTCTCCTTGCACATCTGAGGCTTTTATAGTTCCGTTTTCATTTCCTGAAACATTTTGCTAAGTTTTAATGGAGACAATCGGTTTGTATCGAGTGCTAAGAAAGCTCATTTCTGGGACAACTTGACGATTGACCATGTTATTTTGATTTGGCGTGGTGGTGGTAAATGGGAACGAGAGAAGTTGATATGTGGTTTATAAATGACTACCGTAGCATTAGCACGGGCACTATACTAGTTTACTTAATGGACGCCTTCCACTCCAATGGCAACCATTCAATATGACATAAGGGCCTGCTTGCAAGAACTGTAGCAGCTTAAGATCTGGTGAAAACAGCTCCTCCATTAATTTCTACCCAAACACAAGATCAATCAATACAAAACCAAAAAGCATTCATTTTTTCTCGCTCTTTACACACTCAACGAAACATGAGGCAGCGCACTTGTGCCTTAGACGTACGAGTCCCCAAGCAAAGATGAACAGTATTTTAACCAAAAGTTTCCTATATAAGCACATGCTCCAACTTTTCGCACGTACGTTACCAGCTTTTTACCTTTATATTTAGGGAACGTCAATAAATATCTCGTACCAGCACAATAGGACATCCCTGGCAAACCAATGCATTATAGAGAGTAGGAGAGTCATCAATACATCAACCTAATAAATGAACAAGACTGAGGATGGATACATATTATTTTGCACATATAACCGCAAACAAAGAATATGAGCTGTTGGGTTTCGTTGGGCTTCGGACCTTTCCTCGTGTGCACACCTTTAGATGCTACCTGAAAGGTGAATTTCTTGGTGAGACGAATCTTTTAACTTTAATTAGTCCATGATTAACTCATATGGTGCTATATAGTAAACATGCTAATCATGGACTAATTAGGATTAATAGATTTATTGCGCTAATTAGTCCTGCGTATGCTATGAGTTTTCAAATTAGTGCATGTTTGGTCCTTCTAATTAGCATCCAAATATATTGCTAATTTTTAGCGGTCAGGATTAGGGATGGTAGGGGTTCCAGCTCCCAAAACACAGAGCAGCTCTCTACAGAGATGGCCTCCCACTAAACCGTTTGGGTAGAACTATAGCTCTCTGAAATGGACCCATATCCAATTAGGGCTCTAATGAAAAAAATGACATCTTCCTCCTCCCACACGCGCTGTCGATGAAATATCGGCGGCAGTCTACCTAGGGTATGCCTAAGGTAGTAGATTGGTCGGTAGGGCATGCTAGATGACGAGCAAGATGTGATCAAGAACACGAGATGCTGTATTTATACAGGTTCGGGCCACGAATTGTGTAATACCCTACGTCGTGTGCTCTTGATTGATTATGTGTGCTGGTATGCGAATGAATCTTGGGAGAGTGTCCTGCTCGCCTTATATAGTGGGGGAGCAGGATTACAAGCCCGATATCTCGGGTGTACAGGTTTACATGCAAGGCAATCGTATCCCTGTAATCTAATCTTCTGTGATTTGATATCTTTATTGCCGACTAGAGGCGCTGATCTGCTCGTCCCTCCTTCCTTGTCTTCCAAGGTAGCCGACCAGACTTGGGCCTTGGTCGGCCTTGCGCTCTTGGGCCAAAGGTCCTCGTCCGAGCAGGCCTAAAATCGTGTCATGCTGGTATAGGGGTTTATACCCCCACAGCTAGTCCCCGAGCATCATGCGTCTTGAGATATTCGAAGGTTTATAGCTTTAGCCGACCAGTTTTAGTCAAGGTCTCGCTGATACATATGCGTCCGACCAGTAACTGGTCGGGCTCTTTGAGCTTTTGCTTGCTATTTTCAATCGAAAGATGTATGTTGCTCCTTTGTTTAGTGAAAGAAAAATTTTGTCGGATGTCCCATGACGTGGGCCCACAGTCGAAAGAAAAAAGATTTCTTGACTGCATGGATAAATCCATTCCGACATAGTATGTTGTATAAAAATTAGCCCAAGTCACTGCAAAGTGATGTGGGCCCACGTAGTCCCCGAGCCTGATATAAGGTGTGGAACACGTTGTTTCAGGGTCCAAAAAGTTTGTGGGCTCCTGAAATCACAACTCTTTGAGAAAGTTGTAAGGAAAATATGTTGGACCATGGGTTGGGCTGTGTCAGCTGAGCCGACCAGTCCCTGGTAACGAAATGTTGGCTTGGCCAATCAGTCCAGGCCTAGCCGTAACGGGGATGTGACTGTGTCAGCATGGCCGACCAGTCCCCGGTAACAAAATGTCAGCTTTGCCGACCAGTCCTCGGCTTAGCCATAATGGGAAGTCGACCACAACTTAGTTGTGTCTAGACACACAACTTTGCTGTTGCCTAGTGAACAAGGCCAAAGATTACGACAAGGTGAAGGAGGGAATACCAGCATTGCCAGTTGAATGGAGGGTAGCTTTGCGTACCGTCCAAACCCCAGGGGCCATTTGTCGAGAAAAAAGATAGGTCCATCGCTAGATCCATGGCTTTGTCATGGGGAAAATGGTGTTACACCATGGCTCCAGTCCCCGGCTACGCCGAAGGCTAACTAGGCGGAAAAGTGATACATCTTTGATGTACCCTTGCGTGATACGTGAGGTGGGTGGACTGGTGCTATGCACAAGAGTCTCTTAATGGACCACGACTGTGCCGTGTTCTGGTCGACGCTATGCATCATTCCAGAAGGCATGGTAGTTTGCCGAAAAAGTGAAGTAGGGGAAAATGACTTAGTCATTACTCTGATCGAAGCTTTGCTGGTCGATCGAGTCCCCTGTTACCATGCGTCCCTGAAAGTATGTTGACCATCCTAACTCTGTTAAGAGAGATGAAAAAGCTTTGTTCTTTTTACTCGTCCCCTGCTGTTGCTGGTGGGCTAGGTCAACAATGATCGGAGGTAAAAAATCGAGGATGTGAAAAAATATGGCACGGAGAAAAAACCAAAAATAAGCTTGTATGCGCACGTGCGTCCACGTGCATCATAAAGCGTCGGGCAAAAATGCCAAAAGTAGGGCGAGTCTGCCTTTCTATTTTGGTCAAATGGCACATGAGGTCAAACAAACAGAAACATCAGCATGGGAATAAAATAAAAGGCCCACACCTGTCGGCCCATTTAGAAAATGGCCCCAGGCGGGTCAACCCTAGGTCCCGAGGGGACCGCCGATTCGTATAAAAGGGGAAAGCGGCCACCGCCGCTCAGTCACTCCTCATCATTTCGAAGCGGTTCCACACTCTTCGCCTTCTCTCCCGAGCGCACCGTTCTTCCTTCCAAACCCTAACCTCCGCCGCCGCGGCGCACCAAATCCACCCAAATCGCGACCCACCGCCGTTCACCGCGCCAGCCGGAGCCACGCGATAATGATCCGGTGAGTGTGCCGAAGCCGAAGAAGAGGAAGCGGAACGGAAATGTCGGGTGGGCAACTGCAGCTCTCGGAGGCGGCGAGGCGGAAGCTGTTGGCGGAGCACTGGGCACCGACGAGGGCGACGGCGGAGTCGCTGCAGGAGCTGGTAGAGAGAGGCTTGCTTCCGCTGGCAGACAGCGGGATCTAGCGCGTGCCGCCGTCAGGTGAGCGGTTCCCCCTTCCCCGCAACGGCGAGATAGTAGTTTTGGAGGATTACTTCGTTCGTGGGCTGGGGTCGCCTGTTCATCACTTTGTGCGTGATTTGTGCCACCATTGGGAGATTTCGTTGTGCAATATTCATCCCAATTCTATCTTGACACTGTCGGAGTTCATCACCATATGTGAGGCGTTTCTTGGGATTCCGCCAAACTTCAACTTGTTCCGCCATTTCTACTATTTGAAGAAGAAAGGGGAGGGCACCGGAGGGTCACAGATTGTAGGTGGGTGCTACATAGTGCTCCGGGATGGGATGAAATCACAGTGGATTTCCATCCCCCATTCCACCTCGATGAAAAATTGGTTCAACAAGTGGTTCTACATGAGGCAAAATCCAGAGGGAAGGCCGGTCCCCAGTGACGTTGCTTTGATTCCGAAACTGAACGCGAAGTGGTCGGCGAAGCCCAACGTGACGGAGACGAAGTAGGTGAATGAATTGTTTCCATTGGTGAAGAGGGACAATGTGCATGGCGTGATGGTTGCCGTGACCTGGTGGCAGCAGCGCTTGCAACCGTGCAAGGAGAGGCCAACCATGATGTTTGAGTACCGGGGAATGCCAGACTCGTCCTGTGAGGGACCTGACGGAGTTGATGGGACAGAGATGACCGCGAGGTGTCGCGAGTGTTTCCACAACTTTGATCCGGTGAGGATGGCGCCAAAGAAGCCGCAGACGTCGTACAGCCTCGCGCATCTGCCGCCAGCGGTATGTTGATGCCGTGCTGCATTCTATTAAGATATGTCTGTCTTGTGTGCTAACCGCATGTGGATACTGACGTCTGCATATTTGTGCAGGGGCGCGCTGTCTACATCTCGGACGTTCCGTCCGAGGAATGGTCCCGTGGCGAGGCCCAGGGTTGCGAACGCACGCTGGGCGAGCGTCTTGCCCGAATGGCGGCTCTGGACAGCGAGTTGAGCGATGGGGAGGAGGAGTCCGAACTTGGATCGACACTGCGAGCGCAAAGGGTGCTGCGTCGCGTGGCCGGCAAACAGCTGGAGTCCCGAGCGTCACCACCGAAGACCAAGAAGCTGACCAAGAAGAGGAGGAAGGCCCAGATTCCGTCTTCGTCGTCGGAAGGCTCAAGGGATCATATTCCCTTGAGTCAGCTGTACAAGAAGGCCCGTGTCGAGCCGTCACCGATCGCGACACCACCGGCGGGTAGCCCAGAAGGGTCGCTGAGAGGAGGCGTGCCGGATCCACCGATGCCGGTCGGTTCGCCGCGGTGTGAACCCTCACCACCACCGGTGCGGCCAGACGACGCGGGGGCGGCGGCTGAAGACGAAGAAGAGTGGAGCCGGGTATTGCTCCCAGGGGAGCAACCCGTGATCACGGAGGCCGTCCAGGACAGTCCCCTGGAAATGCCGTCTGCCGAGGCGAGTGACGCGGTGCCGACCACAGTGGTCGACGAGGACACGACCACGGCGACAGCGGAGCAGGTGGCCGAGGTGAGTGACGCGATGCCAGCGACGGCGGTCGGCGAGACGGTGGCTGTGACAGCGGAGTAGGTCGCCGAGGCTTCGGCGCGCGAGGGAGAAAGTAGTCGCGGCCGTCGTCGTGACCGTTTTCAGTCGACTTTCTTCGTGGCGATGAGGTAATGAATGCGCAAAAAATTCTGTTACTGGCTTTGTACCGAGTGTGAGGCTTAACACATGTCGATCGAATGCAGGGAGGCACAGAAGGCGGCAGCGGAGCCGACCACCGCAGAAGTCGCTGCTGGAGATGGAGCAAGCACCGGGGCAGGTGCTCAGGCTGGCGAGCTTGGCTCAATGGTGACGTACACGCCGGTGCTGGAGCCTCCTACACGCCTAGGGACCGACGAGACAGCGGCGACCACGAGGGAAACTGGGCAGGGATCAGGAGGTGGAGCTGTCGGTGTAGCGGTGGAGGAGGAAATTCTAGAGGATGCCATGCGCCAGATGGAAGGAACTGTGACCCGGCTGCTGCGCCAAGTTCAGGTAATCCTTGAAACGAAGAGCTGTTTTTGGAGATAGCTGATATAGGTAGCTTGTGCTGATGGTGCAGCTCAAAGCCGCGGCGATGGAGAATGCCCGGCTGCGCAGCGAGGTCGAGCAGCTGAGAGGCTCCGTGCAAGGGCTGAACTCACAGCTGACGGCCCGCGTCGCCGAGCAGGAGGTGGTGGCTGAACATGTGAGGTGGCTGTTGCAGCAGAAGAGAGGTACGCATTATCCCGGGCACGAAAAGGTGAACTTTTCTGTTGTAGCTGTTGTAACTGTGGACTGCTTGGCGCGCAGATGTGGAGGAGCGTGCCGAGCAGGCGGAGAAGAAAGTGGAGGAGATGCGAAAACAGGTGGAGGAGCAGGTCGCTCGCCATGCTGCGGTGGAGAAGGACCTTGAAGGTATAGATCGATCTGTTGGCTTATCTTTGTCGTGGTCTAAATTGGAGCTCACATTGCTCGTGATGTGCAGGGTGCCTCCATGAGTCGCAGGAGCAAGTCCGAGTTTTGAGCGCGGATGCCCAGCGCGTACAAGGGGAAGTGGCAGAACTCGTCGAGGGTATCGCCCCTGTGCTGAACGTTCTGGCCGAAGACGAGGCGGATGACATCACGCCGGCGACTCCGCTTGGTGCGGTTGTTGCCGCGAGCAGGGCGTCTTGGTCTCGGCTGCAGGAGTTCGTCCGAGAAGGTGCCGAGCATGTGGGCTCCCACGTGCTCACCGTGGTGTGCTCCCACTGCCCGACCATCAATCTGGAGCTTCTGCAGAAGGGAGTGGCGCCAGGCACCGATGTGAACGCGGCGGAAGAATTCAGGCGCGACTCGCTGGAGACATCCAAAGCGATGGTGAAAAACATCCGCATAGTGCCTTGAATGAAGATCGTAGGAATACTGTCTTTTATTTGTGATGGGAGTTCTAAAAACTTGTGTGGTGTGACGCTAATCGGCGTGGTAACTTTGTTACATTGCGATGGTTATCGCCTGTCTGTATTTGGGCGTGTTTAACTTTCTTCATGATCGCACTTGTGGTGGTAGGCGTAAAGAGTAGCGGGGAGGACCTGAGAGTGCACTTAAATCAAGATGAAATAGTAACAATCTTTATTCAATCGACATGAATCGAGAATGTACAAGACGGATACATGTAACTCTTAGCACTAGGTTTCACGGGTAGAACTTCCGTAGGTGGTCGATGTGCCACGAATTTGGGACCTTTGTCGGAGGGTCGTCCAAGGTGCATAGCCGGTACGAAGTAGGCCTGGTGATTGCCTTGATCATGAATGGCCCTTCCCAATGGGAAGCGAGTTTGTGGATGCCGGCGAGGTTTTGCTTGCGTCGTAGAACCAAGTCGCCGACCACGAAGAAACATTCTTTGACGTTGCGGTTGTAGTATCAGCGCATGGAGGCCATGTACTTGGCTGTCCGAGCACAGGTTTTGAGTCGTTTTTCCTCAATGGAATCAACATCTAGAGCCCGGGCGTCGTCGGATGGGTTTTCTTCATATTGTACGACGCGCGGAGAGCGGAAAGTGATTTCTTCAGGGAGGACCGCTTCGGATCCGAACACCATGAAGTAGGGTGAAACACCAGTGCTACGACTTGGCTGTGTGCGGAGTCCCCAGATTACGGCTAGGAGCTCTTTGAGCCATCGGCCTGGTCGTTGTTCGCCTGCGTCATCCCGGTAGAGGTGCTTGCGTAAAGCGTCCAGTATCATGCCGTTTGCTCTCTCGACCTGCCCGTTAGCCCGTGGGTGGGCGACAGATACATATTTGACTTTGATACATTTGCTATCACAGAAATCAAAGAAGTCGCTCCCGGTGAACGTGGAGCCGAGGTCGGTGATGATTGAGTTGGGAATGCCAAATTGGTGGATGACATCAGTCAACATGTCGGCTGCCTTTTTGGCGGTGGCTTTGATTAGGGGCATGTACTCAATCCACTTGGAGAACTTGTCGATCAGAACATAGACATACCGGAATCCGCTAGGGGCCTTTTTGAAAGGGTCGATCATGTCGAGTCCCCAACATGAGAAGTGCCAAGAGGCCGTGATGGTCTGCAATTGATGAGCTGGAATGTGTGTTTGCTTGGCGAAAAACTGGCAGTTGACGCAGTGTCGAACCAGCTGCTCGGCATCGGCTATAGCAGTTGGCCAATAGAAACCGGCGTGATATGCTTTGCCGACCAGTGTTCTGGAGGCGGCGTGATTGCCACATTCACCAGAATGTATCTTGTCGAGTAGTTTTACGCCCTCATCTTGCGTTATGCACTTTTGCAGGATCTCCTGCTTTGCGTTCTTTCGCATGAGCTCGCCGTCCATGAGTATATAATGCTTGCTGTGTCGCACGATGCGTTCGCGCAAAATAGGGTCATCGGGTTCATCTTCGTTGGTGATGTAGCGAATGAAGTCCAGACGCCAGTCTAACTGGTCGGGCGTCGTTGGCGTGTCCTCGGGTGATTGTGCGCGCGGTACTAGCGTGTGGTCGGACATGGCCGCAGGAGTACCTTCTTCATCATCATCGATGTCCATCAAGGCAACCTGGTCGGCTGCGGCGTTGCTTGGTGATTGAGGGCTCGGGGGATTGTAGTCCGGCTTTGCCGTAAAAGGAATTTGGACATCCAAAGCCTCCGAGATGGATGGTTCGATCAGATCATGAACAAATACTCCGTGTGGGATGGCGGCCCTGGTGGACCCGAGTTTTGACAATTTGTCGGCAGCATCGTTATTATCGCACATGACATGATGGAACTCGAGGCCGTAAAACTTGTTTTTGAGTTGTCGTATTGCTGCGACGTAAGCTTCCATCTTTTCATTGGTGGTGTCCCATAGTTTGTTCACTTGGTTGACGACGAGGAGGGAATCACCATATACCATGAGCCGCTTGATGCCGAGTTCAACGGCTAGGCGCAACCCGTGAAGCGCGGCTTCGTACTCGGCAACATTGTTTTATGCCGGGAAGTGAATGCGGAGGATGTAACTGAGCTCGTCGCCGGAAGGGGCGGTGAAATGCACTCCTGCACCCGCGCCGTCGATTTTAAGGGAGCCATCAAAGTACATTTCCCAGTACTTATGGTTGGACTCATACCAGGGGGTGGTAAGGTCCGACCACTCGGCTAGGAAGTCGGCGAGGGCTTGTGACTTGATGGTGTTGCGGTTTCTGAATTTGATGGTGTAAGCCATGAGCTCGAGCGCCCATTTGACAATTCGACCGCTGGCATCTCTGTTGTATAGGACGTTGCCAAGCGGGAAACTTGTAACCACAGTGATCTGCCGAGATTGGAAGTAGTGTAGGAGCTTCCGCTTGGTTATCAAGATAGCATATAGCAATTTCTCAATGTGGTGGTAGCGGTGTTTGGAATCATTGAGTACTTCACTTACGTAGTAAACCGGGCGCTGGACCAGGTAAACGTGCCCGGTCTCCGTGGGCTCAACCACTAGTACCGTGCTGACTACACGGTCGGTGGCTACGATGTAGAGCAGCATTTCTTCGCCATTGGTGGGCGCTTTCAGTACCGAAGGATTGGTTAGGTAAGTTTCAAGTTCTGCGAAGGCTTTGTCTTCCTCAGTCGACCACTCAAATTTTTCCTTTGCTTTAAGCAGTCGGAAAAATGATCCTTTTTCCCTAATCGCGAGATGAAACGGCTGAGTGCCGCCATGCATCCTGTCAATTTTTGGATGTCTTTGACACATTGAGGGGGCTGCATTTTAAGCACTCCCTGTATTTTTTCGGGGTTTGGGCGTATGCCGTCTTGGCTTACGACATTGTCGAGCAGTATGCCGGAGGGTACGTCGAAGATGCATTTGGTGGGGTTTAATTTCCACTGAAACATGTTTAGGGCATCGAACGTCCGCTGGAGGTCGGCGACCAGGGAATCGGACTTAGCGGTTTTCACCACAACATCATCCACGTATGCCTCGACCAGGCGATCTCTGATCTCATCTTTTAGGCAATTCTGGATGGCACGTTGGTACATGGCCCCGGCATTTTTAAGGCCAAAGGACATTGTTTTGTAGCAATAGGCGCCGAAAGGGGTGATGAAGGAGGTTTTCTCCTGGTCGGCGACGGCGAGGGATATCTGGTGGTAGCCGGAGTAGCAATCTAAGAAAGAAAGCAATTCGCAACCCACAGTGGAGTCGACGACTTGGTCGATTCGTGGTAGGCTAAAGGGGTCTTTAGGGCAGCATCTGTTGAGACCGGTGTAATCAATGCACATTCTTCATTCTTTATTTTTCTTGCGTACAAGTACTGGATTGGCGAGCCAATCGGGATGATACACCTCTTTTATAAAGCCTACGGCTAAGAGTTTTGATATTTCTACCCTAATCACCTCCCTCTTGTCGTTCGCGAACCATCGGAGCTTCTGCTTGACCGGCTTGGCGGTTTCGGAGACATTTAGGAAGTGCTCGGCCCGTTCCCTGGGGACACCCGGCATGTCTGCTAGTTTCCATGCAAACATGCTGATGTGCTCCCGAAGGAACTGGACAAGCGCGCTTTCCTATTTGCTGGAGAGGTTGGCCCCGATCAGGGCCATTCTCGTCTTGTCACTTGGGGCAAGCTCGATCTCTTTGTAGTCCCAGCTCTTCTTAGAGGAGCGCTTCACCTCCTTGAGTGGTATCTGGAGGTCAGCCGGGGGGATGGCCTTGGCTTCCAGCACCATGTCCGCCATGCGGGCACGGAGGTCGGCGAGGTCGGTGGCGGCGAATGAAGCAGACTCGCAGTTGCACGCTGTTGGCATTTCTTAGTGCAACTGCCAGAAGTATGGCAGCAACACCAGAGATGCCAGGAGGGGTAATTCTATATCTATTGGATATTCCACAAGCGCACAGAATGTACCACTATAGCATTTCACCGAGGTGTATTGCAAGGTTGTCGATTTATATTTCTCCGAAGGGAAAGCAGTAGCTAGGAGTTAATAGGAGGAGAAGATCCAGGTGTCTCTAGTCTAGTATCACTAGTGGAAGAGGGATAGACGGAGTGTATAGGAAGGGTGGATCAAGGAGCTGGCTAGAGGGTTTATGAGGTACAGTGATAGCTAGGTGGGAGGACAACGAGTGAGTAAAAGACTCCTATGACTCTAACTCTACTTCCGTGAACTATTCTAATCTAGTAATAGAGACACACTAAAGCCACTAATCTTGTATTCCCTGGTTGCTGCAGATATGACTGACAAATAGGAGGGTTCATCCCCTATCCCAGTGATACCTTAATTTACGGGGCACCTATCGACCTACCCAACGCAAATAGAGCCAACTGGGAGTCGGTGTCCTGTCACGACTCGCTCCCGCTAATATACGTCAGGAGTTTGAATGGTAACTAAACCAATCAGTGAGGCGAATAACCACCGGTAGGTTTAGTCTGAGCACCACGTTCACACTAACGCCTACAACTTAAGCTAAATATACGTCTTAACCTAAGCTCGAGTCTGTTGCAAACAAAGCAGTGGAAACAACCAAGTAGACAAGACTAACTTATCTAGTGAACTACTATTACCAGACACACTAGAACACTACAATACTACTACTAGAGTAATAATGCACTAAGTAAGTACTGAAAGTAAATACTCAGAAAAGTAAAGAAAAAGTATGAAAGTCTTACAAGAGGAAGACATACCAGATTCTCCAGAAGACGACTCCGGAGACTCCGAGCTTCGCTCGACCCACTCTAACTCCCACACTACTACAACTACTACTACTATAGTGGACTACATAACTTCACATGGCTCTCAAGAGGCTTCTCCTTGATGTCTTGAATGAGAGGGAGTGAGGGGATATTTATAGTGGGAGGTGGAGTAGGGGCTACTCCACCGCCACGTCATCGATTCGCGTGACATGCCTTCTCCACCCTTGGATCAAACCAACTTGGAATGGACGTTTGTGGGTAGAGGACACGTGGAGACCATGCAGGAAGTCGGTGGGAGGCTAACCGACCTTTGGTGGGCCCACATGTCAGGTCGGACGACCAGGCTTTGGCTGACATATGGGTCCCACCAGCCTTCTAGAAGCTCCTGAGGTCGGTGGTGAGTCAGGACAGGTGGCATCCCACCAAAGGGTGGTCGGCCGGCCTGGCCCATTGGGGGTTGACCCACCATTGTCTTCTTGACGTATCTGGTGTTCTGGCAGTGTCCGAGATGGCCCCAAACCTTGGTCGATCGACCTGCCTTTGGTGGAATCAAAGGGCCATCTTTTGCAGGTAGTTTCACCATGCAATTCTAAGCACAATGGTGGTATTGGACCCACAAATGTCAGGTCGGCCGACGTGACCTTTGTGCTCATCTTTTGCACACTGTCTCCAGAGGCTATGACTTTGATGAATGTGGAGTTGGTTTGGTCATTGTCCATCTTGGTTGGTTGCTCTACCTTCATTTGTAGCTTCCGAACACTGAAAAGTGCCTGTTTGCACCTGCACCCAAATAATGACACGTACATCTGGAACCAAGTCAATTGTACCTATGTTACTACTCATTGGCATGGTGTTATCTCTGAACTCAACCATTGTTGACGGCTTTTCATGGGGTGAAAACAGGGTATAATTGCCATCAACACACGCCATGAGGACGTTGCTGCGTAGGGATTGGATCCCTTTCTCCGTCGGCATTTTGAGGATCATGTAGCCGTAGTATGGGACCACCATGAATTTGGTGATGCCTGGCCGGCCGAGGATGGCGTGATATACACCCTCAAAATCAGCGACGATGAAATTGATGAACTCGGAGCGGAAGTGATGCTTGGTGCCGAATTGGACCTGCAAGGTGACCTGGCCGAGAGGCATGGATGGTTTCCCAGGCATCACACCCCAGAATGGTGAGTCGTACGGCTCCAGGTCTTCTGCCTTGAGGCCGAGCTCCTTGTAAGTCTGCAAGAATAAAATGTTGAGGGCGCTGCCTTCGTCGACCAGTACCTTTTCAAAGCGAAGGTGTTGGACGACAGGGTCGAGGACAAGGGGGAAGCGACCGGAGTCTTCCCCTCGTGCCCACATGTCTGCTCGGCTGAAGGAGATGGGCTGCTCTGACCAGGTGGGTGCCTTGACGTCTGCGACGCGTTCTTGGTCGGCGTTGCTGAAGGCGATTATCGCCCACCGGAGTAGCTTCCTGTCCCTTTGGGACTCAGTAGCGACTTTGCCGCCAAAGATGACCGCAACGTGCCTTTCAGGTTCTTTGAACTCACGCAGGCCGTCATCATCGGAGTTGTTGTCATCTTTCTCCCGCTTGATCTCTTTGTCAGTGTTTCTATTGCCCTTCCAGTTCTTGTTACCACCACGTGGACGCCTTGTGTTGGACTTGTTGAAAATGTTGGCGAAGCCCCAACACTGTCCAAAGTTGTGACCCTTGTTCGGGTGCCTTGGGCAATCTTGACTGAGGATTTTATCGTAGTCCTCGTCGTAGGGCTTGTCGGAGTTGTTGACATTGTGGACGCGGTTTCCGCGATTACGCTGGCCGTCTTCTTGCCTAGAACTCTTGCGCCCTTGTCTGTCGTCCTCGCGGCTGCGGCTACGACGCTCGGGGTGATGAGAGTCGCGGCGGTCATCGTGGTTTCCGCGACCCCGCCCGCGGTGGTCGCGTTCTCGGTCGTCGTCGTCGTCGCGGCGATGGCTGCGCCGTGAGGGGCCATCGTCCACTCTCCTGCTATCTTCAGGGCTTCGCCCATTGTCTTCGGCTGGGTCCGAAGGAGTTTGATTTTGCACTTCTCGTTGCGGGGTTGATGAGACCTTTGATGAAGAGCTCGACAGCTTCCTACTGGGTGATGTCCGCAACCGTCGTCCACATGTCATTGAAGCGGCGTATGTAGTCGTGGAGAGGCTCGTTGGGATAGTCGTGGATCTGGGCCAAGGCGTATTTAGAGCCGGGTTGGTGACATGTGGCCTTAAAGTGGTCGGCCAGCATCTGGCGGAGTTGAGGCCAGCTGTGGATTGAAGCATCGCGCTGGTGCATGAGCCAGTTGGTGGGTAAGAGACCCAGGACAACCGGCAGGTAGTTTGCCATCACGCTTTCGTCGCCACCTGCTGCTCGGATTGCGGTTTCATATAGGAAGAGCCACTGGTCGGGATCTTTGCAACCATCGTACGGCTTCACTTCACTGGCTTTGAAATTCTGTGGCCAGTGCACTTCCCGGAGTCGCTCGGAGTAAGGTTTGGGGCCGGGGATCTCAAAATGGCCCCCGTCATCACGTCGTTCATCATCGTAGCGACGGTCCCTGCGGCGGTACTGGTCGGCTTCGTCGTAGCGATGGGCTCGGCGGTCACGGCGATCCCGCTGGCGGTGCGGCGGGTCATCGCGACGGCGTCTGTCTGGTGATCGCTGCCGGTGGTCGCGATTTATAGAGCGAACATCACGGCTGGAGGAGTCGGTCTGGAGTCCGTGGATTGGCCCGAACAATGATCTTGTCAGTTGCTTGGGTCGTGATCTGCGGAGCCTTCACGTAGCTCTGAGTTGCGTTGATGGTGACTGTGCTGCGCAGACGCCGCTAGAGCTTCTGGAGGTAGATCGGCTCGGCGCATGCGGTTGACTTGCCCCTCGGCCGCCGTCAAGTGGTCGAGGATTTCCTGGACTCCTGGGGTGTTGGCCAGTGCTTCCAGCTTGCTTTTGGCCACTGCGATGTTGGCCGTCGGGGTTTTATGAACCCGGCGATCGTCAACCAGATCAAACTCATTGGCCAAGTTACGTTTAACATGACGATCTTGATCGGCCCTTCGTTGTGCATCTTGTCGTTCTTGTTCGCGTCGGGTGGCGCGCCGCGTGTTGCGCGCAATGCGGTCGCGGCGCTTGTCGGGAGTCTCGTTCTCGATGGTGTGCTCATCGGCACTAACCATGAACACGGTGCCTCCAAACCCGGGCGGTATCGCGAGGGGGTCATCTTCCTGATCTGATGCGGTTGCAGTATGAGGAGCGTCTTTGCCCGCCGCGCCGCGTCATCGCCGTTGTGCTAGTCGGCATCCAGTATCATTGGCGAGACTTGCGTTGTCATGGAACTCGATGTGTCCATGGGAGCCAGAGATCTATAACCCATTGCGGCGAGGAGTTGTCCCGGGGAGCCTGCGTCGAGCGCGGCTTGGACAGCTGGAGGGAACGGCGCGTCATCAGAATTTTTGAGGTCGGCCGGGTGTCCACCACTGGCATTGGCGTTCCCGGAGACAACCATGTTGACAAAGTGACCCGGCGTCGGGTGCCGCTTTGTAGGGCTGCCGAGTTGTGGAACCAACGGAGGGAAGAGCTCCTCATAAGATGCGGCGGCGTTCTTGAGCCCAAACACGAAAGGGCTGCTCTGGCTGTCATCCAGCAGAGGGCGTGGGGGGCGGGATTGCAAGTGCCTCGAGCGCAGCGATCTGGCTAGATCTGGATCGGACTGGGGCCCTTGAGCGTTGCTGCGCCTCCGCCATTGCACGGGGATAAAACCATCGTCGACTTGGAGGTCGGCAAGTTGCTTAAGCACGGATTCCGCGAGGGCGAGAGTTTCCGCCAATCCTTCTCCATGGCGGTCGATCAGATCTGAGTTATCGATCCGACGCCCTTGATAGCGCGGGATCGATGGTCGGGCCGACGGCCTCAGCAGCTTCTCAACGAGATCGGAGGCTTGACCTCCCGGCGGTGTTGGGGCCTGGATGACGGGTGCGGTTGCCTCGACAACCGGCGTAACCTCTGTGGTGCCGCAGGAGCCGAAAGAGCCGAAGGTGATCTGAGCGATGGTGTCGAGCTCCATGGATGCAGGGAACGAAACCATCTTGTTCATCTTGAGATCTATGCGCACAGCCCCTACCTGGCGCGCCACTGTCGATGAAATATCGGCGGCAGTCTACCTAGGGTATGCCTAAGGTAGTAGATTGGTCGGTAAGACACGCTAGATGACGAGCAAGATGTGATCAAGAACACGAGACGCTGTATTTATACAGGTTCGGGCCACGAATTGTGTAATACCCTACGTCCTGTGCTCTTGATTGATTATGTGTGCTGGTATGCGAATGAATCTTGGGAGGGTGTCCTGCTCGCCTTATATAGTGGGGGAGCAGATTACAAGCCCGATATCTTGGGTGTACAGGTTTACATGCAAGGCAATCGTATCCCTGTAATCTAATCTTCTGTGATTTGATATCTTTATTGCCGACTAGAGGCGCTGATCTGCTCATCCCTCCTTCCTTGTCTTCCAAGGTAGCCGACCAGACTTGGGCCCTGGTCGGCCTTGCGCTCTTGGGCCAAAGGTCCTCGTCCGAGCAAGCCTAAAGTCATGTCATGCTGGTATAGGTGTTTATACCCCCACACGCGCCATGGCAGGCATGGGCGCTGCGGGGCAGGGCCGCCAGGTGTGGGCGCGAGCACATGGTGTCTCATGGCCGCGCCAGAGAGGGATGTGGGACGGGACTGGTCGTGGGAGGGATGCTAGGAGAGGCCATTTGTAGGTAGGACTGGCCGGGGGAGGGGTGTTGGGAGGGGCCATCGTCGAGAGTGGCACTGGGGTGGGGACATCGGCGTGAGGGGCAACAGCTGTAGAGCCTTGAGGTGACCATAGGGCCACGAACGGTAGGGTACTGGTTGGTGGTGGGGAAGCGCCAACTGCTGGCCACGATAGTGGGGGAGGGACCGGCAGTAGGGCAATGCCAGTGGTGGGAGCGCAAGAGCGGGGCGGCGAAACAATCGCTAAGGAGGAAGGAGAGAAGAAACGAAGCGTTCATTTTTCCACTAATCAATGGCAATGCGGGTAATTTCATCTATAATGGACAATAAAACAAAAACAATAATATATCTTATCATTTCTCGAGATTTTTCAACTGGGTCATGAGGGGTTAACGACATTTGAACAATATTATTAGCTAGTGTATTTTCCTGTAAGTTTTTGAGGACTAAAAGCTATTGTACGATCTTAATACTGGATTCCATCAAAGGTGGAGCTTCGAATGCTACAAATTTTCAAGGTGGCAAAAGCACACATCGATGAAATGGACTAGGATCTAATAATCTATCTGTACGGATGGATCATATACCATTGACATCATCAGAAAAACACATTTACTTAATGGACGCCTTCCACTCCAATGGCAACCTTTCAATATGACATAAGGGCCTGCTTGCAAGAACTGTAGCAGCTTAAGATCTGGTGAAAACAGCTCCTCCATTAATTTCTACCCAAACACAAGATCAATCAATACAAAACCAAAAAGCATTCATTTTTTCTCCCTCTTTACACACTCAACGAAACATGTGGCAGCGCACTTGTGCCTTAGACGTACGAGTCCCCAAGCAAAGATGAACAGTATTTTAACCAAAAGTTTCCTATATAAACACATGCTCCAACTTTTCGCACGTACGTTACCAGCTTTTTACCTTTATATTTAGGGAACGTCAATAAATATCTCGTACCAGCACAATAGGACATCCCTGGCAAACCAATGCATTATAGAGAGTAGGAGAGTCATCAATACATCAACCTAATAAATGAACAAGACTGAGGATGGATACATATTATTTTGCACATATAACCTCAAACAAAGAATATGAGCTGTTGGGTTTCGTTGGGCTTCGGACCTTTCCTCGTGTGCACACCTTTAGATGCTACCTGAAAGGTGAATTTCTTGGTGAGACGAATCTTTTAACTTTAATTAGTCCATGATTAACTCATATGGTGCTATATAGTAAACATGCTAATCATGGACTAATTAGGATTAATAGATTTATTGCGCTAATTAGTCACTGCGTATGCTATGAGTTTTCAAATTAGTTAGTGCATGTTTGGTCCTTCTAATTAGCATCCAAGTATATTGTTAATTTTTAGCGGTCGGGATTAGGGATGGTAGGGGTTCCAGCTCCCAAAACACAGAGCAGCTCTCTACAGAGCAGATGCCCTCCCACTAAACCGTTTGGTAGAGTTGTAGCTCTGAAATGGACCCATATCTAATTAGGGCTCTAATGAGAAAAAACGCATCTTCCTCCTCCCACACGTGCCATGGCAGGCATGGGCGCTGCGGGGCAGGGCTGCCAGGTGTGGGCGCGAGCACATGGTGTCTCATGGCCGCGCCGGAGAGGAATGTGGGACGGGACTGGTCGGGGGAGGGACGCTAGGAAAGGCCAATTGTAGGTAGAACTGGCCGGGGGAGGGGTGCTGGGAGGGGCCATCGACGAGACTAGCACTGGTGTGGGGACGTCGGCGTGAGGGGCAACAGCTGTAGAGCCTTGAGGTGACCACAGGGCCACGAACGGTAGGGTACTGGTTGGTGGTGGGCAAGCGCCAACTGCAGGCCACGATAGCGGGGGAGGGACCAGCAGTAGGGCAATGCCAGTGGTGGGAGCGCGAGAGCGGGGCGACAACACAGTGAGGAACAGTCGCGTGATAGTAGAAACAATCACTAAGGAGGAAGGAGAGAAGAAACGAAGTTCATTTTTCCACTAATCAATGGCAATGCAGGTAATTTCATCTAACTCTATGAAATAGAGTTTTCGGAACATCCCTTGAGATGCACCATGGATTTGGTAGATGTGGAAGCCAAATCTAAGCTTTTGGTGGATCTAGAGTTCATGGAGGGTGTTTGGCTAACAAAATAGGAGCAAATATGTTTTTTAGTCTAGACCTACGTGGAGCTCTGCCCCTCCCTCAACCTAGTGCCGCCGCCACCACCACGCCCTGCCGCTAGAGCAGCCGCCCTCCAGGGCTCCATACTCGCAGGTGGAGTAGCAGAACTCAAATTTTTTTATTGAAGCAACTGAACAAGACTAAGGTCGAATCAGATCTAAAGGCCGCCAACAACATCATCATCAACGTCGATGATGAGATCGTCATGCTGCAACGGTGTCTCGGTGCCAATGAGAAGGAGCGCATATGCATGCACGATGTCGTCCTTGCCGACCCCGTGAACACGCCAACAGTGGTACCGCTACCAGCGGCCACACTGTCGGGCACCCTCGTCCTCATTACCAATGCTCCCGACGACGTCTCCATCAACAGCACCCAAGCTAGATTAGATCTGGATGCCACCGGCAACAGCCTGTTGTGGAGTCACTGTTGGCATTTCTTAGTGCAACCACTAAAACCAGCGATCACGCCAGGAAACGCCTGGGGTCGATAGATCAGAACCTTATAGAAATATTATCCGCATGCGCACGAATCTATCATTGTAAAATTTCACCCGGAAGTATTCAGGGTATAGTTATTTATATTTTTCCCAAAGGAAGGCAAGGTGTAAAATTGTCTTAGCATGAATATGATTATAACTCACATCATCGAAGTATGACCTTAATACTATGCAGTGGTAATAGGTTTTCAAGACAGTGGACACACACTTGGCCAATCTCTAAGGATAAAAGAGAAATAATGAATTATAAAGAATAAAAGAATAAAGAATACATCTACGCATAGCAGGTAGGTCATACATAGCTATGTTTAGAACAGCTAAGTCACAAGTTATACAAGGTTAGAAATAGGTCAGAGCCTAGGGCAAAGGGGGACCCCCGCAGCTGGTCTGCTAGTCGATAGAGGCATTTATAAACTCCTACACAATATGCGGACGTGGGGGATTACGGAGGACGGACAGGGCTGTCACCACCTGCCGACTACCCCTCAACCGTGGCATACCGTCATATTCATAGGTCCCCTCATATCCGGACACCACGCCCGCATACTAGAGAACTACCAATGTCCCCCTGTTGGTATTTCTTAGCATATGCAATTAAGTTCGCAAGCGCACGATGTACCGTTGTAGCTTTCACCAAGGAGTATTCCAAGGTATCATATTTATCCATAGGGAAGCAAGGTCAAAGATAGTGGTAGTTAGCCATCCCACATCTACTAACTAATATACCTACTAAACTAGAATGGGGGATAAGGGTTGTATATGATGTGTAGCCACACACAGGATGAGTTCCAATGATAAATGAGCAGGTTAGCAAGTGAGGAGGACAACGAGTGAGCGTAAGGTTTCCATTTATCTATCTCTACTTGTGTGGTTCTAACTTAGCAAGTCAAGTCATATCAAGCAAGGTCAATGTTCATACACAATTGCACTTTGGGCCACTAAACCGCTTAGCAACAGAAAAGGATGAGAAGGGTGCTAAACCGCCTAGCACAAGAAAGCCTACGTTTTAATAACCTAGCCAAACGTGGTGGAATCAAAGCCTAGATAGGGTTGTCACCAACTACTAGGTACCACAACAAGCCGTTGGACAAGCCACAGTCACAGGCAAGTGTATAGTCTAGACACCACGTCTACACTATATCTCACTACTCTAATCTGACGTCCAGTGGAACTGATTAGAGCACCGGGTTAAGGGCGGTGAACCAGTGCAAAGGTACACTACCATTATCTTGCTATCAAATAATTATGACTATACTAACAACCAAGACAACATAACAAGTCATGTTGCAACAAAGTAAAGTACTAAGGCAAAGTAGAGAAGATAACTATATAAATAACTCAAGTCTTACAAAGAGAGAAAGAAGACTAGAACCATACCAGACTTCCTGGGAGACCAGAGCTGAAGACCAGAGACTCACTCTAACTCCTAACACTTCTACTAGCGCTACATCTTGAGAGAGAGTGGAGAGCTCCTCCTTGTGGCGTGTCTACAATGAGGGAAAGGGGGTCTATTTATAAGTGGGAGGTGGAGTAGGGGCTACTCCATCGCCATGTCATCAATCTGTGTGCCTCCCATCCTCCACCGTTGGATCAAACCATCATAAGATCAATGGTGGAGAATAATTGAACATGTGCCTCTTTTAATTCACCATGTGCTTCTTTGCATGGAGGCATGCAAAAGGAGGTGGAGGGGGAGGACGCCCCTTGGCCACCATGTGGCCCCTCTATGGCAGGTGGGGCCTTTCTCCTTCTTCTAGAAGCATGGCCCACCTGTCATAGAGTGTGGTGGAGCTTGGTTTGGTCTTGGGTTAGTCAGTTTGCTTCCTTTGTGGGCCCATGGATCCATGTGAGTTAAATATGAGCCATTGAGAGAAAACACACACTCCATCCATGGGTGGAGAACGACTTTGGAGTGTTTCCCATGGATCATGGCCAGTTTGGGCGACCTAGTGGGCCCCATAGCTGGTCGGGCGACCCCACTAGGTGGGTCCCACTTGTATTTCGATTTCCCTTAATTTGATGAATTCATATCCTCTCACTCTGAACTCTAAACATAGCAAATAATATATCCATTTCGATCGTCTCGACGAGCCCGTCGCAATGGTGTACTACAATTTGTCATCTAAGGCACTTTTATATAGTGAAATTTTAGTATACCTGCAAAACAACTAGGAGCACCAAAACTTGTGGAACTTGTTAGTCTCAAACCCTACAACTATGCTTTGTGATCCAATTCATGTTATTTCATGCAAGAGTTGATGGTTATAAACAGGGTTTAATGACCATCAACAAGATCCCCCAAGCTTAACCTTTGCTCGTCCCGAGCAAACAATCAAACTCGGCCTCCGTCGAATCAGATGTGGTCACTAAGTTAATATATCAATAGTACTTAGTGCACAACAAAATTCTTCTCCTTGAATGAAAAATTTAGCTAAGTCAAACTCACCCATATTACCTTAGTCCTCTATGGGGCTTATGGCTTTTCTCTTTTTCTTGGGTGGTTGAAGGATAGAACAGTTTGACTAGAGCACTACTTTTCTTGTTCTTTAGCAAGTTTCATACCAGAGATTTTGCAATGTTTTTCAAAAAAATCTTAATGTTCCTCAAAATGGTACTCTCATGTCACTCAAGTGGTATTTGATACCTCACCAAGGCACATAGTGTGTTTGCCTTTCAAATCATCCTACGTCTAATCAGGCTTTATGTGGAGCTCATGTAGGTATGGCAAGGAATAGTGTACTTACAATGTGTATGTTGTCAAGTTAAGAAACATGGACCTAAGAAGAGAAGTGTCACACCCCCAGATCAAGATGTGTATGGAATGAGTGATGGATGGTGAAGGGATGGATTATGGATGTATGCTAGACTAGGTTGCTCCTTCTTTTGATTCTATCTCTCTTTCTAATTTCTATTGAGACAAGGCTAGCTCTTCTTTTTCTTTTCTTTTTTTTTATGGACTAAAGGAACTTGTCCATGGGAGGGATGTTTATTTTGCCTAGCCCTTTTGATTTGTGTCTCACCTAACAATTGATAACTTGAGAGAGAATTTATAACACTTAGAACATGGAGCAACCTATTGGTGGAGATGGTGGATGTGGAGGTGCGTACTTCCAGTGTAGAGGCAGCACAAAAATCATGGTATGGATGGTAATGCGTACTTCCAGGATAGAAGTAGCATAAGGTTGCGTACTTCCAGGTTAGAAGTAGCATATTTGGTGGTGTGTAATCTTGATCTTAGGAGTATGACAAACCTCTAACACAGGTTCTACAAGACTTAACAACACTCAACACAAGTAGGCAGCTTATGTGGAAGGCTTTTTGATCATGTAATGTGTATGGCTGTGATAGAAATTTCTTTACCATTGAGGAACAATCAAGGTTTTATCAATTTTAAGAATAAAGATTCCGGTACTCGTTGTTGGCGGTCCTTATTGCATATCTAACCCCGCCAACTTAGGTTCATAGTTCACCAAAAACCACCTAGATAGGAGATTTATACTTACGAAATTCCATAGTTTTGGTGAACACTTGTTTTGCAGGAGCATTCATGGAATACATATATTTTGGGCCAAAAACTTGAGAAAAGAGAATAAATATTTGAATTATAAAATGGGCCCAAAGGCAAGACAAGAAGAAAAGAAGAGAAAGGCCAAACCGACGTACCAACGTGACAAAACACCACGTGGGCCAACTCCAGGCCCAAGACCAAGCCCGCCAGCCAAGGTCGGTGGCCGGAGGCGGTCCACCTGGCGCGAGCGCGCCAGGGGCGCGGGTCCTGGAGGCGGTGCATTCAATGCTCCAGAGGGCGGTGCGGGGGTGTTTTGGTCATTTGGGCATGCGGGAACCGACCATCTCCACATATAAAAGCCCTTCTCTCTTTCATTTCACATATTCACTTTTCATTCTTCATTCTCATTCCTCCCTCTCCACTTCCACAAGCCTACACTAGAGGAAGAGTAGAGCCATTATACCTAGCTTCTAGCTAGAATAGAAGTAGGAGAGTGAGAGAGGTCAAGAGCGGAGTAACTCTTTTCGAGTACTCCCGGAGGCTAGTCTTCCACGGGGTGGAGTGCCGGATTTGTCGGCTCCCTCCTCACTTGTACCTCGGCGACTTCTTACGCTTGAAGTAAGAGGTTCGTGTTTATCTATTCGTACGTTCCTTCTTGCAAAGTTATCTTTATCATCGTTTGCTTGCGGGTTCGTCGACCGTCCTTGTGGCGGTAGTTCTAGTAGAGGACTCCTGATAGAGACGGATGTTCCTGGCCAACGCTAGAACTGTAACATTGGCATAGACGTGGTGTCTAAGCTGATAGTTACCTTCGTTTTTGCCTCGTACTCCATGGTTGAGGTGGTAGGCGGCAGGTGGTGACAGCCCTGTCCGTCCTTTGTAATCCCCCACATTCGGGTACGGCGTAGAGCTACAGGCTGGCATCACTTGGCAGACCAGGTGCGATCCGGTGCCCAAAGCAAGTAAATAGCGGTAGAGTTACCTTTCTCTAAGGATTCATCCTATAGAAAACCTCACTTTCCCAGTTACCTACTCTCTCCTCTGGGCAACCTAGCTAAGATCTAAACCTGACCATACCGTTCTTCATGAAGTTTACGATACCCTGTTCATCACCGGGTGAAGTGCTACAATGGTCTTTCTGTGCGCTTGCGGAATTTACTGCTTTCGCTAAGAAATACCAACACTCGTCAAGCTTAGAACAATATTATAGCATCTTCTATCTCACTATCTCGTATCCCTCAAGGACTTAGACTCAGTTATTAGCACTTGCCACCCACAAAGTTTTCAGGTTCATGATGGTTTGAAAGAGCTAAGTGATCCATACTTAGAGAAATACTAAGTTGTATACTAGCACTAGAGAGCCATTAACTTGTAACTCATCATGATCTCCATAAGAAAGATAGCATACATGAAGCATATGTGCAAAGGGAGATAAGAGACATCTTTATTTATTTATTTATTTATTTATTTGTTATTATTTTTATTTCCTTTTGAATATGATAAAGTAAACAAATGAAATGTAAGATAGAAGACTTACCTTAGTGGGGGAGAGAATCTGCCCCAAGCTTGGCTCTTGCTCACTGTGATGGTGGATAGAGTTGGAACCATGCGTTCCAACGGCGTGCATCCTCCACTTCTATCGCCTCCGTCTTTGGTTGGCACTTCTTGCCCCATGGGCAAGGATTGCACGCTCCTGAATTGTGCTCATGACGGGGAGGCATTCCCATGGACCCAATATCCCTGGAGCTCACCTTGTCTTCCTCAGCTTCCCTTGCAGGTTATGAGGGACCAGCCTGCCCTATGTGAACAGCGCGAGCCATCCCTCATGTCACCCTGTCCGTCCCTGCAACATGGTGGACTCTTTTTGTCCACTTAATGGCTAGATTTCTTAGCACATACAACCAATGTTTTTCACTAGGGAGAGGGACTTTGACTGTATGGCCAGGATAAATCATTTTTGAGTCCACCCCTTGGATCTCTTTTTAGCATACCAATGTTAATGAACATGAGCTTATTTATGACATCTCTTTCCTTGGCTATGTACTCAACATTGTGTGTATCAAGCAAACCCATTGAATCAGCCATACGAGTAACAAGTGAAGTGAAGTAAATGGGTTTCTAACATCCATTGGAGTTAAGCCAAAAGTACACTAGTAATTTCACAGGTGAAACTTGAATTTTACACACCATAGCATAAAGGAGTTTTAGTTCATTATCTCCAATGGTGGTGATTCTAGTTTCATGACAAAGAATGATAACCATCCAATAGTAAATAAAGCACGGGGGTTGGATTATGGATTTTGGCGGGAATAGGAAAAGAGCTATCATTGGAGTCAAAGACTGTTTTTCAAGATTCAGCTTTGTCAAATGCTTTAGTGTCATCTTCTAAGCCAAGCTCAAAATTGTGACCAAAGCCTAAAGCAGTACTTGAGTGACTCCAAGTTAAGCTATAGTTCTCAATGAACATGCGAAAGGTTACCCCATTGTTTGTTGATTTTAAGGTGCACAGAAACTCATGGGTAAGCAATTTGATTCCTTGTTCATGAATTTGCCAAATCCACCCCAACCAATGGTATTGAAGACGGTATTCAATTCATTGGTCATACCTGGTTAATCCAAGGATGTTGGGTCGACGATGATGGAGTGGGCGAAGTTGCTTGAGTGAAGGATGTAGAAGTTGTGCAACTCCTTTTGGGTTAGCATGAGACCACTCCCAGGATCTCTTGCTCTTGATGGAGAATGTATGGCACAAGTTGGTGATGCACTTCTTCTTCCTCCTCAATCCCATGGCTTTCTTCGTCAGAGTGGTGAGAGCTATGGGAAGAACTCTCACCCTTACCTTTCTTAAGCCGAGAGATGAGGAGCTTCTTCATCCTAGCTACAAGTGAGGCAAACCAAGCTTCTCCTACTACTACTATGCAAGAGAGAAAAGGGAAATATTTTTGGGTTTTTGGTTTTATGGCTACTACTAAGCTAAGCTTGAGAAGAACTTGTAACACCAGAGAAGACAATGTGAGCTCGAGATGATTCTACTGGTTTGGGTGTGGAACTGAGCTCACATTGCAAAGGTAAGTATAGGGGGAGACAGGCAAGTGGAGATCCCCCAAGGATCGGCCGAACCTCCCTAAGAGCACTTTGAAGTTACTTTCAACTATGGACGGGAGTCTTGCGTTGTGTTTACGAAGTTTTCAAATGTTGGTCCAAGTGGGGGTCGGCCGACCCCCTTCCTAGTCTTCCAGAACTTTAAGTAGGTTGTGTTGGGTTGTCGATAAAGAGAGAGCTTGGTGTGGACCAAAGGTTTTGAAATGTTTAGATGTTCCCTTGTCTAGTGCTTTGTAGAAGAGAAAAGATGAAAGGCAAAAGCGGAGACATGTTCAAAGTAATTCTCATGAACCATGGGAGTATTCAAGCATGCCTTGGTGTCCACTTTGCGGGTTTGTGTTGGTGGCTTGGTCCCAAGAGCATTCGGGATGCAAAAAGAGCACCCCATGCTAAGATTATGAGCGAGAGGGACCAACTCTTTTCAGATTTTGGCTAGTGTGACGTGCATAGGATTCCTAGGTGTTGCAATTGGGAGACAAAGCGGAGCTGCCCGAGGGCACCATGGAAGGATCAACCGATCCCTACGTGTGGGCCCCCGAGGCACCACATTACGCTCTTGAATCCTAGCATCTAGCTAAAGTGAAATGAGTGTCGGTGGGTCCAATGGTAGAGTCGACCTACCCCACCTTGGGTGGTCCACCAGCCTACAATTCTCACTATAAGTTGTTCTCAAGATTTTATTACCTATGGCTAAGTCGAAATAAAATATGCGAGAGGTGAAAATAAACATGTTATTGGAAAGGGAAATGCAATAATTGAAATGCATGAAGTAAATATGAGATAACTCTTTCGACATACCTTATCGGCGAGGGCTCCATGTTTTAGGTCCATAGAGCGGGACCTCTCCTTCATGTTCATTCCGTCGGGTGCTCACGATTGGTCTCGATGATGGGGACCCGATTGCACCTCTAATCTTTGCCATGCCATCGGGATTTCGAACATTTTTTTCTTTTCTTTTCTTTTGATAAAGGTTTCATTCAAAGTTCCCTAGTAGAATTTTAATTACCTCCGTTATGAATTTATCCCAAAGACTTACCCTTACGGATTTTGAGTAATTCCTGCAGGGGTTAGTCCAAGAATACAACCAAGGTATATACTAGTAAATTTTTAGTTCAAAAATCAAACTCGACACATGTCTAATTTGATTCAGGTAGGCTAATTAACCTAAGCACCACGCTTAATTTAAAAAGCCTATGAAAATGTGATCATTGCATCCAAATTTTAAAACTACGCACCATGCTAAATTTGAAATCATAGATGTATGACCAACATCCAAACCAAAGCATACTTGGTATAGAGAATAGTAGCATGATCATGAGGAACATGAGATTGATTCAAACTGGGTGTCGAGCATTGAATGACTAATTTAGAGAACCATTTTTTTATGCGTGCAATGCAAGTGGGATGAATGAAGGTAATCAAGCAAACATGTCGTGGTTATTTTGAAGAAAATAAAAAGGAGTGATATGCATGCAAATCTAGGCTTTAGCTTTTTCATGTAGCATGGACCATCTAAGGGTCATCATCATAATTTGGGAAAGCCGATATATGAGCTGAGATGTTCCCATTTAACATTCGCCTACTACAAAGCTAACTAGGAGCATCGAATAGATAGACCACAATAAAATTGTCGTCTACCTAGACTAGGCATGGTGCCCGAATACAACTCAAAGACTAGGAGCCACCCAAAGAAAGTACTAGATTTAAGAAACACTAAGCAAACATGCAGCGGTGAAACTAAATTTTAGAATGAATAAAAAAATGTTTTTGGTTGGTTCTCTCATACATTGATTGATTCATCACTCACAATTTGTGATTGAATTGTGAATGATGTAGTCGTTCCGTCCTATATGATGATCTTATTTACTCTTGACAATGACCTTCTCTCCATCTGCATAGAGTTAGTATGTACAAACATATACATATCTATGCAATGACAGGGTGGTGGTTGATTGTTCAAGAATGATCAGGCACCCTAAGCTCGTGATGTTTTTTTACTCACAAAAGCTAGTGGCAAACTAGATTAGCAGATATCAAGGTAACTACCAAAATCTTTACGCCAATTGCTTCCCCGGCAACGGCGCCAGAAAGCTTGTTGGTATTTCTTAGCATATGCAATTAAGTTCGCAAGCGCACGATGTACCGCTGTAGCTTTCACCAAGGAGTATTCCAAGGTATCATATTTATCCACAGGGAAGCAAGGTCAAAGATAGTGGTAGTTAGCCATCCCGTATCTACTAACTAATATACCTACTAAACTAGAGTGGGGGATAAGGGATGTATATGATAAGTGTAGCGACACACACACGGATGAGTTCCAATGATAAATGAGCAGGTTAGCAAGTGAGGAGGACAATGAGTGAGCATAAGGTTTCCAATTATCTATCTCTACTTGCCTGGTTCTGACTTAGCAAGTCAAGTCATATCAAGCAATGTCAATGTTCATACACAATTGCACTTTGAGCCACTAAACTGCTTAGCAACAGAAAGGGATGAGAAGGGTGCTAAACCGCCTAGCACAAGAAAGCCTACGTTTTAATAACTTGGCCAAATGTGGTGGAATCAAAGCCTAGATAGGGCTGTCACCACCTACTAGGTACCACAACAAGCCGTTGGACAAGCCGCAAGCGTATAGTCTAGACACCACGTCTACACTATATCTCACTACTCTAATCTGACGTCTAGTGGACTGATTAGAACATCGTGTTAAGGTCGATGAACCAGTGCAAAGGTACACTACCATTATCTTGCTATCAAATAACTATGACTATACTAACAACCAAGACAACATAACAAGTCATGTTGAAATAAAGTAAAGTAGTAAGGCAAAGTAGAGAAGATAACTATATAAATAACTCAAGTCTTACAAAGAGAGAAAGAAGACTAGAACCATACCAGACTTCCTGGGAGACCAGAGCTGAAGACCAGAGACACACTCTAACTCCTAACGCTACTGCTAGCGCTACATCTTGAGAGAGATTGGAGAGCTCCTCCTTGTGGCGTGTCTACGAATGAGGGAGAGGGGTCTATTTATAAGTGGGAGGTGGAGTAGGGGCTACTCCATCGCCATGTCATCAATCCGTGTGCCTCCCATCCTCCACCATTGGATCAAACTGTCATAAGATCAATGGTGGAGAATAATTCAACATGTGCCTCTTTTAATTCACCATGTGCTTCTTTGCATGGAGGCATGCAAAAGGAGGTGGAGGGGAAGGACGCCCCTTGGCCACCATGTGTGGGTCGACCGACCCCTCTATGGCAGGTGGGGCCTTCCTCCTTCTTCCAGAAGCATGGCCCACCTATCATAGAGTGTGGTGGAGCTTGGTTTGGTCTTGGGTTAGTCAGTTTGCTTCCTTTGTGGGCCCATGGATCCATGTGAGTTAAATATGAGCCATTGAGAGAAAACACACACTTCATCCAAGGGTGGAGAATGACTTTGGAGTGTTTCCCATGGAACATGGCTAGTTTGGGCGACCTAGTGGGCCCCATAGCTGGTCGGGCGACCCCACTAGGTGGGTCCCACTTGTATTTGGATTTCAATTAATTTGATGAATTCATATCTTCTCACTCCGTACTCCAAACATAGCAAATAATATATCCATTTTGATCATCTCGATGAGCCCATCGCAATGGTGTACTACAATTTGTCATCTAAGGTACTTTTATACAGTGATATTTTAGTATACCTGCAAAACAACGGGAGCACCAAAATAGGGTTTAATGACCATCAACACCCCGTGGACTCCACCCTTCGGATGAACGAGCAAGAACATAGGTAAACCCGAAAGAACATCGAACTATCACCCTACTCTTAGTCATAAATCTAAATCTAAACTTATAAAACCTGTGAACTATGAAGACACATTGAAGAACTTGTTATGAGATGATCATATTAACGTTGGTCTAGTTCATGATCATCGAATATAACATAATCTAAAGTATACTCTAGTTCTGACATAAGACTGTATATATAAAATGAGAGCTTGAATAAGGAAGAACTCTTTATATTACCAAAGAGTGGCACTTCTTCCTAGGAGATAAGCTCTCCTGGGTAGCTCAACGTTGCTCCAGAGAATACTAAATGTCTAAACTAGAGAACAAGTGTGAGGAATTCAGAGAGGCACAAAATGGTGTGTGTGTTGAGGGGGTCTCCTCTCCTTCTTTTATAGATCCCTGAAGGCGGTTCGAGGGTAGAGGAAGAAATTCCCACACGACATCGCCCTAGATGGAAGGAGGAAAACCGACCTGCGCTGTCCGGGCCCACGAGCTTGCATGGGCGGCGCGCTCGCGCCCTAGGTGCGCCCGCTCCTGGTGGCTGCGTCCCCGCGACCGACCTTTGCATGTCGGTTGCTTGTGGGGCCTGGGCCTCCTCCTTGGTGGGGAATTTATCCATCTCGGTCCCGAAGTAGGCTACTTCCATCTCCCATTGGTTTACACCTTTCAAAAAGCGTATTTTTATTTCATAATACCCTGTACTTTATAAATAATCCTGCAAAATAGATTTTCTCCAAGTATAAGTGGAATTATGTTAGTAGCAAAGGTGAATGTGCATAAAAATATATAATTCTCCCCTTTTCGACCTTGAGTTGGCGGTATGATTTTGCCGATATGGACCGCCAACAGTCACTACAGATTGAAATCGTTAACGACAAGCAAAAATCACCACTGATGCCCACCAGTTATTCGATGACAAGCCTGCCCAAGCGAAGCATTGTCTCACGGTCGCAACCAACCATCACCAATGATGACCACCGCAACTACGCCAGAGCAGTGCCGTAGCCAGAGACCATGCTACTAGGCGCTCGCGACGTTGCACCAACACCGCAACGTGCCAATGACGATGCCTTCACCAAGCCAGCCACCGACAACATCAATGATAGCATGTTGTCGCACAACGTCCATGACAACAACATGGCCTCGAACATCTTACAATTATGACACTAGCAACATCGACACTGTCATCGCGACGTCAACCTGACCGATGTTTCAGCGCGAGGGCACGCTGATTGGAGAGGGGTAAGTAGTGCCACGCGACTAAATGGGGCTGTGAGCCCGATTGGCCGCGAACGCACCAGCTGCAGCAGCGCCCCGGAGGCCGCTCCAGCCGGTGACACGACACTGCTAGAGGCTGGACCATGGCACACCAACCAACGCCCAATACGCGCCGGCCTCCAACTACGACATACGACAAAGGTGCACCAACGAGCACCCTACAAGGACGCGACCCGATGTCTGCCACCGCCATGATCTTCATCAACAACTTGGGTTGCAAGCTCATCTACGTCGACAACGCGTGCACCACGATCACCGGCAACAAAACGCCTTTGAACGACTACCCAATCTACAGCTTGCTCTATGGCCAAGAATCCACACCAGCGCATATGAGCAACGACCACGTCTACACCTACAACGGCAACCTCCTCCATGGCCTGGAGTTCGCAGCAACTCGCACGTCAGGTAACATCGACAACACCAGCCTCTTCAAATACCATCCAGACAACCCTCTACTTTGATTTGGCGTCATCTGCAATGACACCGGCAACACATTAAGGATGCAGCACGGGGACACGGTGCGTGGAAAAGAGGGAAGTGCAATAACGAGCCAAGGCCCATGCGGCAAGGAGAAGGGGCACAGGGCCCCTCCCGCCCGCACGCCACTGCCGTGCACCACCGCCGCCGCCGTAGGCTAGGGTTTTAGGTCGCCTAGAGGCTAAGAAATCTCCGAGCTATAAATACAAGGGGAATTATAACCGTTCTATTCAATAAAGGAATTGGGGTCAAACCCTTTTACCCAACTCTCCAGCTCTCGGGCTCTCTCCCTCCCTCAACCCTAGCACCGCCGCCGCTGCCACGCTTTGCCACTAGCACTGCCGCCCTCCGCGCCACCGTCTGGCCACGGATCTGCCGCCGGTCGCCGCCCACCACCGGCTACTACGTCAAAAATACCGCCGCTATGGCCTCTAGCGTCAAATTATTACATTTTATCACTCCTTTAGTGTTTTCACACTTTTAGCACTTCTATTTCGATTCCAGTTTAAAAAGTGCAAAAGTTTAGCACCGGTTAACTACTCGCCATCTATAATTTATTGGGCGGCGAGTGGTGGAAACCTTTTGCAGTGCTAAGCTGGTACGTGCGGGATGTATATTCTCATATCCCTAAAAAGGTACAAAGAAGCCCGAACGTGCGGAAAGTTCGAAGGTGTGTCAAGATATCTTTTTTAAGCAGACAAAACCGTTTACATTGCCTTGCGACTTGTATTAGAGCATCCGCAGTGGTATGAGATAGTTGCTAGCTATATGATAAGTTATTTAATAGTATTAACCTTCACTAAATAGCTCATAGTATGAATGATCTCACATGACATTCTCACATGCCTTTGGAATGTGTGTATGAGGTTATTTCTTAGTCAAGAGATAGCTTCATTGTCTTTTCTATTTCAAAGTAGAAAATATACTAAGAGCTAGTTTATAAGTTAGCTACTGTAGATGCCCTAAGGGCGTCCATAATGATAATAGCTAATACTAGCTACGTAGGACGTCCGTAATGGTAATAGCTAATACTAACTACGTAGTCAGCTGGTATAGAGATGAGAGACAAGAAAAAACTATTTTATACTACTGGATGCACATGCACATGTTAGACCACGTGATATATATAAGCTACTTGCTTATAGCTAGTGAGCACTCTTTCTCTGCACTGTGCCTTTGGCCCTATCTTTTGTGTTCAGCTGCCCAGATGAAAGCATATTTGAGACATTTAGAGACCAACAACTCTATTATGAATTAAGTAACTTCACTCTCGATCTGGCCTTCCACCATGAACCTAATACATCTGTTTGGTTCATTTGGATGCATGCACTTGAGCTTCAGATCGAGGAAAGGTAGATTCCGGTTGGAATAATTACTTATGCCTACAGGACAGGAAAGGTATATTTCAGTTGGAATGACTACTTGTGCCGACGAGACATCATATGAAAAAGTTGTAGGTATCATCAAGTATTACAACTTAATTAAGTATAAAGTTGGTTTTTATCAGACATCATATGATGCACCTCCCTCCCCAACCCCCTTCACCTCCAACCGTACCTCCTCTTCAGCGGCGAACGGCGGCGGCGGGGGCCAATTCTGGTCCTCGGTGGCCAGATCTGGTCCCCGTGGGGCGGTCTGCTCGATGGTGAAGGCCGATCCGGCTTGCGCCTCGGTGGGCTGACGCGGATAGAGGCACCGTTCTCCCCACCGTTTGGTGGATGAACGGTCTCGGCGGCCGGCGTACCCGCACCGGTGAAGGGGTCTGGCGGCGGCGGGCCGATCTGGGTATCTCAGGCCTGGATCCGATGGCTGCTGCCCCGTGCTGCCCCCTTCTCGGTGCGGGTGGTGCTCCGGTGATGCGGACTCAGGTGGGCGTTGCCTCGGGTCAGGAACATTTTCCCTGGCAGCGGCTTGGGGGTCGATTTGGACTCCTGGGCACCGGATGGAGATGACAGGGTTGGCACCGGCCATCTCCAAGCCGTCCAACCCGCCCTCCCACAGACCACGTCGCTCCCAGGCGGCCCATAAATCGAAACCGATGTACACATCAAAGGACACCGTCGCCCCCTGCTTTTTGCTGCCTCGCGACATGTGGTGAAGACCCTGCCGATCATCTCCGGCATCTCGTTGTATGTAGATTCGGCTTGGATGTGCTTTTGCAGGACTTTGGATTACGGGTGACAACCCTGCCTAGCGGTGCTGGGCCGGCGGCGATGACGCAATCAACGTCATCTTCCCCCTTGGAGGTGTCGCTGTAATTTCCTCTTCCTTTCGTTGATGATGGCGTCTGCGGATGTCATTTACCTTCTTGAAGGCATCAACACAAGCACACCTACTCCTAGCCATGCCCTGCACTGCGACAATTGGGACTCAGCTGCAGCGTCAAGAGCAAGCCAAGGACGCCCTCTCGGATCAAATAGAGGGTCGAAACATTTATAGTTTCCTATAATGTCCTGGTCAATATATAAGACTATGGCTTTTCTCTCTTTTGTTTTTTTCTCTCTTTTGTAACAATTGGCTGTGTACATGCCTAGATGTAAAGGCCAGATATTGAAAATCCTTTATCGAAAAAATCAGACATCATATGATAAAGTTATGAAGTTTTTCGTGCAGCCAATCACTAAGTTCAAGCCACAAACTAGTTGTCGTGGGCTGGAAACGGAGCAAGCGTGATTGTTACGTGTCTCCGGTGACTCAGGTAGACTTAAGAACACAATAATCACAGAGAGGATGCAACGGTTTATCCTTGTTCGAACCAATGAACACAATACGTCCAGTAGCGATGATCCTTATACTCGAAAACACCCAAATTTCAAGGGGTTCCAAAAGAGCGTAGAAAGAGATTTGATAGAGGGTTAGCAAAGTAGCCAAGCTTCATGTGAGATATAACACTGGCAAAATTCATAGGCCATTGAAGCCAGGAAGGGAGAAGAAGAGGCCGGGCAAGCCTTCTTAGCATAGTTTGCATCTAGCTAGCAACTATTGCCTGGCCCACGAAGCGGCTGAGCGCAACACATAGGAAGAAGGTAAAACTCTAGAGATGACCTTGTTGTGATGCATCAACCTCTTCAAAGGTCTGTTGTCTGACCTTATCATCAAGGCACTAGTGACATTCAATGGACTCGATGAACTAGCCATGTCAGGGCAGGTCGTGGACAATGCTTTCTTACACCGTCTGCCGGTCTGCCCTGCTTGGGCACTCATTATATTCTAGTTATGGTGCAAAGATTATAATATTGTTCAAAACTCACTTCTAGGATTTTTCCTTTATATAAAGGTTTTCTCACATGAGATTATAATGGGTAATAAAACAATAATATGTCATATCATTTCTCGAGATTTTTCAACTGGGTCATGAGGGGACATTTCAACAACTAGTATATTTTCCTGTAAGTTTTTGAGGACTAAAAGCTATTGTACGATCTCAATACTGGATTCCATCAAAAGGCGGAGCGTCGAATGCTACAAATTTTCAAGGTGGCAAAAGGACACACATGAAATGGACTAGAATCTAATAATCTATTTGTACGGATGGATCAATATACCATTGACATCATCAGAAAAACACGTTTACTCAATGGACGTCTTCCACTCCGGCCAGTGGCAACCTTGCAAGAACTGTAGCAGCTTAAGATCTGGTGAAAACAGCTCCTCCATTAATTTCTACCCAAACACAAGATCAATCAATACAAAACCAAAAAATCATTCATTTTTTCTCCCTCTTTACACACTCAACGAAACATGGGGCAGCGCACTTGTGCCTTAGACGTACGAGTCCCAAGCAAAGATGAACAGTATTTTAACCAAAAGTTTCATATATTCCAACTTTCCGCACGAACGTTACCAGCTTTTTACCTTATATTTAGGGAACGTCAATAAATATCTCGTACCAGCACAAAAGAACATCACTGGCAAACCAATGCATTATACTATGGAGAGAGTAGCAGTCATCAATACATCAACCTAATAAGTGAACATGACTGAGGATGGGTACATATTATTTTGCACATATAATTAACCTGAAATAAAGAATATGAGCTGTTGGGTTTAGTTGGGCTTGGGACCTTTCCTCGTGTGCACACCTTTAGATGCTACCTGAAAGGTGAATTTCTTGGTGAGACGAATCTTTTAAGTTTAATTAGTCCATTTTTTTTAGATAAAGGATGAAACATCCGGCCTCTACATCCGAAGGATGTACACAGCCAAATTAGTCCATGATTAACTCATATGGTGCTATATAGTAAACATGGGCTAATCATGGACTAATTAGGATTAATAGATTTATCTCGCTAATTAGTCACTGCTTATGCAACGAGTTTTGAAGTTGGTAGCGTCCAAATATATTGCTAATTTTTAGCAGTCGGGATTAGGGATGGTAGGGGTTCCAGCTCCCAATACACAGAGCAGCTCTCTACGGAGCAGATAACCTCCCACCAAACCGTTTGGTAGAGTTGTAGCTCTGAAATGGACCCATATCTAATTTGGGCCATAATGAAAAAAAGACATCTTCCTCCTCCGACGTCTTCCTCCCACACGCGCCATGGTAGGCATGGGCGCTGCGGGGCAGGGACGCCTGGCATGGGCGTGCGCCCATGGTGGCTCATGACTGCGCCGGAGAGGGATGTGGGACAGGACTATTTGGGGGAGGGACGCTAGGAGCGGCCATTTGTAGATAGGACCGGCCGGGGGAGGGGTGTTGAGAGGGGCCATCGGCGAGAGTGGCACTGGGGTGGGGACGTCGACAGGAGGTGCAACTGCTATAGAGCCACGAGGTGACCACATGGCCACGAACAGTGGGGTACTGGTTGGTGGTAGGGAAGCGCCAGATGCAAGCCACGACCAGTGGGGGAGGGTGTTAGGAACGACGTATGGGATATGAAATCAATCACAACAAAGACACACGATTTAACGTGGAAAACCGCTCCAATGTGAAGGGGAAAAACCACGGGCACCAGCCAGGCAACAATCTCACTATCTCAAGAGTTTTGGGTTACACGCAGTTGGCGGCTTACAAGAGAATCAAGTCTCCACAAAACCCTAGCAAGGGCTTATATAGCATACCGCACCCCCCTCCCCCCCCCCATGTGGGCGCTGGGCGTGGCCGGATGGGCCGGGTGCGCTCCGGCCCAAGCCTCTGGCGACGGGCCTCCGCTCCGCTTCGTCAGAAGCCCGGCCATTATCTTGAAGTGAATTTGGAACAACTGCAACAAACTCCACCTTGAGACAAATTCTGCTTGTATCATAAATCAACCAATCATCTTGAACAACAAAGATAGGAAACCGCTGGTGCCAACAATAGTCTCTTGGACTATTCAATTAAACCAACTAAGCTTGAGCACAACTCAAACTTAGCAATAGGAATAGGCTTTATCATCATATCAGTAGGATTATCATGAATACTAATCTTGCATACCTTCAGCTTACCTTCTTCAATCACATCACGCACAAAATGATACTTGATATCTATGTGCTTAGTTCTTTCATGGAACATCTTTTCTCGGAGCCTTTTACCTGTGTGTCCTTATAAAAGTTGGTTGCTACCTGTGTGCCACTAAAAAGTTGGTCGACACCTACATGCCCAACTTGAACTTTGTTTTAACCCACACGCCACTCCGTCCGCATTCCGTGTCCTTGCTACCGTTTGGCTGTTCTGACCTGTGGGCCCGAGTCTTGCGAATGACCATTTTGCCCTTTGTTGTATTGGATGAAGGCGCTGGTTTCTCATCCCCTCGTGCGACTTATCCCCTCGCTCCGGTCTCCTTCCCCTTCCCGCATCGGAGTGCCGTAACCCTAGCGGATCCGAGCGGACGGCCATGGGCGGTTGCGGGCGGGCAGCCGCGGCGGTGAGCGGGCGGCGCGGGCGGGCTGCTGCGGCGAGCGGTGGCGGTCGGGCTGCTGCGGCGAGCGGTGGCGGGCGGGCGGCTGCGGCGAGCAGTGGCGGGCGGGCGGCTGCGCCGCGGCGGGCTGTGGTCGGGCGGTCGCATGGAGTAGTGGATCGAGAAGGCTGCTCATGGCTCCGGCGAGTAAGGGCGTCGAGGAGCTTCCCGTTCCTGGCGGGTGAGTGCACTGCTTCCTCCTTCTTGATCTGTCTTAGTGAACCTAGGTTTCATAGCCATGTGTTTGATTGCCCACCCTTGCTTTCCTGCATTTGCGCTGCTCGCATTTGATTGCCTCTCCTTGTTCATCTGTAGGATGGACGACGCAGACACTAGCTACAAACTAGAAATCAGGATTGTTTCTCCCAGCTCTCGTGGTCCTTGGTATGAGCTGAGCAAAGTTGTAGATGCTGACCGCATCAATTTGAGGGATCTGATTGCTGGTGTTGTTGACAAGAATCCCCATGGGTACCTCGAGTTAGTGAAAGTTTACTATTTTGCATTGGATAGCAAGGTCAATATTGAGCTATGCACTGACCAAGACTTGCTTGACATGTTTGCCAAACACTCAGTCTCCAAATGTTGCTTTATCACTTTTGCATACTACAAGGCCGAGAAGGGCCCCCCCCCCCCCCCCAAGATTCCACATTGGCACTTTGCTAGTGGTAGTGGTGACAATTCGTGGAACCCCCATTCACTCCTTCAAATGCTTGCCCAAGCTTAGGACAACCAACCGGCAAAGACACAGATCGACACTGGACCCATGACCATACCCATCGATATTGATGATGAGATCCTGGCTAACCCATACCCAATGAATGAGCATGTGGGTGTTGATGATGAAGTGTTATATCTTGACTTAGGTCCCACCACCAACCTCCGGCTCAAAACCCTCCCCAAAGAAAGATATGGATGAGGACGAAGAAACCTTTTCGATTCGATGATTCGACTCGATGATGACTCTGATGATGAGATGGTTACAGATAGGGTCCCTGAACCTATGCCTGATCTTGAGTATGACAAGAAGAACCCACCTATGGCTGTAGGGACCATATATTCAAACATGGCTGCTTTTAAAATTGCTTTAGCTACTCATTGTGCTATTGGTGAGCACCAATATGTGATTGAAAAGAGTGATCCAGGGAGGCATAGGGTGCACTGCAAATTCAAGGATGACTTGTGCTGTCGGTGGAGGGTTCTAGCAACAACTCTGAAGGATGGTGTAACTGTTAAGGTAATGAACTGAGCCTTTACCTTTGTCACATTTTTCTCACATTTAATTGGTCTTTACTAATTTAATTGATGTTTACTAATTTGTAGGTCAAAAGGAATCCTCATGAACATTCATGCCAGAGTGCTAGCAGGGATGGAGTGTGTGTTGGGATCACACAGTTTTGGGTTTGCAATAAGGTGCTGGACTGGTTGAAGGAAGATGCCAACATAAGGATCAAAGAACTTACAAGGAGGTTGAAGGCTGAGTACAAGGTAGATGTACCATATAGGAGAGTGTACAAAGGTAAAAATTTAGCTATGGATCAGATTTATGGGCCTTGGGATAAAAGCTTTGACAATTTGTTTAGGTTTAAGGCCCAGATAGAGCATAGGGAGTGCATGTACCATCTTGTCCAGAACTTCAAGAAGAGATTTAGTGGCAAGGTCTTTGATGATCATTTGTGGGCTGCCTCATATTCATGGACACAAGACATGTTCAACAAGCATTACACAATGAGTACTTGCCAAACCTCAAGCAATGGTGTACCGCTTGCCAATCACAAGAAGTTGTGGACTAGGAGCCAGTACAGGTTAGGGTCCAAAGTGGACTATGTCACTAACAATCTTGCTGAGAGTTTCAACAACTGGATCAAGGCAGAGAAGGGTAGGAATCTTGATGACTTGCTGGACACAATAAGGCAAAAAATATTGATCAAATGGAACCATAGGAAGAAAGTGGCTATGAAGTTTACAGGGAAGATTCTTCCTCACATAGAGAAGAAGCTGAGGGAGGACAGTTTTAATCTAGATATTGAAGTGATCACAAGTTCCCGAGATGGTGTTGCGTAGATATGTGCAAAAGGAGACCCTCCGGCATACGGGTTTGTGGTCGGTTGCCTAAGAGGGAGTGCACTTGTAGGGTTTGGCAAGGGACGGGAATCCCATGTAGGCATGCAATTGCCTACATCACTTCCATTTCGGTGCAAGACTAGAAGACTTTGTTGATGACTACTACTCTGTCCAAAAATTTCAAACTTGCATATGCAGGCTCAATCCCTTGCATTCCAGACAAAAGCATGTGGCCCACATCCAACCATGGATTCTTCATGCATCCTCCTTTGCTTAAGGCTACAGCACGAGGAAGAAGGAAAAATAGGATGAAAGGTGCTCTTGAAGGTGGAAGTCAAGACGGGAGGCATAAATGCCTCACTTGTGATCGAAAAGGACATCACCGGTACACATGCGGGTTTGGCAAGCTCAAGACATAGCTGCAATTGCAGCTATAAGGTGATGTTTTCTTACTTGCATTCTCTTTACATGTACATGCTGCATTCTCTTTTCTTGCAACTCATGTTGTCTTGTCCATTGCGAGTGGGTCTCGCCAAAGAAAAGGCTTAAAAATTAGAAAGTCGGAAACGGCCCGGCCTTAACACGTAAAACCAGTCTTGTGGTTGCTGTTCCATCAGGCATGCAGTACCCAAGAAATGAAGCTGTGGAAAAAGCTATTGAGAAAAAAAAAGAAAGAGAAGGCATCCTCGTCTTCGCCGGAGTTCAAGGAAACGTAAGAGGCCGGCTACAACTACATCGCCCAGGTTCCAACGGTTGTCATCATGTCACTTTTGTGCTTCTAACATTTGTCTTGTGGTGGCAAGGTCGGACAAGGAAGCAATGAACCAGGACAAGGAAGGAATGCACCGGTTCCACTTCGGGCTATCTTAGCTCCTCCCATGCATGAGAGCTCTTTTGCCACGGTCCGGATACAAGAGGAAGGGGTGCTTTGCGGCGAGCTACTATACCCAAGCGAAGCTGGCCATTATGAAGAAGTTGACACCGCGAAGGGCCTTGCTGCATCTCGCCAACCCGGCTTGCCCAACCAGCCCCGCTTCCAACACCGAAGCAAGAAGAAGCCGCGACCGGAGTGAAAGATCACTCCTCTTTTGCTATGTCATGCCATTAAACCTCGTTGTCTTCTTTTGATGGATGGATGAAACTATGATGGCATGTACTTTTGGATGTGAGGAACTTAGGTGTTTAAACCGTAATGTTGAATGTCGGTATGTTGAACCGAGATGATGGCTACTTAATTGTAGTGTTGAATGTTGGTATGTTGAACCGAGATGATGGCGAACCGTGATTTGGGATGGTGAATGTTAAATGTGTTTAACCCATGTTGTTTAAAGGTTGTGCTGAAATGGTCATTTGTGTTGATTAAATGTGATTCATGTTTATGGAATGTACATGGCATGAGACTTTGATTCATTGATTCATGTTTATGGAATGACATGAGATCCTGAGAAGGGCTAAGCATGTCTATATATACAGGAGAAGCAGGGACTGGCTTTGGCGCCAACACCACTGTCTTTTGGCACCAACAACGGTCCCTGTGGCGCCAAAAACAGCTAGCCCTCGGAGTGGCACCAGGGACCAAACAAAGTTCAAGCCCAAGGGCATTCAAGTCTGGAACTGAGCAGTTAACGGCCGTTAACACCAGAATTGGACAGAGTGGCACACGGGGTAAAACGAATTTTAACTTGGGCATGTAGGTGTCACCAAACTTTTTAAGGGCATGGAGGTAGCAGCGAACTTTTTTGAGGGCATACAGGCAAAAGGCTCTGTACACAGTTTTGTCACAAATTGTCAGACATCGGGAACCAGTTGACAGTGCTCCTTTTATGACGCTGTGATCTGTCTTTATATGACGTTTACATAGTATCACAGTAAATAAGTTGTACAGATGACCATTCCCATCGTCAATATAACCCCTGCAAGTGGATCGTACTCCATGTTGTTCACCCTCATCTTCTCCTTGCACCTTCTAAACAAAAATATTGGGCATGACTTCATTTTCCAACAACAAAATCAAAGGATACCACACACTGTAATTGAAACCATAACCTTAATAAATTTCATAGCATATATAGTTTTATTCTAGAACCTCAAAGGAGTGCAATTCAAGCCATAACCTTAACATATATAGTGCAATTCAAACCATAACCTTAACATAGTTTCATGGCCACATACCCACATCCATTCAATATAGACTAAGTTTCGTCAACGCCCACTTGGGCTAACAAAAGTCAATGGCAGAGGGAAACACCATCATCACTGCACATTCGGGCTTCCAAAAGTCTTCAGCCACCACAGGTCAACATCGATCATCACTTTGCCTTCTTGTGCAGTGCGGCGTCCTCCAAGATCTTCTCATACTTGACTATCTTGGCTTGTTTGGTCTGAAGTTCCTGAAGGCACCCTTCAATCTTCTTATTGTGGATGTCATCCTTGACCAGTTCAGTGAGGTTGTCAACCTTTGAAGTGAGAGAATTGATGCTCTGTTGCAGGGGACGGGTCACGCTTTCGATGGCGCTTATGAGCGCTGGTTGAGTCATCACCAAGTTGGAAACATGGTACTACACAAATGGACAAGATGAACTATTATAGTAATGTGCTCAAACAACAACAAATACATAATGTGTGTATAGGACTGCAGGTAGAAACTGTCTATTAATTTGCATACACAGAATTGATGACATTCGAAACTATATCTTGATTCACATTCACAAAAGTGGTGACATTCAAAACTGATAACATTATATATCCAAATATTATGAAAATAGAGCACCTTCAAGTTCAATGTACATCAAAGTAAAATTATAGACCTATGGCTATTTATCTGTTTGTCTATCTTTGACAAGTTAAATTCAAGATAAAACTATTTCTAGATATGGCTACTCAAGTTCAATGTATAGCAAATGGGACACCTTCAAGTTCAATGCAAGAAAAAAAACAAGTGCCACATCAATTATTTATACACATCATTGGCCTTAAAAACTGAAGAAAAGCACATTTGTTACTAGGCTCAAACTACCAGACATACTAATCCTCTTTATCCATCTCAAATCACAATATGCAATGTGGGTGTGCCTACAAGTTTTCAGAGATAATACCTCACTGCTGGTGGAGATCTTCTTGTTGGAGCTGGATGGCGACCTGCGGAAGGAGCTCGTCGAACAACTGAGAAAGCCGGTGTCACATTTGGGACCCCCGCGCAGAAGGTTCCTGCAGTACTGGGGTTCGTCATTGAAGCAATCGAGGCAGAGCTGCATCACGTCGTCGCTCTCTGGCGATGAAGATCCAGAGGAGGCCTTCGTGGCCGTCCCCGCAGTGGTCGTCCGCCGCCACCGCACCCTGCTTCTTGGCCACAGCCGCGGCCTGCTTCTTGGCCGCAGTCGCGGCCCACTTCTTGGCCTCCGCCGCCGCCGCCGTTGCTTCTTCTTGGGCGCCGTCGTAGGCTTCTTCTTTGCTATCGTCGCAGGTTTCTTGGACGCCATCGCATGCACGGTCGTCGAGGCTAGCTTCTTGTCCGCCGCCGTGGACAGCTTCTTGGGCGCCGCCGCGGGCCTCTTCTTGGCCGCCGCGGGCTTCGCCCTCATAGCCCTTGCTAGGGCTTCAGCTTTCCTCGTAGCCACCGCCGCGGGTACTGTAACAGAACCGACCAACTAACATAATTACTGTTCACTAATCAAGCCACGTAGACGGCTTAAGCAGTAAACGGCAATTATACTAGCCCGTAGTCTGGAAACCTCGAAGGGTTTCACCAATGTCACATACATCTCGGATCGTTTTCCAACACATGCCATCACGAGATCATTACAACAGTTCACAAATTATTACATAAAGTGCTCAATTTAGTTATTACAAACCAGTTCTCAAATTCAAAGTGCGGAAGCAAATTTAAACTCTGTTTTCAAACACACGCATGAAGTTTTTCTTCTAATAGTGCCAGATTTCCATCGAGATCCACTACAGCAAAAGATACGAAGGAAGGAATGATCGAGCCCACGATCTACTCATCTCCAACTACCGGATGGAAGCATGTCGGGCAATAGCCGTAGACCATCTCACCAACTGCAACAACATTGGGAATTGCACCCTGAGTACTTGGTACTCAACAAGACTTACCCGACAAAAGGAAAATAAGGAAAAGACTCTTTGGTGGATGCCAGGCTTTATGTGGGGTAGCCGACATTTTCTTTGCCAAAAGGATGAGCTTATTAATAATCATTTAGTGATAAAAGGACTCTCTAGCTTATCCGATTAAGTTGGGGCCTACCGGCTATATTAGCACCCGCACTACTTCATCATTTTAGTAGAAGCAATCAATAATAATCATATAACGCATTGATTGAGTAATCATTAGCCAACATGTATGAACATAACCACCTCGCACAAAGAATTCTTGTTTGCGACCGCGCCGCTGTCTCTCTCAAGTGTTCACTGTCCAGGAACGATGGCGATTATAATCGATTGCTACTCAGCTGAGGGGTATTCCTCACACAAACTAGGCACGCTCCTCGAAAGCAGCCTTAGTCACCATGATCTACTCGGGAAAAGACGCGGGATCAACATACCACCACCATGACCAAGGAAACTCCCGGCAGCCAACAGGTAAGCGTGCCCATCAAATGACACCGCCCTATCTTAAGGTCTCACCAACCGGGCCCTTGTTACACCCACCCCCATCACCAGCATGGATACATGGCAGTTGAAACCCGGCCCAAGTAGATTCTAGGCTTCGCGGTTGGGCACCCGGGCCCTTCCAGCTAAATGTGAGGCGGCATTCAACATGATCAAGGACGTATGAAGCCATATTTCTTTAAGAGGTGATTTAGAAGGCCTCATGGTTATGCTCACTACCAACCTACACCAATCTCAATCCAAGGGATAGTAACCACCTATCCGCGCAGATGATGGTCGATCACCTGTCTTCTACCGATTAAGTAGCAGGCCTAAGCTCTACGTAGCCCTGTACCTACCATAGGATAGCTTTTGTGGTAAGTAGTCCTAATGCAAACTATATTTTCCGAGCAACTCCTATAACATAAATGCATCATATATATAGTAAAGGACTCAATAAATATTTGCAAACCGTAGGAGAATATGCTCCGGGGCTTGCCTTTGACGAAGGAGCTAGGGACGTGGTTAGGACACTCGGGCAGATCAGCTTCTGGCTCCTCTCCTTCGGCTGCCTCCTGTAGCTCCTGCTGCTCCTCCACGTTCAGCTCCTCGCGAACTGCTTGGTTGGTGGTCTCCTGCGATCCTGTATGATGCGATGCAAGTATATAAATAACGTGCGAATGAAGTGAAGTTGTATAATAATGATGTCATGATGTATATGCTTAGCAAAAGAATGGAAACAACACCATAATTTACTCATAACAACATCTTTGTCTAACCCTCATCATCAATCATCCCCACTTGCAACCCCGTCGGAATCCGACATAAAACCCTATGCTTCTACAGCAAGTCCTACCTCTGCTGCTCCTAAAATTCCACAAAAATTACAGCAGCACACTCATAGCTAGACTAAGCTACCACAGAAAATTTACCTCAAGACTCCAAGTATTCTGGCCTATACAAAATTCACAAGCCAGCTGCCACACATGGTCCAGAAATTACTTTGTATTACCAAAGTAGTCCAACATCAGCACCAATGGCATGTGGACCTTCCAAACAGCATGTAAACATGCCTCAAGAAGTTTTATGGCCATAGCATCAACCCATAATTTTCTATGACCTAGACTCAGTTATTAGCACTTGCCACCCACAAAGTTTTCAGGTTCATGATGGTTTGAAAGAGCTAAGTGATCCATACTTAGAGAAATACTAAGTTGTATACTAGCACTAGAGAGCCATTAACTTGTAACTCATCATGATCTCCATAAGAAAGATAGCATACATGAAGCATATGTGCAAAGGGAGATAAGCGAGACATCTTTATTTATTTATTTATTTATTTATTTATTTGTTATTATTTTTATTTCCTTTTGAATATGATAAAGTAAACAAATGAAATGTAAGATAGAAGACTTACCTTAGTGGGGGAGAGAATCTGCCCCAAGCTTGGCTCTTGCTCACTGTGATGGTGGATAGAGTTGGAACCATGCGTTCCAACGCGTGCATCCTCCACTTCTATCGCCTCCGTCTTTGGTTGGCACTTCTTGCCCCATGGGCAAGGATTGCACGCTCCGAATTGTGCTCATGACGGGAGGCATTCCCATGGACCCAATATCCCCGGAGCTCACCTTGTCTTCCTCGGCTTCCTTGCGGGTTATGAGGGACCAGCCGCCCTATGTGAACAGCGAGCCATCCCTCATGTCACCCCGTCCGTCCTCGCAACATGGTGGACTCTTTTTGTCCACTTAATGGCTAGATTTCTTAGCACATACAACCAATGTTTTTCACTAGGGAGAGGGACTTTGACTGTATGGCCAGGATAAATCATTTTTGAGTCCACCCCTTGGATCTCTTTTTAGCATACCAATGTTAATGAACATGAGCTTATTTATGACATCTCTTTCCTTGGCTATGTACTCAACATTGTGTGTATCAAGCAAACCCATTGAATCAGCCATACGAGTAACAAGTGAAGTGAAGTAAATGGGTTTCTAACATCCATTGGAGTTAAGCCAAAAGTACACTAGTAATTTCACGGGTGAAACTTGAATTTTACACACCATAGCATAAAGGAGTTTTAGTTCATTATCTCCAATGGTGGTGATTCTAGTTTCATGACAAAGAATGATAACCATCCAATAGTAAATAAAGCACAGGGTTGGATTATGGATTTTGGCAGGAATAGGAAAAGAGCTATCATTGGAGTCAAAGACTGCTTTTCAAGATTCAGCTTTGTCAAATGCTTTAGTGTCATCTTCTAAGCCAAGCTCAAAATTGTGACCAAAGCCTAAAGCAGTACTTGAGTGACTCCAAGTTAAGCTATAGTTCTCAATGAACATGCGAAAGGTTACCCCATTGTTTGTTGATTTTAAGGTGCACAGAAACTCATGGGTAAGCAATTTGATTCCTTGTTCATGAATTTGCCAAATCCACCCCAACCAATGGTATTGAAGACGGTATTCAATTCATTGGTCATACCGGTTAATCCAAGGATGTTGGGTCGACGATGATGGAGTGGGCGAAGTTGCTTGAGTGAAGGATGTAGAAGTTGTGCAACTCCTTTTGGGTTAGCATGAGACCACTCCCAGGATCTCTTGCTCTTGATGGAGAATGTATGGCACAAGTTGGTGATGCACTTCTTCTTCCTCCTCAATCCCATGGCTTTCTTCGTCAGAGTGGTGAGAGCTATGGGAAGAACTCTCACCCTTACCTTTCTTAAGCCGAGAGATGAGGAGCTTCTTCATCCTAGCTACAAGTGAGGCAAACCAAGCTTCTCCTACTACTACTATGCAAGAGAGAAAAGGGAAATATTTTTGGGTTTTTGGTTTTATGGCTACTACTAAGCTAAGCTTGAGAAGAACTTGTAACACCAGAGAAGACAATGTGAGCTCGAGATGATTCTACTGGTTTGGGTGTGGAAGTGAGCTCACATTGCAAAGGTAAGTATAGGGGGAGACAGGCAAGTGGAGATCCCCCAAGGATCGGCCGAACCTCCCTAAGAGCACTTTGAAGTTACTTTCAACTATGGACAGGGAGTCTTGCGTTGTGTTTACAGAAGTTTTCAAATGTTGGTCCAAGTGGGGGTCGGCCGACCCCCTTCCTAGTCTTCCAGAACTTTAAGTAGGTTGTGTTGGGTTGTCTGATAAAGAGAGAGCTTGGTGTGGACCAAAGGTTTTGAAATGTTTAGATGTTCCCTTGTCTAGTGCTTTGTAGAAGAGAAAAGATGAAAGGCAAAAGCGGAGACATGTTCAAAGTAATTCTCATGAACCATGGGAGTATTCAAGCATGCCTTGGTGTCCACTTTGCAGGTTTGTGTTGGTGGCTTGGTCCCAAGAGCATTCAGGATGCAAAAAGAGCACCCCATGCTAAGATTATGAGCAGAGGGACCAACTCTTTTCAGATTTTGGCTAGTGTGACGTGCATAGGATTCCTAGGTGTTGCAATTGGGAGACAGCAGGCTGCCCGAGGGCACCATGGAAGGATCAACCGATCCCTACGTGTGGGCCCCTGAGGCACCACATTACTGCTCTTGAATCCTAGCATCTAGCTAAAGTGAAATGAGTGTCAGTGGGTCCAATGGTAGAGTCGACCTACCCCACCTTGGGTGGTCCACCAGCTACAATTCTCACTATAAGTTGTTCTCAAGATTTTATTACCTATGGCTAAGTCGAAATAAAATATGCAGAGGTGAAAATAAACATGTTATTGGAAAGGGAAATGCAATAATTGAAATGCATGAAGTAAATATGAGATAACTACTGACATACCTTATCAGCGAGGGCTCCATGTTTTAGGTCCATAGAGCAGGACCTCTCCTTCATGTTCATTCCGTCGGGTGCTCTGATTGGTCTCGATGATGGGGACCCTGATTGCACCTCTAATCTTTGCCATGCCATCGGGATTTCCAACATTTTTTCTTTTCTTTTCTTTTGATAAAGGTTTCATTCAAAGTTCCCTAGTAGAATTTTAATTACCTCCATTATGAATTTATCCCAAAGACTTACCCTTACGGATTTTGAGTAATTCCCTGGGGGTTAGTCCAAGAATACAACCAAGGTATATACTAGTAAATTTTTAGTTCAAAAATCAAACTCGACACATGTCTAATTTGATTCGGTAGGCTAATTAACCTAAGCACCACGCTTAATTTAAAAAGCCTATGAAAATGTGATCATTGCATCCAAATTTTAAAACTACGCACCATGCTAAATTTAAAATTATAGATGTATGACCAACATCCAAACCAAAGCATACTGGTATAGAGAATAGTAGCATGATCACGAGGAACATGAGATTGATTCAAACTGGGTGTCAGAGCATTGAATGACTAATTTAGAGAACCATTTTTTTATGCAGGCAATGCAAGTGGGATGAATGAAGGTAATCAAGCAAACATGTCGTGGTTATTTTGAAGAAAATAAAAAGGAGTGATATGCATGCAAATCTAGGCTTTAGCTTTTTCATGTAGCATGGACCATCTAAGGGTCATCATCATAACGACTGGGAAAGCCGATATATGAGCTGAGATGTTCCCATTTAACATTCGCCTACTACAAAGCTAACTAGGAGCATCGAATAGATAGACCACAATAAAATTGTCGTCTACCTAGACTAGGCATGGTGCCCGAATACAACTCAAAGACTAGGAGCCACCCAAAGAAAGTACTAGATTTAAGAAACACTAAGCAAACATGCAGCGGTGAAACTAAATTTTAGAATGAATAAAAAAATGTTTTTGGTTGGTTCTCTCATACATTGATTGATTCATCACTCACAATTTGTGATTGAATTGTGAATGATGTAGTCGTTCCGTCCTATATGATGATCTTATTTACTCTTGACAATGACCTTCTCTCCATCTCGCATAGAGTTAGTATGTACAAACATATACATATCTATGCAATGATGTGGTGGTGGTTGATTGTTCAAGAATGATCAGGCACCCTAAGCTCGTGATGTTTTTTTACTCACAAAAGCTAGTGGCAAACTAGATTAGCAGATATCAAGGTAACTACCAAAATCTTTATGCCAATTGCTTCCCCGGCAACGGCGCCAGAAAGCTTGTTGGTATTTCTTAGCATATGCAATTAAGTTCGCAAGCACACGATGTACCGCTGTAGCTTTCACCAAGGAGTATTCCAAGGTATCATATTTATCCACAGGGAAGCAAGGTCAAAGATAGTGGTAGTTAGCCATCCCGTATCTACTAACTAATATACCTACTAAACTAGAGTGGGGGATAAGGGATGTATATGATAAGTGTAGCGACACACACACAGGATGAGTTCCAATGATAAATGAGCAGGTTAGCAAGTGAGGAGGACAATGAGTGAGCATAAGGTTTCCAATTATCTATCTCTACTTGCCTGGTTCTGACTTAGCAAGTCAAGTCATATCAAGCAAGGTCAATGTTCATACAGAATTGCACTTTGAGCCACTAAACTGCTTAGCAACAGAAAGGGATGAGAAGGGTGCTAAACCGCCTAGCACAAGAAAGCCTACGTTTTAATAACTTGGCCAAACGTGGTGGAATCAAAGCCTAGATAGGGCTGTCACCACCTACTAGGTACCACAACAAGCCGTTGGACAAGCCGCAAGCGTATAGTCTAGACACCACGTCTACACTATATCTCACTACTCTAATCTGACGTCTAGTGGACTGATTAGAACATCGTGTTAAGGTCGATGAACCGGTGCAAAGGTACACTACCATTATCTTGCTATCAAATAACTATGACTATACTAACAACCAAGACAACATAACAAGTCATGTTGAAATAAAGTAAAGTAGTAAGGCAAAGTAGAGAAGATAACTATATAAATAACTCAAGTCTTACAAAGAGAGAAAGAAGACTAGAACCATACCAGACTTCCTGGGAGACCAGAGCTAAAGACCAGAGACACACTCTAACTCCTAACGCTACTGCTAGCGCTACATCTTGAGATAGATTGGAGAGCTCCTCCTTGTGGCGTGTCTACGAATGAGGGAGAGGGGTCTATTTATAAGTGGGAGGTGGAGTAGGGGCTACTCCATCGCCATGTCATCAATCCGTGTGCCTCCCATCCTCCACCATTGGATCAAACTGTCATAAGATCAATGGTGGAGAATAATTCAACATGTGCCTCTTTTAATTCACCATGTGCTTCTTTGCACGGAGGCATGCAAAAGGAGGTGGAGGGGGAGGACGCCCCTTGGCCACCATGTGTGGGTCGACCGAGCCCCTCTATGGCAGGTGGGGCCTTCCTCCTTCTTCCAAGCATGGCCCACCTATCATAGAGTGTGGTGGAGCTTGGTTTGGTCTTGGGTTAGTCAGTTTGCTTCCTTTGTGGGCCCATGGATCCATGTGAGTTAAATATGAGCCATTGAGAGAAAACACACACTTCATCCAAGGGTGGAGAATGACTTTGGAGTGTTTCCCATGGAACATGGCTACTTTGGGCGACCTAGTGGGCCCCATAGCTGGTCGGGCGACCCCACTAGGTGGGTCCCACTTGTATTTGGATTTCAATTAATTTGATGAATTCATATCTTCTCACTCCGTACTCCAAACATAGCAAATAATATATCCATTTTGATCATCTCGATGAGCCCGTCGCAATGGTGTACTACAATTTGTCATCTAAGGTACTTTTATACAGTGATATTTTAGTATACCTGCAAAACAACTGGGAGCACCAAAATAGGGTTTAATGACCATCAACACCCCCGTGGACTCCCACCCTTCGGATGAACGAGCAAGAACATAGGTAAACCCGAAAGAACATCGAACTATCACCCTACTCTTAGTCGTAAATCTAAATCTAAACTTATAAAACCTATGAACTATGAAGACACATTGAAGAACTTGTTATGAGATGATCATATTAACGTTGGTCTTGTTCATGATCATCGAATATAACATAATCTAAAGTATACTCTAGTTCCGACATAAGACCGTATATATAAAATGAGAGCTTGAATAAGGAAGAACTCTTTATATTACCAAAGAGTGGCACTTCTTCCTAGGAGATAAGCTCTCCGGGTAGCTCAACGTTGCTCCCAGAGAATACTAAATGTCTAAACTAGAGAACAAGTGTGAGGAATTCGAGAGAGGCACAAAATGGTGTGTGTGTTGAGGGGGTCTCCTCTCCTTCTTTTATAGATCCCCGAAGGCGGTTCGAGGGTAGAGGAAGAAATTCCCACACGACATCGCCCTAGATGGAAGGAGGAAAACCGACCTGCGCTGTTCGGGCCCACGAGCTTGCATGGTCGGCGCGCTCGCGCCCTAGGTGCGCCCGCTCCTGGTGGCTGCGTCCCCGCGACCGACCTTTGCATGTCGGTTGCTTGTGGGGCCTGGGCCTCCTCCTTGGTGGGGAATTTATCCATCTCGGTCCCGAAGTAGGCTTCTTCCATCTCCCATTGGTTTACACCTTTCAAAAAGCGTATTTTTATTTCATAATACCTGTACATTATAAATAATCCTGCAAAATAGATTTTCTCCAAGTATAAGTGGAATTATGTTAGTAGCAAAGGTGAATGTGCATAAAAATATATAATTCTCCCTTTTCGACCTTGAGTTGGTATGATTTTGCCGATATGGACCGCCAATCACTACAGATTGAAATCGTTAACGACAAGCAAAAATCACCACCGATGCCCACCGGTTATTCGATGACAAGCCTGCCCAAGCGAAGCATTGTCTCACGGTCGCAACCAACCATCACCAATGATGACCACCGCAACTACGCGGGCGGTGCCGTAGCCGGAGACCATGCTACTAGGCGCTCGCGACGTTGCACCAACACCGCAACGTGCCAATGACGATGCCTTCACCAAGCCAGCCACCGACAACATCAATGATAGCATGTCGTCGCACAACGTCCATGACAACAACATGGCCTCGAACATCTTACAATTATGACACTAGCAACATCGACACTGTCATCGCGACGTCAACCTGACCGATGTTTCAGCGCGAGGGCATGCTGATTGGAGAGGGGTAAGTAGTGCCACGCGACTAAATGGGGCTGTGAGCCCGATTGGCCGCGAACGCACCAGCTGCAGCAGCGCCCGGAGGCCGCTCCAGCCCGGTGACACGACACTGCTAGAGGCTGGACCATGGCACACCAACCAACGCCCAATACGCGCCGGCCTCCAACTACGACATACGACAAAGGTGCACCAACGAGCACCCTACAAGGACGCGACCCGATGTCTGCCACCGCCATGATCTTCATCAACAACTTGGGTTGCAAGCTCATCTACGTCGACAACGCGTGCACCACGATCACCGGCAACAAAACGCCTTTGAACGACTACCCAATCTACAGCTTGCTCTATGGCCAAGAATCCACACCAGCGCATATGAGCAACGACCACGTCTACACCTACAACGGCAACCTCCTCCATGGCCTGGAGTTCGCAGCAACTCGCACGTCAGGTAACATCGACAACACCAGCCTCTTCAAATACCATCCGAGACAACCCTCTACTTTGATTTGGCGTCATCGCAATGACACCGGCAACACATTAAGGATGCAGCACGGGGACACGGTGCGTGGAAAAGAGGGAAGTGCAATAACGAGCCAAGGCCCATGCGGCAAGGAGAAGGGGCACGGGGCCCCTCCCGCCCACACGCCACCGCCGTGCACCACCGCCGCCGCCGTAGGCTAGGGTTTTAGGTCGCCTAGAGGCTAAGAAATCTCCGAGCTATAAATACAAGGGGAATTATAACCGTTCTATTCAATAAAGGAATTGGGGTCAAACCCTTTTACCCAACTCTCCAGCTCTCGGGCTCTCTCCCTCCCTCAACCCTAGCACCGCCGCCGCCGCCACGCTTTGCCACTAGCACCGCCGCCCTCCGCGCCACCGTCGCCACGGATCTGCCGCCGGTCGCCGCCCACCACCGGCTACTACGTCAAAAATACCGCCGCTATGGCCTCTAGCGTCAAATTATTACATTTTATCACTCCTTTAGTGTTTTCACACTTTTAGCACTTCTATTTGGATTCCAGTTTAAAAAGTGCAAAAGTTTAGCACCGGTTAACTACTCGCCATCTATAATTTATTGGGCGGCGAGTGGTGGAAACCTTTTGCAGTGCTAAGCTGGTACGTGCGGGATGTATATTCTCATATCCCTAAAAAGGTACAAAGAAGCCCGAACGTGCGGAAAGTTCGAAGGTGTGTCAAGATATCTTTTTTAAGCGAGACAAAACCGTTTACATTGCCTTGCGACTTGTATTAGAGCATCCGCAGTGGTATGAGATAGTTGCTAGCTATATGATAAGTTATTTAATAGTATTAACCTTCACTAAATAGCTCATAGTATGAATGACCTCACATGACATTCTCACATGCCTTTGGAATGTGTGTATGAGGTTATTTCTTAGTCAAGAGATAGCTTCATTGTCTTTTCTATTTCAAAGTAGAAAATATACTAAGAGCTAGTTTATAAGTTAGCTACTGTAGATGCCCTAAGGGCGTCCATAATGATAATAGCTAATACTAGCTACGTAGGACGTCCGTAATGGTAACAGCTAATACTAACTACGTAGTCAGCTGGTATAGAGGTGAGAGACAAGAAAAAACTATTTTATACTACTGGATGCACATGCACATGTTAGACCACGTGATATATATAAGCTACTTGCTTATAGCTAGTGAGCACTCTTTCTCTGCACTGTGCCTTTGGCCCTATCTTTTGTGTTCAGCTGCCCAGATGAAAGCATATTTGAGACAATTAGAGACCAACAACTCTATTATGAATTAAGTAACTTCACTCTCGATCTGGCCTTCACCATGAACCTAATACATCTGTTTGGTTCATTTGGATGCATGCACTTGAGCTTCAGATCGAGGAAAGGTAGATTCCGGTTGGAATAATTACTTATGCCTACAGGACAGGAAAGGTATATTTCAGTTGGAATGACTACTTGTGCCGACGAGACATCATATGAAAAAGTTGTAGGTATCATCAAGTATTACAACTTAATTAAGTATAAAGTTGGTTTTTATCAGACATCATATGATGCACCTCCCTCCCCAACCCCCTTCACCTCCAACCGTACCTCCTCTTCAGCGGCGAACGGCGGCGGCGGGGGCCAATTCTGGTCCTCGGTGGCCAGATCTGGTCCCCGTGGGGCGGTCTGCTCGATGGTGAAGGCCGATCTGGCTTGCGCCTCGGTGGGCTGACGCGGATAGAGGCACCGTTCTCCCCACCGTTTGGTGGATGAACGGTCTCGGCGGCCGGCGTACCCGCACCGGTGAAGGGGTCTGGCGGCGGCGGGCCGATCTGGGTATCTCGGTGCGGGTGGTGCTCCGGTGATGCGGACTCAGGTGGGCGTTGCCTCGGGTCAGGAACATTTTCCCTGGCAGCGGCTTGGGGGTCGATTTGGACTCCTGGGCACCGGATGGAGATGACAGGGTTGGCACCGGCCATCTCCAAGCCGTCCAACCCGCCCTCCCACAGACCACGTCGCTCCCAGGCGGCCCATAAATCGAAACCGATGTACACATCAAAGGACACCGTCGCCCCCTGCTTTTTGCTGCCTCGCGACATGTGGTGAAGACCCTGCCGATCATCTCCGGCATCTGTTGTATGTAGATTCGGCTTGGATGTGCTTTTGCAGGACTTTGGATTACGGGTGACAACCCTGCCTAGCGGTGCTGGGCCGGCGGCGATGACGCAATCAACGTCATCTTCCCCCTTGGAGGTGTCGCTGTAATTTCCTCTTCCTTTCGTTGATGATGGCGTCTGCGGATGTCATTTACCTTCTTGAAGGCATCAACACAAGCACACCTACTCCTAGCCATGCCCCGCACTGCGACAATTGGGACTCATTTGCAGCGTCAAGAGCAAGCCAAGGACGCCCTCTCGGATCAAATAGAGGGTCGAAACATTTATAGTTTCCTATAATGTCCTGGTCAATATATAAGACTATGGCTTTTCTCTCTTTTGTTTTTCTCTCTCTTTTGTAACAATTGGCTGTGTACATGCCTAGATGTAAAGGCCAGATATTGAAAATCCTTTATCGAAAAAATCAGACATCATATGATAAAGTTATGAAGTTTTTCGTGCAGCCAATCACTAAGTTCAAGCCACAAACTAGTTGTCGTGGGCTGGAAACCGGAGCAAGCGTGATTGTTACGTGTCTCCGGTGACTCAGGTAGACTTAAGAACACAATAATCACAGAGAGGATGCAACGGTTTATCCTTGTTCGAACCAATGAACACAATACGTCCAGTAGCGATGATCCTTATACTCGAAAACACCCAAATTTCAAGGGGTTCCAAAAGAGCGTAGAAAGAGATTTGATAGAGGGTTAGCAAAGTAGCCAAGCTTCATGTGAGATATAACACTGGCAAAATTCATAGGCCATTGAAGCCAGGAAGGGAGAAGAAGAGGCCGGGCAAGCCTTCTTAGCATAGTTTGCATCTAGCTAGCAACTATTGCCTGGCCCACGAAGCGGCTGCGCGCAACACATAGGAAGAAGGTAAAACTGTAGAGATGACCTTGTTGTGATGCATCAACCTCTTCAAAGGTCTGTTGTCTGACCTTATCATCAAGGCACTAGTGACATTCAATGGACTCGATGAACTAGCCATGTCAGGGCAGGTCGTGGACAATGCTTTCTTACACCGTCTGCCGGTCTGCCCTGCTTGGGCACTCATTATATTCTAGTTATGGTGCAAAGATTATAATATTGTTCAAAACTCACTTCTAGGATTTTTCCTTTATATAAAGGTTTTCTCACATGAGATTATAATGGGTAATAAAACAATAATATGTCATATCATTTCTCGAGATTTTTCAACTGGGTCATGAGGGGACATTTCAACAACTAGTATATTTTCCTGTAAGTTTTTGAGGACTAAAAGCTATTGTACGATCTCAATACTGGATTCCATCAAAAGGCGGAGCGTCGAATGCTACAAATTTTCAAGGTGGCAAAAGGACACACATGAAATGGACTAGAATCTAATAATCTATTTGTACGGATGGATCAATATACCATTGACATCATCAGAAAAACACGTTTACTCAATGGACGTCTTCCACTCCGGCCAGTGGCAACCTTGCAAGAACTGTAGCAGCTTAAGATCTGGTGAAAACAGCTCCTCCATTAATTTCTACCCAAACACAAGATCAATCAATACAAAACCAAAAAATCATTCATTTTTTCTCCCTCTTTACACACTCAACGAAACATGGGGCAGCGCACTTGTGCCTTAGACGTACGAGTCCCAAGCAAAGATGAACAGTATTTTAACCAAAAGTTTCATATATTCCAACTTTCCGCACGAACGTTACCAGCTTTTTACCTTATATTTAGGGAACGTCAATAAATATCTCGTACCAGCACAAAAGAACATCACTGGCAAACCAATGCATTATACTATGGAGAGAGTAGCAGTCATCAATACATCAACCTAATAAGTGAACATGACTGAGGATGGGTACATATTATTTTGCACATATAATTAACCTGAAATAAAGAATATGAGCTGTTGGGTTTAGTTGGGCTTGGGACCTTTCCTCGTGTGCACACCTTTAGATGCTACCTGAAAGGTGAATTTCTTGGTGAGACGAATCTTTTAAGTTTAATTAGTCTATTTTTTTAGATAAAGGATGAAACATCCGGCCTCTACATCCGAAGGATGTACACAGCCAAATTAGTCCATGATTAACTCATATGGTGCTATATAGTAAACATGGGCTAATCATGGACTAATTAGGATTAATAGATTTATCTCGCTAATTAGTCACTGCTTATGCAACGAGTTTTGAAGTTGGTAGCGTCCAAATATATTGCTAATTTTTAGCAGTCGGGATTAGGGATGGTAGGGGTTCCAGCTCCCAATACACAGAGCAGCTCTCTACGGAGCAGATGACCTCCCACCAAACCGTTTGGTAGAGTTGTAGCTCTGAAATGGACCCATATCTAATTTGGGCCATAATGAAAAAAAGACATCTTCCTCCTCCGACGTCTTCCTCCCACACGCGCCATGGTAGGCATGGGCGCTGCGGGGCAGGGACGCCTGGCATGGGCGTGCGCCCATGGTGGCTCATGACTGCGCCGGAGAGGGATGTGGGACAGGACTATTTGGGGGAGGGACGCTAGGAGCGGCCATTTGTAGATAGGACTGGCCGGGGGAGGGGTGCTGAGAGGGGCCATCGGCGAGAGTGGCACTGGGGTGGGGACGTCGACAGGAGGTGCAACTGCTATAGAGCCACGAGGTGACCACATGGCCACGAACAGTGGGGTACTGGTTGGTGGTAGGGAAGCGCCAGATGCAAGCCACGACCAGTGGGGGAGGGTGTTAGGAACGACGTATGGAATATGAAATCAATCACAACAAAGACACACGATTTAACGTGGAAAACCGCTCCAATGTGAAGGGGAAAAACCACGGGCACCGGCCGGGCAACAATCTCACTATCTCAAGAGTTTTGGGTTACACGCGGTTGGCGGCTTACAAGAGAATCAAGTCTCCACAAAACCCTAGCAAGGGCTTATATAGCATACCGCCCCCCCCCCCCCATGTGGGCGGGGCGTGGCCGGATGGGCCGGGTGCGCTCCGGCCCAAGCCTCGCGACGGGCCTCCGCTCCGCTTCGTCGAAGCCCGGCCATTATCTTGAAGTGAATTTGGAACAACTCCAACAAACTCCACCTTGAGACAAATTCTGCTTGTATCATAAATCAACCAATCATCTTGAACAACAAAGATAGGAAACCGCGGTTGCGGGCGGGCGGCTGCGGGCGGTGCGAGCGGGTGGCTGCGGGCGGTGCGGGCGGGTGGCTGCGGCGAGTGGTGGCGGTCGGGCTGCTGCGGCGAGCGGTGGCGGGCGGGCGGCCGCGCAGACGGTGGCGGGCGGGCGGCTGCGCCGCGGCGGGCGTGGTCGGGCGGTCGCATGGAGTAGTGGATCGAGAAGGCTGCTCATGGCTCCGGCGAGTAAGGGCGTCGAGGAGCTTCCCGTTCCTGGCGGGTGAGTGCACTGCTTCCTCCTTCTTGATCTGTCTTAGTGAACCTAGGTTTCATAGCCATGTGTTTGATTGCCCACCCTTGCTTTCCTGCATTTGCGCTGCTCGCATTTGATTGCCTCTCCTTGTTCATGCGTCGGATGGACGACGCACACTAGCTACAAACTAGAAATCGGGATTGTTTCTCCCGGCTCTCGTGGTCCTTGGTATGGTGAGCAAAGTTGTAGATCGACCGCATCAATTTGAGGGATCGATTCTTTGGTGTTGTTGACAAGAATCCCCATGGGTACCTCGAGTTAGTGAAAGTTTACTATTTTGCATTGGATAGCAAGGTCAATATTGAGCTATGCACTGACCAAGACTTGCTTGACATGTTTGCCAAACACTCAGTCTCCAAATGTTGCTTTATCACTTTTGCATACTACAAGGCCGAGAAGGCCCCCCCCAAGATTCCACATTGGCACTTTGCTAGTGGTAGTGGTGACAATTCTGTGGAACCCCCATTCACTCCTTCAAATGCTTGCCCAAGCTTAGGACAACCAACCAGCAGCACACAGACTGACACTCAGACCCATGACCATACCCAGTCTGATATTGATGATGAGATCCTGGCTAACCCATACCCAATGAATGAGCATGTGGGTGTTGATGATGAAGTGTTATATCTTGACTTAGGTCCCAGCCACCAGCCTCCAGCTCAAAACCCTCCCAGCAAAGATATGGATGAGGACGAAGAAACCTTTTCTGATTCAGATGATTCTGACTCTGATGATGACTCTGATGATGAGATGGTTACAGATAGGGTCCCTGAACCTATGCCTGATCTTAAGTATGACAAGAAGAACCCACCTATGGCTGTAGGGACCATATATTCAAACATGGCTGCTTTTAAAATTGCTTTAGCTACTCATTGTGCTATTGGTGAGCACCAATATGTGATTGAAAAGAGTGATTCAGGGAGGCATAGGGTGCACTTTTGCAAATTCAAGGATGACTTGTCTTTGTCGGTGGAGGGTTCTAGCATCAACTCGAAGGATGGTGTAACTGTTAAGGTAATGAACGCGAGCCTTTACCTTTGTCACATTTTTCTCACATTTAATTGGTCTTTACTAATTTAATTGATGTTTACTAATTTGTAGGTCAAAAGGAATCCTCATGAACATTCATGCCGAGTGCTAGCGAGGGATGGAGTGTGTGTTGGGATCACACGTTTTGGGTTTGCAATAAGGTCTTTGGATTTGGTTGAAGGAAGATGCCAACATAAGGATCAAAGAACTTACAAGGAGGTTGAAGGCTGAGTACAAGGTAGATGTACCATATAGGAGAGTGTACAAAGGTAAAAATTTAGCTATGGATCAGATTTATGGGCCTTGGGATAAAAGCTTTGACAATTTGTTTAGGTTTAAGGCCCAGATAGAGCATAGGGAGTGCATGTACCATCTTGTCCAGAACTTCAAGAAGAGATTTAGTGGCAAGGTCTTTGATGATCATTTGTGGGCTGCCTCATATTCATGGACACAGTACATGTTCAACAAGCATTACACAGCAATGAGTACTGCCAAACCTCAAGCAATGGTGTACACGCTTACCAATCACAAGAAGTTGTGGACTAGGAGCCCATGAGGTTAGGGTCCAAAGTGGACTATGTCACTAACAATCTTGCTGAGAGTTTCAACAACTGGATCAAGGCAGAGAAGGGTAGGAATCTTGATGACTTGCTGGACACAATAAGGCAAAAAATATTGATCAAATGGAACCATAGGAAGAAAGTGGCTATGAAGTTTACAGGGAAGATTCTTCCTCACATAGAGAAGAAGCTGAGGGAGGACAGTTTTAATCTAGATATTGAAGTGATCACAAGTTCCCCAGATGGTGTTGCAGAGATATGTGCAAAAGGAGACCCTCTGGCATACGGGTTTGTGGTCGGTTGCCTAAGAGGAGTGCACTTGTAGGGTTTGGCAAGGGACGGGAATCCCATGTAGGCATGCAATTGCCTACATCACTTCCATTTCTGGTGCAAGACTAGAAGACTTTGTTGATGACTACTACTCTGTCAAAAATTTCAAACTTGCATATGCAGGCTCAATCCCTTGCATTCCAGACAAAAGCATGTGGCCCACATCCAACCATGGATTCTTCATGCATCCTCCTTTGCTTAAGGCTACAGCAGGAGGAAGAAGGAAAAATAGGATGAAAGGTGCTCTTGAAGGTGGAAGTCAAGACAGGAGGCATAAATGCCTCACTTGTGATCAGAAAGGACATCACTGGTACACATGCAGGTTTGGCAAGCCTGAAGACATAGCTGCAATTGCAGCTATAAGGTGATGTTTTCTTACTTGCATTCTCTTTACATGTACATGCTGCATTCTCTTTTCTTGCAACTCATGTTGTCTTGTCCATTGCAGGGGTCTGCCAAAGAAAAGGCTTAAAAATTAGAAAGTCAGGAAACAGCCAGCCTTAACACAGAAACCAGTCTTGTGGTTGCTGTTCCATCAGGCATGCAGTACCCAAGAAATGAAGCTGTGGAAAAAGCTATTGAGAAAAAAAAGAAAGAGAAGGCATCCTCGTCTTCTGCTTCAGGTTCAAGGAAACGTAAGAGGCCAGCTACAACTACATCAGCCAGGTTCCAACAGTTGTCATCATGTCACTTTTGTGCTTCTAACATTTGTCTTGTGGTGGCAAGGTCTGGACAAGGAAGCAATGAACCGGGACAAGGAAGGAATGCACCGGTTCCACTTCAGGCTATCTTAGCTCCTCCCATGCATGAGAGCTCTTTTGCCACGGTCCGGATACAAGAGGAAGGGGTCTTTGCTGAGCTACTCTTCCACAAGATTTTCTTATTAGTCATCTTCCACTTTTTCGACGCCATTAGCCCAAAACAAAAAACAGACCCATCAAAATAAATCATTATTACAAACATTATAGAACATTAAAAAAAAAATTACGACAACGTAAACCGAAGACAAAAATGAACTAAGAAAAATTTAAACATAAAAACTAAAATAATATAGCAAATAAATGAAATATAAAAAAATGAAACATGAAAACAAAGAAACAAAAAAAAGATGTGTGTTTATGTGTGTGTGCAAGAAGTGGTCAATGTGTGTGTGTGTGCGGGAAGTGGTCAGTGTGTGCACGAATCTTTAAGAAAAATCACAACCACAAAAAAGTGGAAGATGATAGAATAGAAAATCTTTAGAAGATGAATAGAAATTCTGTTTGTTTACTATTTCTATGGCCATTATGAAGAAGTTGACACCGCGAAGGGCTCTCAAGATGCATGCCAGCTTGACTTGCCCAACCGACCACTCGCTTCCAACACCGAAGCAAGAAGAAGCTGCGGCGGAGTGAAAGATCACTCCTCTTTTGCTATGTCATGCCATTAAACCTGTTGTCTTCTTTTGATGGATGGATGAAACTATGATGGCATGTACTTTTGGATGTGAGGAACTTAGGTGTTTAAACTGTAATGTTGAATGTCGGTATGTTGAACTGAGATGATGGCTACTTAATTGTAGTGTTGAATGTTGGTATGTTGAACTGAGATGATGGCGAACTGTGATCTTTGGATGTGAATGTTAAATGTGTTTAACCCATGTTGTTTAAAGGTTGTCTTTGAAATGGTCATTTGTGTTGATTAAATGTGATTCATGTTTATGGAATGTACATGGCATGAGACTTTGATTCATTGATTCATGTTTATGGAATGACATGAGATCCCGAGAAGGGCTAAGCATGTCTATATATACGGGAGAAGCGAGGGGGCGGCTTTGGCGCCAACACCACTTGTCTTTTGGCACCAACAACGGTCCCGTGGCGCCAAAAATAGCTAGCCCTCGGAGTGGCACCGGGGACCAAACAAAGTTCAAGCCCAAGGGCATTCAAGTCCGGGCGAGCGGTTAACGGCCGTTAATACCAGAAGTGGACAGAGTGGCACACGGGGTAAAACGAATTTTAACTTGGGCATGTAGGTGTCACCAAACTTTTTAAGGGCATGGAGGTAGCGGCGAACTTTTTTGAGGGCATACGGGCAAAAGGCTCACGTACACGTTTTTGTCACAAATTGTCGACGTCGGGAACCCGGTTGACGGTGCTCCTTTTATGATTTGTGATCTGTCTTTATATGACGTTTACATAGTATCACGGTAAATAAGTTGTACGAGATGACCATTCCCATCGTCAATATAACCCCCGCAAGTGGATCGTACTCCATGTTGTTCACCCTCATCTTCTCCTTGCACCTTCTAAACAAAAATATTGGGCATGACTTCATTTTCCAACAACAAAATCAAAGGATACCACACCTTTGTAATTGAAACCATAACCTTAATAAATTTCATAGCATATATAGTTTTATTCCAGAACCTCAAAGGAGTGCAATTCAAGCCATAACCTTAACATATATAGTGCAATTCAAACCATAACCTTAACATAGTTTCATGGCCACATACCCACATCCATTCAATATAGACTAAGTTTCGTCAACGCCCACTTGGGCTAACAAAAGTCAATGGCAGAGGGAAACACCATCATCACTGCACATTCGGGCTTCCAAAAGTCTTCAGCCGCCACAGGTCAACATCGATCATCACTTTGCCTTCTTGTGCAGGCCAGCGTCCTCCAAGATCTTCTCATACTTGACTATCTTGGCTTGTTTGGTCTGAAGTTCCTGAAGGCACCCTTCAATCTTCTTATTGTGGATGTCATCCTTGACCAGTTCAGTGAGGTTGTCAACCTTTGAAGTGAGAGAATTGATGCTCTGCTGCAGGGGACGGGTCACGCTTTCGATGGCGCTTATGAGCGCTGGTTGAGTCATCACCAAGTTGGAAACATGGTACTACACAAATGGACAAGATGAACTATTATAGTAATGTGCTCAAACAACAACAAATACATAATGTGTGTATAGGACTGCGGTAGCAACTTGTCTATTAATTCGCATACAAGAATTGATGACATTCGAAACTATATCTTGATTCACATTCACAAAAGTGGTGACATTCAAAACTGATAACATTATATATCCAAATATTATGAAAATAGAGCACCTTCAAGTTCAATGTACATCAAAGTAAAATTATAGACCTATGGCTATTTATCTGTTTGTCTATCTTTGACAAGTTAAATTCAAGATAAAACTATTTCTAGATATGGCTACTCAAGTTCAATGTATAGCAAATGGGACACCTTCAAGTTCAATGCAAGAAAAAAAACAAGTGCCACATCAATTATTTATACACATCATTGGCCTTAAAAACTAAAGAAAAGCACATTTGTTACTAGGCTCAAACTACCAGACATACTAATCCTCTTGTTGGATCACAATATGCAATGTGGGTGTGCCTACAAGTTTTCAGAGATAATACCTCACTGCTGGTGGAGATCTTCTTGTTGGAGCTGGATGGCGACCTGCGGAAGGAGCTCGTCGAAGAACTGAGAAAGCCGGTGTCACATTTGGGACCCCCACGCAGAAGGTTCCTGCAGTACTGGGGTTCGTCATTGAAGCAATCGAGGCAGAGCTGCATCACGTCGTCGCTCTCTGGCGATGAAGATCCAGAGGAGGCCTTCGTGGCCGTCCCCGCAGTGGTCGTCCGCCGCCACCGCACCCTGCTTCTTGGCCGCAGCCGCGGCCTACTTCTTGGCCGCAGTCGCGGCCCACTTCTTGGCCTCCGTCGCCGCCGCCGTTGCTTCTTCTTGGGCGCCGTCGCAGGCTTCTTCTTTGCTATCATCGCAGGTTTCTTGGACGCCATCGCATGCACGGTCGCCGAGGCTAGCTTCTTGTCCGCCGCCGTGGACAGCTTCTTGGGCGCCGCCGCGGGCCTCTTCTTGGCCGCCGCGGGATTCGCCCTCATAGCCCTTGCTAGGGCTTCAGCTTTCCTCGTAGCCACCGCCGCGGGTGCGTAACCCGAACCGACCAACTAACATAATTACTTGTTCACTAATCAAGCCACGTAGACGGCTTAAGCAGTAAACGGCAATTATACTAGCCCGTAGTCTGGAAACCTCGAAGGGTTTCACCAATGTCACATACATCTCGGATCATTTTCCAACACATGCCATCACAGATCATTACAACAGGTTCACAAATTATTACATAAAGTGCTCAATTTAGTTATTACAAACCAGTTCTCAAATTCAAAGTGCGGAAGCAAATTTAAACTCTGTTTTCAAACACACGCATGAAGTTTTTCTTCTAATAGTGCCAGATTTCCATCGAGATCCACTACAGCAAAAGATACGAAGGAAGGAATGATCGAGCCCACGATCTACTCATCTCCAACTGCTGGATGGAAGCATGTCGGGCAATAGCCGTAGAACATCTCACCAACTGCAACAACATTGGGAATTGCACCCTGAGTACTTGGTACTCAACAAGACTTACCCGACAAAAGGAAAATAAGGAAAAGACTCTTTGGTGGATGCCAGGCTTTATGTGGGGTAGCTGACATTTTCTTTGCCAAAAGGATGAGCTTATTAATAATCATTTAGTGATAAAAGGACTCTCTAGCTTATCCGATTAAGTTGGGGCCTACCAGCTATATTAGCACCTGCACTACTTCATCATTTTAGTAGAAGCAATCAATAATAATCATATAACGCATTGATTGAGTAATCATTAGCCAACATGTATGAACATAACCATCTCACACAAAGAATTCTTGTTTGCAACCGCGCCGCTGTCTCTCTCAAGTGTTCACTGTCCAGGAATGATGGCGATTATAATCGATTGCTACTCAGCTGAGGGGGTATTCCTCACACAAACCAGGCACGCTCCTCGAAAGCAGCCTTAGTCACCATGATCTACTCGGGAAAAGACGCGGGATCAACATACCACCACCATGACCAAGGAAACTCCCGGCAGCCAACAGGTAAGCGTGCCCATCAAATGACACCACCCTATCTTAAGGTCTCACCAACCGGGCCCTTGTTACAACCACCCCCATCGCCAGCATGGATACATGGCAGTTGAAACCCGGACCAAGTAGATTCTAGGCTTCGCGGTTGGGCACCCGGGCCCTTCCAGCTAAATGTGAGGCGGCATTCAACATGATCAAGGACGTATGAAGCCATATTTCTTTAAGAGGTGATTTAGAAGGCCTCATGGTTATGCTCACTACCAACCTACACCAATCTCAATCCAAGGGATAGTAACCACCTATCCGCGGATGATGGTCGATCACTGTCTTCTACCGATTAAGTAGCGGGCCTAAGCTCTCGTAGCCCCGTACCTACCATAGGATAGCTTTTGTGGTAAGTAGTCCTAATGCAAACTATATTTTACGAGCAACTCCTATAACATAAATGCATCATATATATAGTAAAGGACTCAATAAATATTTGCAAACCGTAGGAGAATATGCTCCGGGGCTTGCCTTTGACGAAGGAGCTAGGGACGTGGTTAGGACACTCGGGCAGATCAGCTTCTGGCTCCTCTCCTTTGGCTGCCTCCTGCAGCTCCTGCTGCTCCTCCACGTTCAGCTCCTCGCGAACTGCTTGGTTGGTGGTCTCCTGCGATCCTGTATGATGCGATGCAAGTATATAAATAACGTGCGAATGAAGTGAAGTTGTATAATAATGATGTCATGATGTATATGCTTAGCAAAAGAATGGAAACAACACCATAATTTACTCATAACAACATCTTTGTCTAACCCTCATCATCAATCATCCCCACTTGCAACCCCGTCGAATCCGACATAAAACCCTATGCTTCTACAGCAAGTCCTACCTACCTCTGCTGCTCCTAAAATTCCACAAAAATTACAGCAGCACACTCATAGCTAGACTAAGCTACCACAGAAAATTTACCTCAAGACTCCAAGTATTCTGGCCTATACAAAATTCACAAGCCAGCTGCCACACATGGTCCAGAAATTACTTTGTATTACCAAAGTAGTCCAACATCAGCACCAATGGCATGTGGACCTTCCAAACAGCATGTAAACATGCCTCAAGAAGTTTTATGGCCATGGCATCAACCCATAATTTTCTATGAATTAATCTAGCAAAGTGCCAACCAATGCACATGTACTACAACTCTAAAAATCTCCACTGCACAGGTCAAACTTATACCTCACATAGACAGAGCATAGCCTAACTAAGCCAGCAAAACAAACCTCACATTTTTCTGAGCCTCTGAGAATTACTTGTGAATTTTACAAGATAAATGCATTTCCTAAATTAAATAAAACAGTACATAATAGTATGCCAAATCTGGCATCTCATAATTTTCTAGCATAGATCATCTCATATGAAAAATAACCCAACTTGATTCATCTCATTTGGCCAAATAATGAGGGAGATATGAATTTCCCAAGATTAAAAACTAAATCTGGAAATCTATTTCTTTTTCAGAAAACGAATCCTAAATGCTAGGTGTACCCCGAGGTGCACCCGGACCGATCTTGCCGTGCTAGGTGCACCCGGCCCAAGCCCACGGGCTAGACCCGCCCGACCGTCGGGCCCACCCGTCATGTCCCCCGCGCGGCGGCGGGCGACGATGGCGTGCGACGCCCCACGCCGACGGTGGCTCCCCGGCCCATCCGAGGACCTCGCCAGGTGCGGCTCATCATTGCGCGCCGTAGCACCTCTCGGGGTTGGCCCTAGCGGCCCTAATCGACGGCGACGGCGTGCATGGCGGCTCGACGGCGGCGGCCATCGGCGGGAAGGTCGTCGAGGCCTCGGCGGAGCCCAAGGTCATGCCTACGGGCCTCGCCTCGACTTCGCAAGCGTACCGGGTCCAAGAAACGAAGAAAATAGCGGTGTTGGCGACGGCTACGCCCCGCCGGAGCGATGGCGGCGAGCTTCGCCGGAAACGCGCGCATAGGGCCCTACGCGGCCCCAAGCTCGGTCCTAAGCTCGTCCTACTCTACTCGTGCATGCGGCTCGAAGGCGCGCCAGAGCAAGCGGACGGAGAGGGAGGGAGAAGGCGGCATGAGCTCGCCGGCGCCCATGGCGGAGGTGGCCGTGGCCGAAAAAGATGACCGCAATGCGGTCCCAAGCTCACCGGAACGGAAGAATCGAGGACAGGGGAAGAGGGAGTCGAGGGCGGCGGTCACGATGCTGCACTTTTCGTCGAGTTTGGCCGGTGGAATGGCGAGCTAGGTGGCGGCGGAGGTGGTGGCCATGGCGGGGTGGTCGGAGGAAAGAGGGAGGAGATGCAGTGAGGAGGACGGCGACGTAATGGGACAGGACGGGGGTTCCCCCTTTCCCGTTCGGGCAGGCGCCTGCGGGCGCGGCGCATGGCGCTGCGCGGCGGCACCGCCACTGCCAGGCGGGCCCCGCGGGGGCGCGTGGCGTGCGGGCACGTGTCGATGATGCGGACGGCTCGGTGTGGCCCGGTGTGTGGCCAGCCGCAGAAGATCCGGGCGGCAGAACACGAAACACCGGATCCGGCCAATGGAAATGTGCCACGTCGCCTAAATCTGAATTTTAATTTCAAATCGCTCTAACTCCCAAACGACTCCGAATTAGACAAAACTTTCAACATGAAAGTTTCTCCAAATTGGAAGATGAATAATTCATTCAACTACCACTTTGGCTAATTCAGCCTAGATTAAAAGATCTAAAATTGTTTTTGAAAATAGGTTATAAATAATACTTTTAAAATTCCCCTAAGGCTGTTTTTAGCTATTTTGAAGCCCTCAAACCCATTTTCACAATTTGGTCAAAACACAAAGTTTTCATGAAATATTTTTCTGCACATTTCTTCCCAAAACACCAAATTCAAACAAGCAATCCATCTAGCACTTCTAGTCACACCTAGGCTAGCACAGCAATTCATACCAATCAATTCATGCAAATGATGATTATGCAGATGATGACATGCTTAGAGATAATTAATTAGTGCTTAACACTAGAGGTGTTACAGCTCTACCCCCTTAAAGAAATCTCGTCCCGAGATTTGCGTGTACTAACCAGTCTTGGTGAAACTGCGGATAAGCCTCCTTCAAATAGTCTTCGGTTTCCCAAGTTGCATCGTCGTCGTCATGATGACTCCAACACACCTTGTACGTGGTCACCGAACTGGTTCGTGTCACTCGCTCCTTGACATCTAACAGCTTGGTAGGGACTTCCTCGTAGGTCAGGTCCGACTGAAGCTGAATATCTGTGACCTTGACTTGCTCCTTGGTCACCTCAATGCATTTCTTGAGTTGTGACACGTGGAATACCGGAAAAACTGCTCCGAGATTCTCGGGCAATTCTAACAAGTAAGCCACATCACCCTTCCTCTCAAGAATCTTATATGGACCAACATGTGCTTCTTAATGATTTGAACTTTCTCAGCGGCATCCTGCACGATATCTATGCCGTAATACCTCTTATCTCCCGTTTCTACCCAATTCGACGGCGTTCTACAACTTCTACCATATAATGCCTCAAAAGGTGACATCTTAATACTCTCCTGATACCCATTATTATATGCAAACTTGGCTAATGGTAACCATTTTTCCCAAGAACCCTTAAATGAAAGCAAGCATGCTCTCAACAGGTCCTCTAGTACTTGGTTAACCCTCTCAACTTGACTCGAGGTCTGCGGATGATAAGCTGAACTGTGCACTAACTCTGTTCCCAATTCCTTCTGCATTTGAGCCCAAAAGTGAGCCATAAACTGAGGTCCTCTATCAGATTCGATCTTCTTGGGTATGCCATGCAATCTCACAATCTCTTTGATGTACAGGTCAGCATACTGCGGCGGTCGGAAGGTTGTATGAACCGGAATGAAGTGTGCCGACTTGGTGAGTTGGTCCACAATCACCCAGATCGAATCATTGCCCTTCGCCAAAGTAGGCAAACCCATAATGAAGTCCATACTGATCTCTTCCCACTTCCATTCTGGAACTGACAATGGATGTAGCAAACCTCCTGGCTTCAGGTGAACTGCCTTGACTCTGCAACAAGTATCACACTTCGCAACATATTCTGCCACTTCTTTCTTCATATGTGGCCACCAGAATCTCATCTTCAAGTCATGAAACATCTTGCTACTGCCAGGATGCATGGTCACTCTAGACAGATGTGCTTCATCCATAATCAACTTCCTAAGTTCAGAATCTCGAGGTACTGCCAATCGATTATCAAACCACAAGATCCCATGGTCATCTACCGAGAGTCGCTATGATGGTTGGGTATCTAACTTCTCCTTGAATTTTGCTACCATGTTATCAGTTTTCTGCCCTTCAATGATCCTACTCTCAAGTTCATAGTTCAGTTGGATGTTCTTCGCTAGCACAGGATGCAAAAAGTCAAAGTTCTCTAGCAATCTAGTATGAATGGCTTCACATTATGGCTTTCTACTTAATGCATCAGCAACCACATTTGCCTTACCAAGATGGTAATGCAAGCGTAGGTCGTAGTCCTTGATCAACTCTAGCCAACGATGCTGCCTCATGTTCAACTCATTCTGGGTGAAAATGTATTTCAAGCTCTTATGATCCGTATAAATATTACAGGGATTACCGAGAAGGTAATGCCTCCATATCCTCAAAGCATGTACTACGGCTGCCAACTCCAGATCATGGGTAGGATAATTCTGCTCGTGCTTCTTCAACTGCCTTGATGCATAAGCTATAACCTTGCCTTCTTGCATTAACACACACACCCCAATCCAATGCCCGAAGCATCACAATACACATCAAACAGCTTCTCAATATCAGGTTGTGCAAGAACAGGTGCAGTGGTCAACATTTCCCGCAAGGTGCGGAAAGCTGCTTCACACTGCTCTGTCCATTCGAACTTCGCATCCTTATGTAGCAGGTTGGTTAATGGCTTGGCTATCTTCGAGAATCCTGGAATAAACCAACGATAATACCCGGCTAACCCCAAGAATCCCCGAACCTTGTGCACTGTCTTTGGTGTCTTCCAATTTAGCACCTTATCAATGTTAGCCGGATCCATGGTTATACCCTCATCTGTCAGGATATGTCCGAGAAACTGCACTTTCTTTGTCCAAAATTCACACTTGCTGAACTTGGCGTACAACTTCTTCTCTCTAAGCCTTTCCAAAACAATCCTCAGATGTTTGGCATGATCTTCTTCATTCTCGGAATACACCAAAATGTCATCAATGAATACCACAACAAACTGATCCAATTCAGGCATAAAGATCGAAATTCATCAGATACATGAAGTATGCGGGAGCATTCGTTAGCCCAAAGGACATGACTAAATACTTGAACAACCCGTATCTAGTGGTAAATGCGGTCTTTGGTATATCTTCTGGTCTGATCTTAATTTGATGATACCCTTCCTTCAAGTCAATCTTGGAAAACACCTTAGCCTTGGATAACTGATCAAACAATATATCGATCCGAGGCAATGGATACTTGTTCTTGATTGTAGCCGCGTTGAGCAAGCGGTAATCTACGCACATATGCAAGGACTGATCTTTCTTCTTCACAAACAACACTGGAATACCCCATTCCGAAACACTTGGTCGAATCAAACCTTTGCTAAGCAAATCATTCAGCTGTGCCTTGAGTTCTTTCAACTCATCCGGTGCCATTCTATACGGCCTCTTCCAAATCGGTGCTGTGCCAGGTAACAACTCAATACGGAACTCTACATCTCTATCAGGTGGCAAGCCTAGTAGTTCTTCCGGAAATACATCCGGGAATTCACATACCACGGGTATATGTTCCAAGGGAGTAGTTTGGGTAGCATAGGTGACACTCTCAAGTTTGGTTTTCTGAGGTAAAGGTATCTGAAGGTTCCCCTCACCTAACGGTTTATGAATAGAGATCATCCTATTGGTGGTATCCAATACCACACCCCAAAAATTCATCCAGCTCATACCGACTATAACATCAACTCCTAGCCCGGGAAGAACGATCAAGTTTAGCCGGAATCTCCAATCCTCTAAATCCAATGATGCCCCTTGAACTATCTGGTTCGTGCTAATGTCAGCCCCAGCTGAGCTCACACGAAACTCTATACCCAATTCTGTTATCTTTTGATCATGTTGTTTTGCAAATGCTTGGCTCATGAATGAATGTGACGATCCAGTATCAAACAAAACAGCAGCAGGAATCTCGTTGACAGGAAACATACCAGCAGTCACGTGCTCTCCAGCTAATATCTCCTCAATGGTGGTCATATGAGCACGGGCGGGCATCTGCCTCCTTGGATGTGGGCACTCCCTGCTGAAGTGTCCAGTTCCACCGCAGTTGTAGCATGGACCATACGGCGCCTTGCCACCCGTAGCCATTGCTAGTGCTCCCTGGTTCTGGTTTGGCTTGTTCTGAGTAACTGGTGTACAGAAAGCTTTCTGGAACTCTGATTGCCCTGAGCTGGCCAATTCTTCCTTGGTGGGGGTCTGAACCTTTTACCCTGGTTGAATGCACGGTATGGAGGATGAGATGCAGGGAAAGCCCTCTGCTGAGACGGGCCACCCTCATTCGGCCTCTTGCGGTTCTTGGTAGCAGCATGCAGATTGTTCTGGGTCTCTTGGATCATGCAGTCATTGTAGAAGGCATTGAAATTATCACGGGTAGAAGTACCCATGGTCTTCATCAGCTTGGTGCTAAGCCCTCTCTTGAAAGCTTCTATCTTGGCTGCCTCGGTGCTCACCATTTCAGGGGCATAGCGAGACAGGTTGTTGAAGAGGTGGTGATACTCCTGCACTGAGCGAGTCCCCATGGTCAAGCTATGAAACTCAGCCTTCTTAGCAGCAATTACACAGGATGGAACAAATGCAGCCCAAAAAGCAGTGACAAACATATCCCAAGTAATTGGCTGTCCCTCTGGATAGGTAGCACGGTGTTGAACCCACCATGTCTGAGCTTCCTCATCAAGCATATAGGCAGCATAAGTGGTCTTGAGATCCTCAGTCAGACACAGCAGACGGAACCTCTCTTCCATATGAGTGATCCAGCCATCCGCGAGAAGCGGATCGGAAGTGGTCTTGAACAAACGAGGTTTAGTGTCCATGAAGTCCTTGAACTCACTGAACTGGTTAGGCTGTGGCCTCTGATTATAGTGCGGAACATTCATGTTGTTGTTGTGGTTGAAGTTGTCACGCAGCAACTGCTCAATGTTACGCTGTCCTCCCAGAAACTGCTAAAAGAACTACTCCACTGTCACTGGAGGAGGAGGTGGTGCACCATGTGCTTCTTCTCCAGCATGGCCTCCACCACGTCCACCATCACCCATAGGAGCACCGCGACCGCCACCACCGATGGGAGCACCGCGACCTCCACTGCCAACTGGAGCACCACGGCCTCTACCACCAATGGGGGCACCACGGCCTCCACCACCACTGCCACCAGCACCCTGGGCAGCGGCAGAACTCCGGGTATCCACCATCTGTAAGTGCCAACGATAATATTGTATTGCACTGAACAATGTAGAGAGAATATTAATATTCAATCAATCATTTGCACATACACAATAATTCATTTTCCACATCACAACCACACTAATAACATTATGTTGCACATCACAGAAGTGTGAAATATACATGGATGCCAGCATACATACACTGGACTTTTAAACGCGTTCATGTTACATCGCAACCCATGATTCCAAAGGTCTCATCATCAGACATACTTAGCAGCGTACCATATTACATCCCAAAAGAAAAGATCAACGGTCACTCAAAAGAATCCTACTAGGAGCTATGATGCTACCACTAGTCTAGCTACGCACATCAGTCGTCCTAAGCGTCCTGCACGTCCATGTCCACCGCGTGGCTACCGGCACCACTGTGGTGAGACGACTCTACCTGTGCGAGTGCTCCTCTCTGAACCTCTTCCTGCATCCCATCAATGAACACCTCCTTCTGATGCAGCTCACGTCTGAGGATGCGCGTCTTCTCTCAAAGATCGTGCAACTTGGACCAGGTTACATTCCTCTGCCTAGTGATCTCAATCAGGGAATCCTCCGTGTTCTTCAACACGGTCTCATGGTTCCCCAACTTCTGCTCAAGCACCTGCAGCCTCACATTGTACCACTCCTTCAGATCTGTTAGCTTCTTCTCATACTGCTCAACCTCCACCTTGTGCTCCTCCTGGAGACTCTCCAACTCGTCATACCTCGACAGAGCAAGGTCCTCCATGTCAGAGTAGGCCCTCATGAGAGAGAAGACCACACTCTGAGCAACTGAAGTACTTCTCTCAGCATCCTGTGTCCCAGCGAACAGAGACATCCCCTTCCTCTGCTTCCACTTGTCAGCACGAGGGTCAGACTGGGGAAAGACTCCAGGCACCAGGCGTGCCAACTCGGTGGGCATCTGTGCCACCATCCTCACCAACACCTGGAAAGCAGCGTCCTCAGCCGCACGGAAAAGGTCAACGCCCTCGCCTCTGTGACCAAGCGTGCCACGGGTGTCACCGAGGCCCAGGACGGAACCTCCACCGTCACGGTGATGGCCGCGCTCCCTAGTGTCCGAGTGTCCCAAGTAGTACCTAGGATAGGTACCATCGGGATACCCGGCGGCGTGCAAGATCCTCCAGAGAAGAGTGGGCAAGCCACCCTGCTCGAGGAACGTGTTGGACATCCTACGGGGGTTGTCAGGCCTCCGATGGATAACCCAACCAGCACCTGCCAGAAGAGAAACATGAGGGGTGTCAGGCTCGCGGGTACTCTTGCGTGCTGTCTGCTTAGTCCTGGCCATCTGTAAAAATTTTTAATTACGCCCATAAGCACAATTTTTAAGTAAAGCAAATTTAATTATAAGAAAAGGAATGCTGATATGCATGATATGGCAAAATTTTATTATTCATGATGTATGCACGTTCTATTCGTTCTCACTCATAAATATCACTAGTAACGTCTAGTCGGTGGCATATAACTACGTGCTCTCATCATACGTACTTTTCACATCGTTGTACACGAACTCGTGGTTTGTGTACCTGCAGAAAATTCATTTCAGCCCATTCCCCATGAATGCAATCGACGAACAACACTCGGCACCTTAAGAATAAGGCAAAAATCTCCGATACAGTCAACTCCTATTCAACACCCTACTCCATACAGGCATATACCCCATATACCTGCATGTAGGTGCATGCTATTCCAAATCATCGCCAGAAGACGACATCCCACACATGGAGTACTGTCATATGTACATGTGTAAACATGAGCATACTTCAGCACTATATAAGCACTCCCCTAGACCAGCATTGCATCCGGTCATGCTCTCACAACTCTCCTTACCTTGGCGTTGAATCAACTTACCAGAGCGTAGAGGAATATGAAACCAATCGTAACCATTCAAGTGAATGGCCCCCATACATATCCGCCGTGTATGAGCGCGACAAATACAAATATGATGCAACCCTTGTTAGCCTGTTAGATAGCCACCTAATAGTCCTTAACTGGGCATAAGAGATCCGACGAATCCTTGGCACACTTATAAATTTTTGAAAACTCACGCATTTCACAAACCTACTTAAGTGTCTATAAGTTCAAGATCACTTTTAATGTCAAGATTAGTGTTTATAATGATCAAGATTAGCAAGTTGTTGGAAAACCGGGAGCTGATGCCATTTGTAACAGAACCGACCAACTAACATAATTACTGTTCACTAATCAAGCCACGTAGACAGCTTAAGCAGTAAACGGCAATTATACTAGCCCGGTAGTCTGGAAACCTCGAAGGGTTTCACCAACATCACATACATCTCGGATCATTTTCCAACACATGCCATCACAGATCATTACAACAGGTTCACAAATTATTACATACAGTGCTCAATTTAGTTATTACAAACTAGTTCTCAAATTCAAAGTGCGGAAGCAAATTTAAACTCTGTTCTCAAACACACGCATGAAGTTTTCTTCAAATAGTGCCAGATTTCCATCGAGATCCACTACAGCAAAAGATACGAAGGAAAGAATGATCGAGCCCACGATCTACTCATCTCCAATGCCGGATGGAAGCATGTCGGGCAATAGCCGTAGAACATCTCACCAACTGCAACAACATTGGGAATTGCACCCTGAGTACTTGGTACTCAACAAGACTTACCCGACAAAAGGAAAATAAGGAAAAGACTCTTTGGTGGATGCCAGGCTTTATGTGGGGTAGCTGACATTTTCTTTGCCAAAAGGATGAGCTTATTAATAATCATTTAGTGATAAAAGGACTCTCTAGCTTATCCGATTAAGTTGGGGCCTACCAGCTATATTAGCACCTGCACTACTTCATCATTTTAGTAGAAGCAATCAATAATAATCATATAACGCATTGATTGAGTAATTGTTGATACTAGATACGCACACGAAAGAATCAAAGAGAAATAATCCGCAAGCGCACGGATATCGGTGAGCACTTCACCCGGGAGATATTCTAGAGTATCGTTATTTATTTATCCGCTAGGAGAAAACGTGCATCTGACTAACCCAAGTCTATACCTAACCGCTGAGCTACAAACAAGGTAATTAGTGATATAGAGAGGATTACTACCACAGTCTTCTTCCAACCTATGGCAAGCTTTGCAACTACTACTCTATGGAAGCACCTAAGAAAAGACACCACAGAGGATGCTTAACCTAGCACTTTTGGACCTACCTTACCTACTGACGGGAAGTGGGTTACAAAGGTAACAAAGGGATTGTCACTTCCCTCGATACTACCACGGTTCCGGCCAGATAGGGAGCATCACGAGTGAACCTAGCCCAAGCACCATGCTTACGCTACGAATGATTACTCTATTCCCAACCGAAAGCGAATAAAGTAAACTCGTAAACCAAAGAGCAATAATAACAAGAACTTACTAGTATTAGAAGTTGAATTGCATAATGATCCTAGAACCAAGCCTCGGGTTAGGAGACTTGATCTTGCAGGTACAACCGGAGAGGAGACACCGACATGCCGGGCTTCCTCCAACTCTGCCTCCACCCTATACTCTCTCTATCTATCTTGAATGCTAGGCTCTAGGGAGGAGATCCATTCAAGGGACCTCTCTCACCTGATCCTCTTTGGAAATAATGAATTAGGATTTCAAGGGATGCCTCCTTCAGGGGCTAGGGGCCCTGTTTATATAGCCCTCTAGGATGCACCACAGCCTTCGGATCAAACCGACCTAAATGGATGATTATTATTCATCCTCAAAGGTGGTGGAATAGGGATCCACGAGACTTGTTCTGATTGGTTGAAGTGTCGGGGCGGCCGACTTCAAGCCCGGGGCGGCCGCCCCGTCACCGAGCCGGTTCGGGCTCCCGTTTGGTCCAGAGCCTTCTCGAACCTTCCTGATTACAGAATTTTGGTCGGATCCCGATTATCTCTATGTAAACCTGACATGTGGGCTTTCCTTGGGTATTTTCATTGACACCTATGAGAAGCAGACATTCACCAAAACTCGTGGAATTCCATTAGTGTAAGCCCTACATCTAGAAGGTAATTATGTTTTAGGTCCTTTTTCATGTCTAGTTGACGGTAAAAATTGACACTTATCGACCGTCAACAACTCCCCCAAGCTTACCCTTTGCTCGTCTCTGAGCAAAGATAAACTTAGTGATGGATCAGGAGTTGCTACAATGCTTTCACGCCTCAAAAGTACACATGCGTTCAAACAAGAACTCTCCTACGGATTAGAGTGAACTATTCTGACTCAAGACTTACTCATATTACCTTTTACCATGGGGCTTGTAGCCGTCACTTGGGTCTTGAGCAGTTGAAAGACAGAATGGTCAAGTCAAGCGCTATGTTTCTCGCTCTTTGATCAACTATTATTCCAGAGTTTTTGCAAGATTTTCAAATAAAACTCAGAGATTCCATGTATGACCCTTTCAAGTCTCTCATTTGTGGTATTTCTGGATCCTCTCCAAGGCATGTGTAGCGTATGCCTTCTCTCTACTCTCAGAATATGTGGTATTTTTGGAATTAAGGCATAGTAAGGTTGCCTTCTCTCTCTCACCCTACTTCTAATAGGCTTATGTGGAGCTCATAGGTGGGGAGACAACTCAAACTCACTTTCATATGTTGCACGGTTAAGCCGTGGATCCAGAGGAACTAAGCATACAATCAAGTCATATGTGCATGTGAATGAGGGGAATGAAATGAATGCTATGAATGATGGTGATAATAAGGAAGTAATCATGAGGGGTGAAACACGATGGTGAAGATCTAGTTCTACACTAGCTCCTCGGGGATAACATACCTCCCTTTATTTGAAAAATTGAAGACCTTTGAAGAGGAGGACTTGGTTGCTTTATATATTTTTTTCTTTTCTCTTTTCTTTTTTTTCTTTTTTTTAACTAACAACCAAGCCTCTTAATGGAACTGTAGCAATAGGGAATATCAATTGAAATAACTAGAGCTTTATTCCATAATGGAACATGATAGGATAGCGGCGTATATTTTTGGTGTTCACTCCCAGTGTATGAGTAAAACAATTTTTGAATGGATCGGAATGAATGGAGAATATGTATGTGGATGGATGGATGCGTACTCCCAGGGTAGGAGCAGCACAAATGCGTATCTCCATGATAGAGATAGCACATAGTGTGGTAGAGTGCGTACTCCTGGGGTAGGAGCAGCATGAGTGCATGTTTCCATGGTAGAAACCGCACAAGATGCGTGGAGTGTGTGTATATGTGGGTGGTATATATGTGGGTGGTACTTCTAGGACTAGAAGTAGCAAAGAATGAATGTAGCGTAGTGAATGTAAGTGGGGGCGTACTTCTGAGGACAGAAGCAGCATAGATCAATGGATGGAGAGCACATAATATTGACTTTAACTGCATGACTAATCCCTAAGGGTCAACACAGCATACTACACTCAATGCCTAGGGAATGATATATGTAAACAAAGATGGCTTCCCTAATCTAGTAATCATGTATATATGGGTTGTGGTAGGAATTTTGAACTCTCGTCATACAGGAACTCATCATGCAGAAATTTTAAGATTTTCAAAGATAAATTCTCCAAAACTCTAGCATCTCTAGGAACAAGATGGACATCAGCTCAAAACTTTCCCATATCATATCCGTCAACTACCTAGACTTAGATCGAGTATTCGCTACCCACAAGTTTTAGGTTCAGAGTAAATCTCAAATCTAAACAGTTGTGTCCAAAACTCGGGAGAGTGCAAGGTTGAAAACTAGGTACTTGAGAGGAATTATGACAGAGCAACTATTCATCATTTCCATATAAGAGCTTATTCTATAGGGTTCATTTTAGCAGACAAACTTTTCACATACTCTCCTATATTTTATTTAGCAAACTTAACAAATAGATAGATAGATAAGCTAGCGATACTTAGCTGGATACAAGGGGGTGCTCTCCCCCAAGCTGGATGTTTACGTAGTCTGTTGGTGTTGCTGACTAGTAGTGAAGGCGTACTGCTCCTCCTGGAGTGTTAGGGATGATGATTGTAGAGACAACACTACTACTGTTGAAGACAACACTCCAACAGGGGACAGGACGTCCTTTTGCCTGTTTAGTTTTTCTTGATCCTTTAAATTCTATGAAGCTCAAATAGACAGCAAAGCTTATGGAACTGATTAAGTGTTAGTGATAACCCTCTAAGCCTTGAATGTCTAGAACCTTCTTAACACATAAATCTTTTTAGCAGGATCTCAATATTTTTGCAATTTTTATATTTTATGATATGCAGATAGAAAAATGCAACTAAGATAAAAACTTATTTTTATGCCACCACGGTGGATATCTTTGTGGTGTCGCACCACAAAATTATTCACATGGGGCTTAGCATTTTCTAGATGCAATGCGAGACAAAATTATTATCTTTTCTAATGCGGATGCGGCAAAGTAAATATGCAGCAAGGATTGATTATGCAAAAAGTAAATATGCTAAAGGGAAAACTTATGCAATGCTAAAATGGGAAATATGGATAACTACCAAGTTACCTCCTTGGCGAGGGTTCGGTGTTTTAAGTCCTCTGAATAGGACTTCTTGTTGTGTTCAATCCTTCGGTGCTTCATTTGATCTCAAAGGTAGAGACCTTGAGAACTGCACCTCTTGAGTTGATATTTCTTGAGGAAGTGGTCATCCATGTTCTTTCCTTGTCCATGGTCGAAGTGAATCTTTTAATTGTGATCTTTGGGAGCATGTTGTTTTAGTGTGCATGTTGCGGGTTCGAGAACTTTATCCTGGAGCACCACTGGGATGAAGAGTAGATGCTTCTAGTGGGCCTCTCCCTCGACCTTGTGCTCCACTTGTTTCTTCTCTGTAGAGGATTAGTGGACAACACATACCCGAAGGAATATAATAACAAGGGTAGATTTTTCATAGAGCTAAAGATCATATTCTATGCTATAGAAATAGTTGGATTGAAAATTTAATTAGCATAGAACATTTACTCATCATTACTTCTTCTCTTAAGGATTGATTTTACTTTGTCTTAAGTTTGATTTATGTGTATAACATGTATAGAAAACAATCAAACTTAAAAAGCAAAAGTAATTGCGAGTGGGGGGATTGCAAACCGGTGTGCTAGAGCGACGAGGGCTTGAGAAGAGGAAGAGCGTTGCTGGATCATTATTAGAGGAGTCGGCGGCCTTCCTCCCCCAAGCTTGTTGTCACTCATCACTGGAAGCCAAGTGTGTGTGTTGAATCATCCCTCAAAGTGTTTTGTAACTCCATGTTCTTAAACATTGTTCATCCTCTGTTCTTAAGTGCGTCGAGAGAGGGCTCTCGATTCTAGGTCCATTGAGCAAAGATTCCTTTGCATTCTACTTTTCTTTGGGTTTGTCCAACCCAAGATATGAGGATACGGACGGTTGCATGATCTTCCTTCGTCAATCATTCTTGAATCTTGTTGAGCCTTGGTTGATGAATTGATGTTTATTGGAGATGTAGGCTTGAGTTCTTCCTTGATGGTCTTTTCTTCTAGCGGCATGGCGAAGAGTTTGAATTAATGATACGCCATCCATCTTGATGATTCAAGGAAGGGACTTCATTAATATTTGTATGCAAGCTTCATCTCTAATGGCCCAGGGACATCATCTTGCAAACATAGTCATGGGCTTTCAAGGCTTGGTCGATAGTCAACCCTTTATGATGATTGGTTGACACTAGGATGCATGCTTATCATGCCATTCTTGTCCTTGCTGCCGATGTGCAAGATGGTGTCTTCAAGAATAACGAGAGCGGGTCTTTGATTGGCCAAAATTAGGTGAGTTGCGCCCTGCTCCTTATTGGTGTCCTTGCTCGAGCTTTGGGCTTAATGTTATGATATCTTCAAGGTTGCTCATAGCTTGTCGCCTTGTTCATCCACTGCTTTTGGGTGAGTGCCATTGATGTGGATCCTTCTTGTGGCATTCTTGTCTCCTTCTTTGTTCCATCACTGAAGTGGTGATTTGGCAGGTTCACCATAAATAGGCATGCCATAAATTCTTTCAATTCTTTCTTGGATGATGAATGAACTATGTCTTCTGTGCGAAGTTGTTCGAGCTCATCATATGCCTTGCTTCAGCTCTGATGTGAGTTCATCTCTAGACTTTCCCAATTTGGATTTGGAAGTTTTTCTACAGGGGTTAGTCCAACAAAATATACCAATATCTACTACAGCACAATTTTAATTCAATAACCAAACTAGACTCCATGTCTAATCTAATTAAGGAAGGCAATTTAACCTAAGCACTATGCTTAATTTAAAAGCCTTTAGAAGTACCCATAATGCATTATGAAGCACCTCCAAACTAAAGCATACTATAGCAAACAAAGGTGGCATGAGAGCACTACGAGGAGATTTACTCAAACGGTGATGGCGAGCATGATTATTGTTTAGCAAGCGAGCATGCCTTAAAGGTAGGAACAACCAAAATAATGTAACAACATGACAAGGAATCTATTTATGGAAGTATATCCCCCAATCTTGAATTTGGCAGAAGTCAAGATTGGATGAATCATGAATGTAATTCAATGTTGCATAATGATTGGTTGGACATACCTTGCATTTGTTATTCCTTCGATCTTTTTGCTTCGAACCTAGAAAGGTTAGTGACACGAATACCCAAAGGAATATTTTCAAAATTATAACTCTATGCTCTATTAACAAGGGTATCGCAACAGAAAGACGAACACTCATGTTAGTGCTTGTTTTGGGACACAAAGCTTGTCCTTGGGAAACCTTCAAGATGTGATATGGTGAAGTGGTTTCCCCTCAAACACCAATCTATGTGCACTAATCTCAGGATTCAACACAGCGAGATTTACAATATTTATGATAAGTATATATGTCTACAACCATCCTCTCAAAATCTGTAGGAATAGGGAGCATGAGGGGGTTGAAGATCTTATGTGCGGTAATGTTGGAGAGACTAAGTGAATCAGGAGATTTTTCATATGAGCAAGGTCTTGATGGGGTGCCAAAGAAGTAACCACTTTGCTCAATGAATTCTCCATCATTTTCCACTTCCAAGGGTGATTCATCATAAATGTCCAAAAATTTCCTTGGATCATCTCTCGAAATGATCTCATCTAAGGCCTTATCCATCCATTCAATGGCAATAGCACATAGGTTTTTAATGCTCTCTAGCCATGGATGTTGATCTTCGAGGTCCTCTATATGTTCTTGATGATTCCTATGCATGGGATATATAGATGGACTTATAGGATTATCAGGAGGTTTAGGAGAAATAGCATAGAATGAGTCATAGTGGTCAAGGATGGGTTTAAAGATGGTTGTATTCTATATCTGATGTGGGCATAGAAGGGGAGAAGATAAGAGTGGATTCTAGATGGTTTCGATCTCCTTCTATGGCATCACTTGACATGCCATCCTTGAGTCTTTCTAATTGTCCTTGAAAGGGATTGGATTTGAGTTGCTTTCTAAGAGATCTCTTCTTGAGAAGATTGACAATGTATACACTAAAAGATCTCTTATGAAGCGGGAAGTTTATGCTCCTCCCAAAATTGCCATCAAAAAGAATTTCTAATGATAGAATTACTTCTTTCCTTAGAGAATTTTGGAGTACTACTGGTTTGGGACATATAGCCAAATCATGGGATTGGAGTGTTTGTAAAGTGGCTATGGAAACTTCCTCTTCTAGTTTGGGGGATGATTCGTTCTCTACCTCTAGGATGTTATCATAAAGGCTAGAGCAAGGAGTGTGTCCACTAATAATAAGGACAAACCTCACTTCACTAATGGGTAAAGGAAGGAAAACTCCCAAGGCGATATTATCAAGACCCGTAATAAGATGTTGAAGAAGAACATGGTCTTGTATGGCTAGGTCTAAACCTGAATTGATAGGAAGATTAAAGATTCCCTAAGTGT